>CM027118.1:70220602-70699107 GCA_015476505.1 Urochloa ruziziensis
ATTTCGGACGCACCAACCTCGGCTTCCTGCAACATGAGTGAGAGCGAAGCAAGCACATGAGTAGTGAAGCAAGAACATGAGTTAGTGAATCAAAAATGGAACAAGAGAGCCCCTACATCAAAATCTAGTGGATGAAACATGCTCAAAATTGAAATGGTTGCTAGTTACAAACCTCAACCAAAGTTGATGGAGTGATTCTTCAAAGAAATCCCACTTTCCCCATTGAAAGTTGGCAACAAATCCCCTCTAAAATGGAACAAAAGCCCCTCCATCAAATTCATGCCAAAATTCAAAATCTAGTGGATGAAACATGCTCAAAATTGAAATGGTTGCTAGTTACCCACCTCAAAATAAGTTGATGGAGTGATTCTTCAAACAAATCACACTTTCCCCATTGCAATTTGCCAAGAAATGCTCTCTAAAATGGAACAAAAGCCCCTCCATCAAATTCATGCCAAATTTCAAAATCTAGTGGATGAAACATGCTCAAAATTAAAATGGTTGCTAGTTACCCACCTCAAAATAAGTTGATGGAGTGATTCTTAAAAAAACCCAACCTTTAGAGAGCAATTTGGTGAAAATGGAGAGCAAAAAGGGTTGAGAGAGGGGTGGGCGTCAGGTTGAAGAAGAAGGGGAGGGGAGGAAAAGAGGGTTTTGTACTGTACAGGCACATCACAACCGGTTTTTGTTAGAAACACAAACCGGCTGTGATGTGCCCGGCGACTATCACAGCCGGAAGAAAAACCGGCTGTGATGTGCCCGGCGACTATCACAGCCGGTTTCTAACAAAAACCGGTTGTGATAGGGGTCATCACAGCCGGTTTTGACGTATGCTTGCCCCACCTAACTTAAAACCGGCTGTGATGCCCTATCACAACCGGTTTTGCCAAAACCGGTTATGATAGCCCGTTTGAGAAAGTGGTTTGTGTAGTAGTGTTTACATGGTTGACACAGCTTAAGAAAAAATATCATGTTTGCAAGAAGTACAATGGCACATGGTGAAAACCACAAAAAATTCATTGTGTGTGCATGTATTCGTAGGAGTGGTTGTGCATGCATATATGTGAGCATATGCGTTTGTACTCGAAAAAAATACGTATGGCGTTCCTTTTACTTATTGGCATCCCTTTTGAAAAAAATGCCAAAAAATAGAGCCGCCAGGAGAAATGGGCCGTGTTACGCGGTAAGCCCGTGCCCGTCGTCCCTGGAGAGGCCGAGAAGAGCCCATCAGAGCGATAGGTCCACGACATGAACACGACACACGAGCCACACGTCGCGAGGATGCGCAAACCTCCCACGATCCCGCCGGCAGCCTCCGCCGCACTACACCGCTCCGCCCGCCTCTCAACCGCGCCGGACCGCCAGCAGGTACTAGCCGCCCGGAAGCATCGAGCCATGAGCTCCGCCGCGGCGCCGCCACGAATGTCGCCGTCATCGGTGGCGGAAGTAAGCATCTGAACCGCACTCATGAACGATGCTTTTCCAACTGGCGTGCGATCTGACTTTCCCTCTTCCCCAATCGCAGTTTCGGCCGCTGGGTGCGCGCGCATCGCTCCTCGCCGCGCGCGGCGTTGCCGTAACACTCCTCGACTCGGACCACAGCCGCGGGGCCGGCGGAAGCATGGCACATCGGAGGTGCTCGACCAATTGACTCGCTGCTGGTGCCGGGGTAATTGCCGTGCTCTCACTGATTGGTTCCCATTTTTGTGGGGTATTGAATTCACAGTGTTTTGGTTTTGGATCCATGACGTGAAGCTTAGGAGTATAGAATCTTCACTAAAACTTGTTGCCGCAAACAAGCAAGAGAAGTGGAGAGCCTTGTTTCCCCCAACGAATCAGGAGGAGCTTTCCATAGCCATCAAACTTGATTGGTCTCTACATATTGAGACGAGCGCGTTTCCTGCAACATATTGGAGTTAGATGTTTACGGGGATAATTTGCAGCCACAAGCAAGCGTGCAAGAATATACGTGCCTGCACTGAACCAATGTGAATTCTTGGAATAGAAATTCTCCTGATGCCCCTTGTTCCCCACAAAAAAGGACACTGCTGCTACTCGATCTAGTCATTTCTTGTTGTTTTCCCATCTCTTTGGCTTGTGAATAATAATTCAGCTATTTACTACGGTGGTTTGGGGGAGGGTTAAACGGTCGACATGATTACCCGCCAGCGCCATTGATGACGGCGACAAGCACGGCCCATTACTCGTTTCGTTATTTTCTTTTTGTTACTCTTTTCTGTTGTAATAAGGAGAGAGAACATAACTCCATAATAAGAATTTCTTTCCTAAAAGGAAAGCCATATAATAAGTACTCACAATAATAGAAGTAACTTCATAAACTCCTGGAATAATTAAATAACAGAAATTAATAGCTGAACTATAACTCATGTTAATGTTGTTGCTTAAATAGGTGAACTAAAAAAAATCACACTCACAGGGTATAAAAAAAACTCCCCAATGCCCCTATTCCAACACCAGGAGACTTGCAAGTTGCAACCATTCCAAGTCACCACCACTCGCGAGGACAACCACCATCATCAACCCGCAGGCCAAAGGAGAAATGACGAAGCTCACCATCCTCACCACTGTCGTCTTCGTTGCCGTGGCCGCGGCGACAACCGCCATCGTTTCTTCTGCACATGACGCTTGCGCGGCTGCGCGCCCTGGAGGTTGTAGAGCGCGTGGCCATACCGGCGTCGTCCGTGCCCTCTCCGCCTGCGGTGGACGACGTCGACTTTGATGTCCCCCTCGAAGAGACGGTGGCGGAGGGCCCTGCCGCTGAGGGGCCTGACGCCTGGGGCTGGGACGACAAAACACCGGTGTCTGGGCAATAGCTTGACTGCGCGCCGCGTTTGTCAAATCGACATAAATAATCACGTGCTACTTTTGTTGTATTTTCATCAGCCATATAGATGGCCTTCAAATTAAATGGGAGTTGATACTCGCATCCCGGAGTGACGACACGTCCTCGTGTGGACTTTCATGGACGTGTTTAGATGGGAGGGTGAAAAGTTTTCGAGATGTCACATCAAATAAAATTTATCATTTAGGAGTAGTAAATGTAAACTATTGGTAAAACTAATTACAGATCTAGCCAGCAAATCGCGAGACAAATCTAATGACGGGTAACTGGAGGGTAATTAGTTAACAATTAGCGGACTATTACTGTAGCATTACTGTTGCAAATCTTGGATTAAGTAGGCTCGTTAGATTCGTCTCGCGACATACACTCCATCCATGTAATGAATTATTTTTTTCGTCTACATTTAATGATTCATGCATGTAAGATTCTTTTTTGAAAATTTTTTCGCATGGCAACTAAACACGGCCAAGCAGCTTTTGAGAGTGGAAGGCATCGGGAGAATACACATAGGGTGATGATCCGGTGACTCGAGTTACAAGCGCTTGAAGACGTGCATGTAGCCCATTGCGAGCTAGTCACCGCCGCTTGGGATCTGGGGGAACAGATCACGGCCCACTATTGCACGTCCTGCCATCACAGCAGGTTCTCAAAGCCTATCAACCGGTTTGCCCTCAAAAAAAAAAAAGCCTATCAACCGGTTTTGGGATCAGCTGTGATAATCATGTCCATCACAAACGAATGGAAAGAACCGGTTGTGATACGCTTTTTTTAAAAAAATAAAAAAATGAGCCGTCGAGGCCCATCGCCGCCGCCGCCTCTGCTTGTGTTGCTCCCCGCCGCCCATTGATCATCGGTGACGTCTTCGCCGTGCGACCCTGCCGTCGCGTCGCCCGAGATCAAGCCACGACGCTCGAGATCCCGCCACCGTCGCCGCTCGAGATCCAGCCGCGGCGCTGGAGATCTAGCCGCTTCTCGTCCGGTCCGCTGAGAAAGAGATTGAGGGAGGATGGCATACCAGCTCACCTCGTCTGGTCTGCCGCTGCCGCTCCTCGTCCGGTCCGCCGCTCACCATAAGCCGCCGGAGCACCTCACCCCGTCGTTGCTCCTCACATCTCCAGTGAGGGGCGAGCGGAGGGGGTGAGGGGAGCGAAGGCAGAGGAGTGGAAGGGAGGGGTGGAGTGGCGCGCTGGGGAGGGAAGGGAGGGGTGGAGCGGCGCGCTGGAGGGAGCATGGGAGAAGGGAGGAATGGGGTGGGGGGTGGAGACGGGACGACAGGAGAGGATAAGGCTGAGGACGGGAGGGAGAAGACGGATGCAAAAACTCTAAACTTTGGTCGATAAAAATTTTGGGACTAATACTCCGATATCAAACCGGCTGTGATGCTACTGCTACAACCGGTTTGTTATAGAAACCGGCTGTGATACTATACCATCACAGCCGGCTGTACCTATTAGAACTAATTTTTATTATAAATCGGCTGTGATGAGTTAATCACATCCGAAACCTCTAAAACTGACTGATGAGCCGTTTGTGACGATGGGTTGTGGAGCAGTGGCCGTCACCGACCTGCAAGAAGCGAACTCCGTCAAGGTGAAATCAAGCTCGCCACCACGATGATCGTCCTCCTTGGCGTCGTGGCAGAGATGATCCATCATGCATCTTTCGACACGGTACCCATGTAGAGCGTATGACCATATAGGCATATATACCGGGCGGTGGACACGAGGCCCTCGCCTGCGGCGTCAACGTTGTTTTTCGACGTTTTTCCATTGGACAAGACATCGCGCGCGCGGCAGAGCAGATGGCCCCGCTGCATCGGGCAACTTGGGGCTTGATCGATTGCATGCGCCAACAAATTAAATTAAGAGCACCTTATGTTAAGAAATCACGTAAGTTTTTTCTAAAGTAGAAATCATACATAAGTTGCTATATGTTGCAGATCATGCTATATGTGAATAATTCACAGAGCTTCTTTCCTTGGGTTGTGAACTTGTGATAGCGCTTCTGATGATTCTCGAGTGTGGGAAGATATATATAGCATATATATTTATCTTTTTTGTTCAGTTCAAATTACCAATTAAGCAAGCTACGCAACAGTGAGTTACCATGAAAACTTGACTAAACAAGTTTTGCTAACTTATTCCCATTCTATATATAATGATAAATATGATCGCCATGGAATGCTTTTACATCACTAATGTGGAGAGCGCCCGCGTTACGGGACTTCCGAAGTACCTGCATTAGTCCTGGAGTAATCCCAATACAAGTAATTTTCGTACAAGGGGTATCGAAACCATCATCGGGTAATTTTTATTGATAATTTACATCAATGTACAGCTTATAGTCTGCACAAGGGTTTACAAGCGGGCCTCAAAGCCTCCGCTTTATTCAGAGAGTACAATACTACCAGTACTATGCAGAGCCACAGCATCTCGGTGGAGTACGTCACCATTCTGGACCTTCGTCGTCCGCTCCGTCTTCGGTGAAATCCACTGGTATGAAGTGGAAGCAAGGGTGAGCACTCCTGACAGGGGTACTCAGCAAGTTCCAAAGTAATTTATCAAGTTTAATAAGTTTGGTCCTGGAGGGGCATAACCTCCCTGCCAGTCCCGGTTGGTGAGCAAAGGTATTTACCAACCTGCGGTAAGGAAAATCCGCGGGTTGTGTTCAATTTAGTGATCTAATCGTCGGGGACTTTGACCAGTTGGACTCTTGCCGGAGTCACGGCTATCCAGATAGATTTGTCGCTCTGCAGAGGTTGTACTTCTCTGTCCCGCATTCGGTCAGCCCGTACCGTGTGCTTAGGTGGTACTGCCCTACGAGACCCGTTCCCACCAGCGTCTATCTCTAGACAGCCTATCCCTAGCTCTGTCCACGGAAGCTGTTGGGGCCTAGGAGTCGCGCACATCCACAGAAGGACCTTCCCAGGGAAATGTGATGCATCATTAATTTATCATGGCATCCTGCCACCAGGTCCTACCGACCCTGTCACCTGCGACTCGTACCGGTCAGACCCAGCCCTCTGTCGGGGTCTATCTCCAATAGTCTCGTTGCCCATCCGTGGCCCCTTGGGACAGTTTACTAAGGCTGGCTAGTGGGGTGTGGATCAAGGCCTCACATAAATAAGCACTCCCGAAGGCTGTGCTTTTTTGGCATGCGGGACTGTACTAGGCAATGGAAAGATTCTCCCGCGAACCGGTCCTTAGTGGCGACCCGAAGTGGCTCTTAGGACAGAATCCCCTCCTTGGGACCATCCTTCCACTCCCGGTCTAAAGTAAACAGTGTAATTTGAGTGCCAATTTCCAAGGCTAATCATTATTGCATGCTTATATAATAAAGGTAATTTTTCATAATTATTATTGTTGGTGGAACTTGCCTTGTCTAGCGTCGGGGTCGTCCCCTGCTTCCTCTTCGTAGTCGGGATCTTCGGCGTTGTTTTCGGGGTCAGAGTCTGCGAGTTAGTCACACAGATCATTACATCAATCAAGGGTTAAAGGGGTGACTTACTAATTCAATGGATTTAGACCTAGGAGGGGAAATAAATTATTCTAGGGGTTGTGGGTTAGGTTTTTGGGAAAGAAAGGTATTTCTAGGCTTAGAAATTATTCTAAGATTTTTGGTGAATTTTTGGGAATTTTTGGAAAGCTCTAAGGTGGAAAACTAACTTTTTGCGTGCACTAAGCCGGGTGTACCTAGCAATTTCTAGGGGAGAGAGAGAGACAACAAGCGGGCCGGGGGGGCGGTCCCGCGCGGGGGTACTGTTTCGTGGACCCGTGGACCACGGCCCGTGGACCACCGGCTCTCTGGGTCTGCGGTCCACGAGAACCGGGTGTAGGGAGAGGGAAGAGGGGGAGGTGGCGGCCGCGCTGGCGCGGCTGAGCCGCTGGCTTGCGGCCCGCGACCAGCGTGGCGGCCGCGTAGGCGCCACGCCAGCACCAGCTGGGGACGCGGCGGCAGGGTACGGCGGCGTGCCGCGGCAGAGGCAGGGAGTTCGCCAGAGTCGGGCGCGCCGGCCGTTGTAGGCCACAGGAGGCCTTGGGAGTTCGTGGAGGAATAGAGGACAGTACAGCGGGGCGGCGGGGCATGTTCTGGCGCGGCGGCGAGACTCGACGCGGCGGCTCGAGCTCGCCGGAGCTCGACGGCGGGCGGCGCGAAAGGGGAAAGTGCAGGGAGGGGATGTCTGGGTTTTTAGGAATGGCTCAAGCGTGGCCTGGGGGTACTGTAACAGCCTAGGGCTTAATAGGATTGATAGAATACTCATATCAACAAGTTGCAACTTCTTTTCCGGAAGTTCATCTCGAAAGAACTCCAAAGTTAAGCGTGCTTGGCTTGGAGCAATTTCGAGATGGGTGACCGACCGGGAAGTCCTTCCCGGGTGCGCATGAGTGAGGACAAAGTGCGCAGAAAAGACATGTGTTGGTCTGTGAGGGCAGTCTTGAAGTCCTAGAGAGCTGCCAGGGTAAGCGGGCTCAGCCTCGGGGAGGCGGGACGTTACATTTGGTATCAGAGCCGACTCTCGCGGTTTCACGGGCGCGTGGGGTCGCAGTTGCGCAAGCATGGTGGGCATGGCTGGTGTGGGCCCAGAGTGGTCACACAGCATGGCACATGCGCTGGCACTGGGCACACGGACGTGGCCAAGAGAGGACGTTCCTGGACTGGGGTTGATCGACGAGGGCGTCGATCTCTAAGGGGGTGAGATTGTAACAGCCCAGGGCTTAATAGGATTGATAGAATACTCATATCAACAAGTTGCAACTTCTTTTCCGGAAGTTCATCTCGAAAGAACTCCAAAGTTAAGCGTGCTTGGCTTGGAGCAATTTCGGGATGGGTGACCGACCAGGAAGTCCTTCCCGGGTGCGCATGAGTGAGGACAAAGTGCGCAGAAAAGACATGTGTTGGTCTGTGAGGGCAGTCTTGAAGTCCTAGAGAGCTGCCAGGGTAAGCGGGCCCGGCCTCGGGGAGGCGGGACGTTACAGGTACCTGGAGTGCGCTGGCGTGCTTAGGTGCGAGGAAAGAGGACTGGGACCGGCCGGCGGCTCGCCGGACTGCGGCTGCGCACGGAGGCCGACGGCTTTCGGCCGGCGGCGCTTGCGAAGGAGGAGAGGGGCGGCGGCAAGGCTTTGGCGGGGGATTACTCACCGAAGTACGATGGCAGGGCTTCTGGCGGGGCCTCGGCCAGTCGCACGCGGCGGTGGTGGAGCTTGCGCTCGGCCGGCGTCGGCGTGCGTGCGTGCGGTGTGTGGGAGGGAAGGAGGAGAGGAATGAGGCTCAAGGAGGAGCGCCCCGGGCTATTTATAGCCCGGAGATGAGCTCCCGGAGCTCCTCCGTCGTTCTCCCGGGCGGACGCGTGGCGGGGAGGCAGCTTGGGACGGCGACGCGTGCCCCCGGCGGCGAGCTCCGCGCGGAGCCGCGGGCCCGGTCTGCGCCGCACCCGTGGTGCGGTGGATGGCCGTGGGGACGACACGCGGCGTGCTCGTCCCCCTAGGCTCGATCCGTGCCGGTGGAGGCGGATTGGGCAGTGACGGCGGAGGCGTGGGCGCGGCGGCGGAAGGAGGAAGAAGGGGGGAGGAATGGTGACGTCAGTGTGACGTCACCAGGGGTTGGGCCGCGGGGAAGGCGGGAGGAATGGACCGGCCGGTAGGTTTCGGCCCAAGGCGAGGTTTTGCTCTTTTCTTTTTCTTATTTTCTCTTTTTTTTCTATTTTGGGTTTGAATTTGGATTTGAATTCCATTTCAAATCCAACTTGAGTTTTTGGCTAGGATTTAGCATCTAGAATTTTTCTAGGGTTAGAACAAGCATATGGTTTAATTCGAAAATGGTCTAATGCATTATATTTTCTAGTGCATTGTCCTATTTAAGCAAATCTAGTTTTAAATTATTAGATCTTTTTCCTAAGTTCTTTTTAAATGCTCTTTAATTTCTAGGGTGTTACAACTAATTGACGTGCATGACCATGTCGTGAGTTTGCATGACAGTTGAGGACTGATAAAAAAAATCGAATTTCGCATGGCGGTTCAAGAAATTAAAAAAATATGATTGGCATCTATAAAAAAATCCTGCACTACTCTACTAGCTCTTGTAGCAAGTCATATCCTTCATTTTATCTCAAAAGCACCCACCAGTGAATAATAATTCAGCTGGCTTTTACTATCCATCAAGTCTATGATCTCTAGTACCATGTAGTACCCCCTATATATATCAACTGAGTTGGCTATGTGCTATAAAGTTCAAACTACTTCATTTTACTATCCATTTATTCTCAAATATACTCCCTCCGCCCTAAAAAACAAGTCGTTTTACTCAATTTGGCAAGTTTGCATGTGCATGTAGGCATGCAACAGCCGGTTAGCACCAAATCTGGCTAAAAGATAGGGGCAATCAAGGTCATTTTACATTTTTTTTAATCTGTTCTAAAACATCTAAAATGACTTGTTTTATGGGACGGAGGGAGCATGTCTTATTTGGAACTGAAGGCATCAGGACAACTTGGTTGAGAAAACAGGTACTCTGTTTCTCTCACTCTAGTACAAGTCACTGAGCGGACAGAATTTCAAGGCTCCTTGCTGCAAGGCCTGTTTCTAGGATATCGTGATCTTGTCCAGTTTGGTTTCGGCAACAGACTCCATGATTGAAGGCCGTTCTTCTTGGCCAGCAGAACACAACAGGTCTTATAGATCGATGAGCTACTTGTCTCTTGGCTGGTTTTGACCTGGACTAGCAAGTTGAAGAGGGGAAACGAAGTCTAAAACAAACTAGTTCATCTTTGTGGAGTAAAATTCTCCTAGAAAATAACAGATCCAAAATAACCAGTTTACTATTCATGTAGCTACTCTAGTAGCTTATTAAATTTATACACCAACAAAAGTTCAATTTAAATAAATAATCAGATATTTTTAGAAAAAAAGAAGATACAGAGGTTAACATTTCAGATATATGAAATTAAGAGACCAAGGCCATTGGGCAAGAGAAGTAAGAAAATCTTACACTACAAGCCCATGTAGTACATGTGCAGGAACCAATGTATATTATTATGTAGGGACCCCACACCAATAGTGTCACATAAGGGATTTCAAGTTTAAAACCTTGCCAGGCGGTCTATATACATACAACATACATGTGTAATGTGTTGCAGTGTTGCTTCCATCTTTCTCATAAAGTCTCCGTTGGTGCCACCGGATGCTGACAAATAATTAAGTTTGGATGATTAAGCTGGGCTAGAATATGATATTATAGAATAATAAAATTTACTAAAATTAATTAAGTACGTTTTGAGATTCATGCTAATTTTTATAGAGGGGGTACTGGAGCAGTTATCATAAAAAATTATTATAAAAACATTGGTTTCATGTAGTAGGGGAGATGAAATATTCTCTCAAGAATACTATTGAACCAGTCCTGTAGATTATTCTTCTAGCCTAGTTGAGGGAAACGAACAGGGCGTAAGAGAAGAATGGTAGCTGGACACTATGACTAAACTGAACAACACTATGATCTGCAACAACATAGCAACTTATGCGTGATTTCTACTTAAAAAAAACTTGGACGTGATTTCTTAATATAAGGCTTTGCCTAAGCTAGATACACGGTGACCAATAATGTGGGTGAAGAAATGAGCCGAGTTAATTAAGAGAACAGAGGACAAAAGTACGATTACAGACCACAACGATGAAAACTTAAATTTAGCTAGAATGGTGATATCCGTGTTATTTGAAGGCAAAATAGCCAACCTCAACTCTTGGCCATGGGTCAACTTCGTCCTCCAACTCTCGGATAGTCCAATTTAGTCCCCGAACTTCCATTTTTGGGTCAATCTCGTCCTCCTGCTGAGGTGGCTGTCCACATTGGCGCACGACACCTGTTCAGAGATGAAAATGTCCAGTTGGTATTAAGATCAGATGCAGACGTTGCAAAGGCTTCGGACACAACTCTAAGAGCAAGAAGACACAGGGGTAATTTGGACTTTTGACCTGCGCCTAGGTGACGTGGAGCGCCAATGTGGACAGCCACCTCAGCAGGAGGACGAGATTGACCCAAAAATGGAAGTTCGGGGACTAAATTGGACTATCCGAGAGTTGAAGGACGAAGTTGACCCAAGGCCAAGAGTTGAGGGACTAACTTGGCTATTTTGCCTTATTTGAAGGCTGCTTACACGACGGTTGGCACAACTTAGAAAGATGGGGGATCATCATCATCCATTTTAGTTGTGTCGTCTATGTCCAAATACCGGAGTTCTTTTTTTGTTCAATCTGTCGCAACGGTACCCTGTTGCTATGGAGCCCCCTCCCCCTTACCGCCGTCATCCAACAAGGGGACGTTGAAAACGACATCCGCGAAGTCGCAGCCTAGCTTGCAGCGGGGCGGGGCTCGTCTACCGGGTACGTTCACACGCTCTCCATGAGTACCGAGTGCGAAGAAGATATGGTACGGTCATCACCGCTGCCACGAGACGCCAAGGCGAAGTGTGGTGCCTCGCGCGCGGTCATGAGCCCGGGTGACGAGCTCGGACTTTTTGAGTTCTTTTCCTGCAGGACGGTGACGGCCGTGCTCAAGTGGCGGCTAGCTTGCGTTTAGTTTCATGCACACATTTTGGTGTTCTATAGCTGGAGTCACCGGATTGCCATGCGTGCTCTCCTGATGCCTTTCACTCTCAAAGCTGCGGCCTGCATTTGTTGTTCTTGCGCCCTATCGGTAGTCATCACTTCGCACTATAACACCGTATCAAAAAAGAATCATATACTTGGCGTATTTATAGAAGTCCAAAACACTGCTACTACGATGTCGTTACTGGTCACTGGACTATATATATGGAAGTCCAGACGAGGATGTCCGGTAGTATCAAACTTCCCCATTTATTCGTATACACAACGATCACGCGCTCGACATTATTTGAAGAGCATCTATTACATGGTTGACACAACAACTTAACAAAAGGTAACACATGATATTCATGTCGATATGCCGCCTGGTGCCTGTTCAAGCACCGGTGCTTTATTATCCAAGTTCCGGCATCCGGCTCCCCGCAGCAGACGTCTAGTGTCTACGTCCAAACACCGGTGTCTTATTGTCCCGGTCCCAGGCCATCGGGCCCCGCTGCAGACGCCTGATGCCTACGCCCAAACACCGGTGTTTTATTATCCCAGTCCCAGACATCGGGCTTCGCAACAGACGCTTGATGCCTACGCCCAAACACCGGTGTTTTATCATCCCAATCCCAAGCATAGGACCCCGCGGCGGCAGGGCTGTCCGCTGCCGTCTCTTTGAGGGGGAAGTCAAAGTCGACGTCGATGTCGTCATCCACCGCAGATGAAGAGGTCACAAACGGCACCGATATGGCCATGCGCTCCACGACCTCTAGGGTACGAGCGCCATGCGCAGAAGAGATACCGGTCATCGCCCCAGCCACAACAACGAGCACGACAATGATGAGGATGGTGAGCTTCGTCATTTCTCCTCAGCCTGCGGGTTGATGATAACGGTTGTCGTCGCGGCGGTAGCGGCTTGGAACGGTTACAAGTCTCCTGGTGTTGGAACAGGGGGGTCTTAGGGGTTTTTATACGTGTTAGTGTAGCTTTTTAAATGAAGTGTAGTTAATTTTATTTAAATAACAACAGTAACATGAGTTATAGTTAAACTATTCATTTCTATTAAATTATCACAGGAGTTTATGAAATTACTTCTATTAATCTGATTATTTATTATATGTATTTCCTTTTAGGAAAGAAATTCTTTTGAAGTTGTGTTTTCTCTCCTTGTTACACCAAAAAGGAGTAATAAAAATAAAATAATGAAATGGGTAATGGGCCGTGTTTGTTCCATGATCAGGCCAGCCCGAGAAGGGCCCATCAAAGGGAAAGGTCCACGAGGAGCCACGTCGAGACGAGAGGACGCGCAAACCTCCCGCGCGGTCCCGCTTCCACCGCCCCGCGCCACTCCACCTCTCAACCACGCCGCACTGCCAGGTGCCAGCCGCCGGGAGCCCGGTAAGCGTCGAGCATGAGCTCTGCCGCCGCCGCCGCCGCTGCGAATGTCGCCGTCATCGGTGGCGGAAGTAAGCATCGCGACCGTTTAACCCCGTCTCCTCCCCCAAGCCACCGCACTCCTGAATGATTTCCCTATCGAACTGACGCGTGCGATCTGGCTTTTCCTCTTCCCCGGTCGCAGTTTCGGGCGCCGTGTGCGCGTCGCTCCTCGCCGCACGCGGTGTGGCCGTCACGCTCTTCGACTCCGGCCGCGGAGCCGGCGGGCGCATGGCGCAGCGGAGGTGCTCGACCGATTTACTCGCTGCCTAGTGCCGGGGGAATTCCCGTGCTCTCACTGATTGATTCCCATTTTTGGGGGAGTTGATGGAATCAGGGAGGTGATGGAGGACGGGACGGAGCTTCGGTTCGACCATGGCGCGCCCTACTTCACCGTGACCAACGATGAGGTTGCCCGGGTCGTAAGTGGGTGGGAGGCGCGAGGGATCGTTGCTGAGTGGAAGGCCATGTTCGCATGCTTTGATCGGGCTACCGGCAAATTCACTGACTTCGAGAAGGTTCAATTTCATAATAAGTCAACTCTTGTCCTGGGGTTTCTCCATTACTAAAACTGAATTGCTCAGGTAGTTTGTTGATGCACCATGAGAATTGAGACTAAACTGATGATAAACAAAGCAGTTAACAGTTACACTATTTTGATTTTCCAAGCCTGCAATGACTACAGTGCATCTGATAGTTTAGACATGTCAAATTTTACATGTATGTCCCAAATTGTCCATCTGTAATGTCTTTGATGCTTTACTTGATCTATGTCGAGGAGAGGTGAAGTACTTAAGCTAGGCTGTCTCATGTTTCGTGCATGCTTTCATTTTTTTTTAAGATGATCAAAATAATTGTGCGTTGACCGCTTTCAAGATGAAAGATTTATATAATGCAGGAAAGTATGCTGAATTTCCATTGCACTGTTCAAGGCGCCTTTCTATAAAATAACATTAGCTCCCTCCGGACATGTTCTTACAGGAGGGATCTGCTAAGAAGTATGTGGGAGTGCCAGGCATGAACTCGATATGCAAATCACTCTGTTCAGAAGATGGTTAGAGCTCAGACTTCCAACTCTTATAAGTCCCATAATATTTCTTCTGGGCTGAGGGGACGAATGCTTGATGTCCATGCATATTCTGTTTGTGCTAGGTGTGGTGGCCAAATTTGGTGTCACTGTTGGTAAGATGGACTGGCTTCAAGATAGGAGTTCATGGTCGCTAGCTAGCTTGGATGGCAAAGATCTTGGCCATTTTGATTATGTTGTAGCAACAGACAAGAATGTGGCATCACCAAGATTTTCTGGGTTGACTGGAAGACCACCGCCTCTTGGTTTGTTTTATTATCTCCATAATATGAACCAGCACAAAAATAAGATTTGATATCACTCAATATTATAGCTCTAGGCCTCTAGTTTTAGAAGGCAAACTTAATTTCTGCTAACTCCTAATCATATGGGTATCACCTAAGCCAATAGAAGATGCATAGCACCATTGTGGTTCAGATTTATGCATATATTTCTGTGAAATGTCAAAGTGTAGCAACAAACACTTTGGAGTCATGTCCTGTTCATTTTCTTGTTTCATTTTTTTTCTGTCTGTTAAGTAGCTACCAACTTCTGGATATTATCCCTGTTCAAAAAAAACTTCTGGATAGTGTCTAGTTATTAATAAGGGAAAATTAATGGTTACTATCGAGAGAAGCTGCGTATTTGAATGTAAGAGTCCACTTAAATGGCGATGATGACTACTTTCTGTCATGTTAGTTACATATTTCTATTGGTACTAATTACTGAGGACTTGTATACAAGTGTGATGCATCTGTATTCTGTGCTTTGATGAATGCTTTGTAATATTTCCTCAGACTTGTCGTTATTTCCACGGCTATCTGTAATGGTTCAAGATATCCCAGTTCGTCCCTGTTTTGCTCTTATGGTAGCATTCTCAGAGCCATTGGCTATGGTATGTGCAATTTTCAGCTTTATTATCCATTCATACAGCTATTTGTCATGATGTATAGAACCTTATTGGATACAAAAAAATTATGCACATGGTCCATTAGTTGGAGCCACAGGTATTGTAATTACCAAAATACTATGGCGTTACAATGCCGCATTATGGGAATTTTCATTCCCTAATTCTTTATAAATCAAGCTGTCTATTTAACTTACCGTCATGATAATATAGGTCATGAAGCTCTTCCTTTGATAATGATTTTATAAGCAACTCTCATTTGTTAAGTTTATGATTTTATTCCCCTGCCACCTCTTCAAAAGTGTTTACTTCTCTAGCCAATTGTGGTTTAATCAGGTACCTGTTAATGGTTTCTCTTTCAACAATTCTAACTATCTGAGTAGGGCCTACTGTGATACTAGTAAACCAGGGCGTTCTTGTGTCCCTCCTAACAGGTACTTGTCTCTCTCTTTTTTCTGTACACATGAATTATTCTGTGTCACAAAATTCCGTTCGATGTAACTTCTGCTTATATTCAGACAATCTTGGGTATTGCATTCGACAACTGAATATGCTTCCAAGGTAATAGATACTATTGGTCCGCGGAAACCTTCCGCAGATGCACTTGCTAAGGTAGCTGAGGAATTGTTTAGGGAGTTCCAGGCTACAGGATTGAACATTCCGCAACCAATTTTTATGAAAGCTCACAGATGGTCAGTTTTTTAAGCCATACCTTTTACAGTTGTCATCTTTAATTGCAATTGAATAGCTACCATTTTTTCCTCCTTGTTGGTATTTGATAATATGTAAAATTGCAGGGGCAGTGCTTTCCCAGCCATTGCTGTAGGTGGAGATGATAAATGTGTTTGGGACAAAAGCACGAAATTGGCAATTTGTGGAGATTTCTGTGCAAGTCCAAGTGTTGAAGGAGCAGTCCTTAGTGCCATGAGAGGAGCTTCGAAAATCCTGGGATGTTTAAACTGTCCATCAGGGTTGTGACTTGTGAGTTGTAAATTTAACCAACAACACCCCCCCTGCACCCCTCCTCCAACTCTCCATGTAATTGTTACAGAAATAAAGAATCAAGCCCTACTGTTTGTTGAATGTTTTGATACAAAATAAGAAATAAAGCTGCATGAGTTGATATCTCTTTTTGGTGGGTATGTGATTATTTACCATTACAGTTGAAGTTATATTACATCCTGAGGTATGCTGATACCATCAGATATGATGCATCTTTGTTGCCTGCGAAGTGCTAACACACTAACCCACAACCTAGGCGCCTAACTTACTAATACCAGGACCTATACATGTCTATAGAGTGCATAAAAGGTGTCGTAGAAGAGTCGAAGAGAAGCCATACAACTACCTAACTTATTCCCCCAGTGCTGTCATGTAGTATTACCACTCTCCAAACACTACTAGAGCAGCCTGAATGATGAAATTTCTTGGAATATGAAACTGAAACATAGGAGCTTAGCGAACATGCTTGTAAAGTGGTAGAGAAGAATAACACTTGGGCCTTGGGACATGCTTGTTGAGCATGTTAGCTTGATAAGAATTGAAGGATGTTCGTAAACAATGAACTTTATACTCATTTAGTCCAATCTCATTTAGATGATGCATATGAGTTTATGTACACTGACATACTTTCCCTTGGCCTGTACAATTTGCCTACATAGTATCATTGTCTAATAGTATGTGAAAGAAGTTAGAAATCTCATTGGAGCATTTTTATTTTTACAAACTATATGCTCAAGGAACTGCAGAATTCAAATGTTTGTTGGCACTTCATATTAAGAAGCCACATCATTAGGGACGAAATCCTTCATATGTGGTATAATCCTGTAACAATTGTTTGTCAGCATCAGGAAAAGGCTATTGTTTTCTGCTTCGTTTGGTCTCTGTACTAATAGATCAAGTGTATTTTTCAACTGCTAGATGTAGGTATTCATTAAAGCTTAGTTATGAAATTACAGTTTCTTCCACTGTAGCAATGATATCTGATGCTGCCGAGTAACCTAATGAATAGATGTGTACAAATGCACCTTTCAGGGAGAAAGAGTTCCGCGACCAGACTTCATAATTATTTCTGTTCTTATTGTAATTGTACAACTCATCAGTGTTCAATTCAGTTTGGCAGTGTGATGATTTGTTCTTCTGTATTTGCTTCACTGTAGAATATGCATTATATTAATGGAAGCATACTAATTTTATAACTATTGGATGTACTGTTTTTCTAACATTGTTCTGTTTTAGGGAATAACAAAAGCATATTATGGTGGTTTTAAATTGATTCTGCCTTTGAATAATTCTTGTTCATCTTTGTGAAATACAATTGAGTGTCATATGGTTCGTTCCAATGGAATGATATAACCTATGTGTAGTAGTGTAGCATAGCACTCTGCATTTTACATGCCTGCTTTCCACCTTTTCGCTTGACTTGTTGTTGAAGGATTTAAGGTATATAGGCTATGGGAAATTTCCTGTGCAAGTCTGCAGCCCTTCATTTGCATTAGTGTCCACAAAAAGGTAAGTGGAAAACATAGCCTATTGCCGGCTTTCATGTTTTTGATAGGCTACTATTTGTCTAGAAGTCTTGGTCTATATAGTAGTTCCTAATACCACCTGAAGTTCTATCAGTTGAACAAGTGTGGTCAGTAAGAATTCTGCTTATGGGTCAACGAAAATCATTGACTTAAGATATGTATATTCATCTTGCAAGTTACTGCAGGAACAGTAGATAAAGTAGGCCATATCTAATGTTTTGCCAAAGATATATGTTCCTTACAAGATTACAACTGGGTCGTGCCATTTTAGTGTTTTTTATTATGACACTTAGCCGATGGTACATGCTTTTCTTGTTCTTTATAAAATCGAAGAAACGATCCTTATCGTTGATGCTGTATCGTGCTACGCCATACCATTTTTCTTTATCAAATCAGCCTGAATTTTTGTAGGTTAGATTTCAGCATATTCAAGCATTGCTCGTGTGCTCTGCATGCAGCTGCTGGTTCTTGCAGGCGAGCAGCACTTGATCTGAAATCGAAGTCGATCACACAGCACTGGAGACTGGAGCAGTCACGTAGCAGATGGATGGGCCCTGGCAATTATGGCCATCTAATCATTCGTGTCAACTGTCAAGTAAGCAGTCATTTTCTATTTATTTGATGCAGCAAATTAATACGGTAGCATGCGTACTTATTTTGAATGCCATTAGGGAAGCATTTCATTTCCCTGTTTGGGTTTCTAGGGGCATACCAATTTATTTTGGGTAGTTAGGATGATATGTATCAATTTCAGTATTTCGTACTCAAGAAAAAATGTCCTCCAACCAACTATGCTATAAAGGCAGAAGATCTCCATTGATATTAAATGAATAAATGTTGATAGACACTTTTATGCCTGACATTACATGTAACCTTGAAGGACTACAGGAGCAATATAGCTGATTGGAAAATAATAAAAATATTTAGCAGGTCAATACAAAGTGGACGACAACAAAAGAGCCAGAAGTGAGCAGTTCTGGACGTGCTCGTGAGTTTTACAGCATTTTTAAAGCCACGCAGAATAGGATTCCTGGACAAACACTGCAGGAGTAAGTTGTCTATATACGTATATTCAAGCCCCTAAGAAATACAAAGCTGCAGATGTTAGAGAAAACTACTGAGCCTAGTGTAGTCAACATGTGATGAAAGATCCTAGATCCCTAAATAATAATCCCTGACATCCACGGTAAACGATGTTAGCAGAGAGGGCCAAACGGGCAACTACTCAACCAACTCGCCGTGCGAAGAACCAAACAAACAAAGAGGCTTTTCGTAGGCACGATCGGTAACCACGCCTCTTTTCCGTGATGGATGCTGCTTTGCAAAGGTGATCGATTAGACTATCTTTTCTGTGCAGGAACAAGGAAGAGTGAGATCGATGAGATCGAAGGCTTTGAGCTGCAAGTTGCTGCATGGTGTTGGTGTGGTGTGGTGTGGCTCCATCCATGGGTGCATGCAGAGATTCTCAGCTACTTGCATATATACAAATACAGGTTATGGCAGATCGATCCACACAGTAAAAGTTACACGTGTGGCCTATGCACCTACCTACGCAGGTAATGGAATCCAAAGCAGCAGCGAGGAGACAAGGCAACAGCGTGGGCGAGCAGTGCCGCCCAGGCTCTGAACTGCAATAAGCAGGGGTGAATGCCTGAACGAGTGATGCTGAACCCATGCCATCTGGTGCGTGATTCCTGGTTTCTGCTGCCCGTAATCTGCTGTCTGGCTGCTGCTGTAGCATGCGAGAAGCATAATTAACTTTGTGGTAAAGGTGAGTGATGTGCTGATTTTTCTATTCTGCCCTGGTGCAGGCGCTGTCTACCGAGATTGAGTGGCGGTGGTGTGGTGGTTAGTGGTGGTTACTGCCCCGGCCGATGGAGCTGCTACCATATGCACCAGCACTGCTAGCTTGTAAGTTAACCTACCTCATTATGCTTGCCTATTTACCTAGCTCCAGCCTTGGCTTGGTTTGGTGTAAGTTTACAACTTTACATGATGAGCTTTCAGTGTCTGCTAGAAAAGTTGACCGCACTGTATGTGCACTGACTTAATCTAATCCTAACATGGCCCACATGTACATTAGTTAGGATATGGTAGGGTTACTCCTGGCCCCACACAACAGAAAGAAGGGACCCACTGAAAAGAAAAGGAACAAAAAAGAAAACAAAGGAAGACCTTAGACTCCTGTTAAAAGCAAAAAAGGAAAATCAGTTTCTCCAAAAGATGCATTGACATGTAGCACAGGAACAAAACAGCATGCACACACTCCCCAGATGAGATCAACTAGGTCGTGTGTTTTCATTTATTCAGACTTCAGACTTGGGGGGTGCCTCTCATGGATTTGTGATTTGTCATTTGTGGCAAGAGTAAACAGTGTGGTGGCATTAGTCCTTCACTATAACTTGCCGGCCTAGAAAATACAAGCACCTCAAAATCCATAGGGGAAACAAACACTGACACCACGAGGCAGCTCGCAGCCGATGCCCAGCTCAGCGCTCATTGACGCCTCCACGTAGCAGCGTCGCCGGACTCACGTCGCATGAAAGGCGCCACTTATTCTGTTGGATCAGACCCCAGAGCACCATCACCTTCGCGTCAACACGCGCGCCTTAGGATTCTTGTTAAATTAAAGAATGCATCTTGCTGCAGAGCTGAACCCAGCCTGCCTCCCCTGCCCGTGTTTGGTGCTTAATTGCATGTGATCATGGACTTTATTGCTTCACGCTTAGTAGTTTATCTAAGTTCTAAAACTCGCTACAACGGTTACAGTGTGAGCATAAGAACATGAACAAGATGCAAATGTCTCTGTTGGTAGTTTGGTACCAGTTGGTTTCTGTTGAAGTCGATCTGCATGTGTTCTGAAGAGTTGGGACTCGGAACATGTGTGAACTCCTAGCAAAGCTGCAGGAACAGTGTATCTGAAAGCTGGAACGTTGGAAGCACCACTGGTCCCGAGTTCCGAAACGGCAGGCAGGCACATTCATAAGCAACATGTCTGATGCCGGCATGCCGCAGGCAGCGAAAATGTTCCATGGGGTACGGCGTATTCCAGGTTTTCTATGTGAACATATTGAGTTCCATGTACTTTGTTATACTTATCTAGTGTAGTTCATGAGAACACGCACCATACTTTGACACGGCTATCATTGCAATTTTTACCTGCCTTGAAGCTAAAGAAATCCTCACAGCTGCTTTGTGATCTATTATTTTTCCAGATCCAGGGTCTGTTCAGTCACAGCTCTGCTCATCAAACTCACAAAGCTGTGCAGGCATTCTCAAGATACCTGCAGATCACGCGCCTTGTGGTCAAACAATTTACAAAAATCGGCCGGCTGCAGAAACAGAGCGGGGAAATAAAAGAAAAATCTAGGAGACTAATACATGCAGCACATTTCACTTGGCATTGCTCCTGTGCCGTGAGCCCGTGATGGTGGCGGTGGTCTACATGATGCTGGTGAGCATGTGGCTGACCAGGTTCGAGTACGACGCCGGCGGCGTGGGATCGCCGCCGGACGGCCGCTGCTTGACGGCTGTGGGCGAGACCGGGCTGTTCCGGCGGCGGTCTCGCTCCTTGACGAGCTCGTGCGCGAACCGCTCCAGCTTCTCAGCGTTGGTCTGCTCCGCCACTTTCTTCCCCCGGAACAGCACCGACTCCACGTTCTTCTGCGCCAGCATCTCCTCCGCGACGCCGCCGCACCCGCTGCCCTTGGCCCGCGGCGTCCCCGTCGCCTGCGCAGACGACGTCGGCGGCGAAGGTTAGTGTGAATCGATCGTCCGTCGCGTGCAAGGCTCGCAAGTCTTCCGGCGAGCACGGTAAAAATTAAAGCAGAGAGGACAGTGACGCTGCACTGCACTGGTCAATTACGTTACGCGAGACACTGACCTGTATGCGGATGTAGTTGCTTGTCCTATTATGTCCGAACGCCATGGCCACGGCCTGATCCACCTGGCGTGCGTCAGATGCAAGAGAGAGCTGGAGGCGTTAGCGAGAGGGATCGCAGCACAAAGAACAAGATGCAATGCAAGGATGATGGACCACCAAGACGCTGGTGCGCGTGATTCACGTGTGTCTATACGTTTGGTACTACCGTACTACGCACCATGTCGGCGACGCCCTCGGCGGCGATCCTGACGATCTCGGACGTGGACGCAGCGGCGCCGCGGGTCTCGCCGCTGCCGATGGAGACGACGAGCAGGTCCTCGACGCCGGCGGCGAGCGGGAACTCGCGCTTGTTGTTGAGCACGTGCGTGATGGCCGCCGCCGTGGGGTTCCCGAGCGCGACGCCGCCTCCGACCGCCGCGATGCGCGTGGACCCGTCGCACGACCGCGCCTCCACCGCCGCCGCACCGGCGCACGTGGCGGCGCAGACGTCGCGGAGGCGGAAGTCGTATGCGCGCGTCTCGACGGCGTCGGCGCGGGAGAAGAGGAACGGCCCGCCCGTGGCGAGGTCGTAGCACGGCACCAGCACGGGCCGCACCGTGTCGCGGAGGGTCAGGTCGCCGAACACCTTGCGGAACGCCGGGCCGCCGCCCCGGGCGCCGGAACAGCGCGCGCAGGACGCCGCCCCCGCCGCCGGCGTCGGACCAGCCGCCGCCGCCGCGGCGGCGGAGGCTGCGGAGGAGGAAGGCGAGCGCGTCGTCGGCCGAGAAGAGCGGGCGGCCGTGGGGACCCCGCGCGACGAGCATGGCCGCGAGCACGCCCCCGGCGCCGGAGCCGGCGGCCACGTCGAAGAAGTCGGCGAGCCTGGCGCCGTCGTCCCCGGTGCGCCGCCGCAGGGAGGCCTCGAGCCTGACGAGTGCCGCGCCGGCGAGGAGCCCGTCGGCGGCCCGCCCGCCGCCGTCGATGGAGAGGATGCAGACCTTGGCTTTATTTCCCGACGGCGTCGTTGGTGACCTGAGCGGCGTGGCCTTGGCGGTCCCCGGCGGCTGCGGCGAGGCCCCCGCGGAGAAGAGCTTGGGGTCGTCGTAGCCGAAGAGGAACTTGCTCTCGAGGATGGAGAAGATCTCGTAGGTGAGCTTGTCCACGTCCAGCCCCGCCGCCGGGTCCGCCGCCCGAGCCGCCTCCATCCCTCTGTCTTTCTCTCCCGACGCGTCGTGCGTGCGTGGTCGCGTGGAGAGCACCAGGCGCTTGCGAGCAGTTGCCAGCACGGGGGAGAGAGGAGCTGCAGGTTTTATAGTAGGGGGCGCGCGCGAACGAGGCGTGGGTTGGTGGCGTTGACCGGCGCGGCGCGAGAGTGCGAGACGGCGGCCACGGTAATTAGCGCTCCGTGCGGCTCGGTGAAAATCTACCATACAGATGACAGCGGGGAGGAGGCGAATTGATTGATTGATGGCCATTTTTTTCCGTGAAAAGTGCAGTGCGGCCGGGGCGCAGTAACTCGCGTGCGTACGGTGTGGAAGTGCGGTTCGTGTCGCGTCCGCCGGCGCGTGTGCGGGCTGCTGCGAGACAAGAGGAGTTAAGCCGCTGCGACGAGCGTGCACGGACCAGGAGGAGGGGGGATGAGGACGATGGCGAGTGGTGGTTCAGGCGCGCGCCAGCCAAGTGGTTCTGGTTCTGGTATACTCCAGGCAGGCTCTGCTGCCATGCCAGGGTGCTTTCTTTTCTGGTCGATCGAGCCAACCTTTTGGTGCCGTGCGTGCGTGCGGCCGGAGTGCGGTGGGGGTCCGGGTACTACCCAACCTAGCGGCACGGCAGATTCGTCCGCTCCGAGCCCGATCCTGCCCCGCGATCACCTCGCTGCTGCCGCATTCCGCTGGCAGGCACGCGCGCTCGGCCGGGCACGGGCGGAGGCACAGGCACGTAGCCACGTACGCGGGGAGGGGAGAGATCGGTGGAGATGCGATCGCGAGCGCCCCGCGCGCTGGCTCTGTCGTACGTACGGGGGCTGCGTGCCGGGCGCCGCGGGGACAGCGCTGCGCGGCCGGCCGCGTCGTCGGCGAGCGCCGCGCTCGCGGCCGCCACGTCCACAATTCAACGCACGCACGGTCCCTCCGATCCCCTCGCATCGTGTCGTATACTAGGTGCTAGCTTTTGTGCTCGGATGCCCCGTGCCCGGGCCGGCATCCGTACGTCAGGGCGATCTGTACGCGCGCGGTAGTGGTGCCCACTAGGCCACTAACTATAGCTAGTATAAGCTCGGTCGACTCATCCAGCTCCAAGGGCGTCGTGTCAATGTGACAACATGCATGCGCCCACGCCGCGCTGTCCGGCCAGCCGGTATCCTATGAAATGAAGGCCCCCGTCGAGTCCTGGCCGCCGCGGTCTCCCCGGTAGCCAATGCAAATTTGCAACGCACGCTCGATCCTTTTTTTTTGTCTTTTTCTTTTCAACTATCAACAGTGAAGAGATGGGGCATGTGCGCCTTGATCGAGAGTGGTAGACGAGACACTACGTTGCCGTCTCGTATATTCATCCCACCCGCTACGCGCGATATATATACCCTATTCGTCGTTTATTTGTCAGGTAATATATTGTGCCCGCTAATTGTTTGCATACGCACTCATCAGTGGACTGGAGTGATCATAATGTTGGGAGTGCTAGAGGCGAGTAGTAGGAAGGTGGAGCACTGCGTCAATCTTCACTTGCTTGCCTCCACGATCAGGGGGTGATCTCATCGACACACATCACACATTGCGACGAATAGCAACCCAGGGGACTCTGCTTGCCTTACTAATACACATCATCTAGGCTGGTCATCCAGCAAGAATTCATGAACGTTAGAGCATCTCCAGCAGATTGAGAAAATCAATCCCCTTTCTCTATATTTCTAGTTAAATTTCTCTATATTTCTAGTTAAAGGGGATTGAGAGGGAAAAAATACAGCTTCAGCAGATCCCCTTTCACAACCCCTTTCCATATATTTTTTCTCAATCCCCTTTATCCCCCTCCCTCTCCCTTTCTTTTCTCAACGAGTCTCTCCTTTTTCTCAACCCCCTTTCCTTCTTTTCCTCTTCTCCCCGCACGATCTCTGCCTCGCAACTTCACACCGCCCGATCTCCTGCACAGGAACTCGTCTTCCTCGGTTCCTCCCGCTGGCTGCTCTCGCCGGAGCGCGGGTCGTCCAAGCATCGTCGCCCCCAGCAAAGCCGTTGCCGGCCACCGCCCCTTCATGACGGAGCGCCGCTGCCCCAGCCGCTGCTACCCGCCGCCCTTCTCACGTCGGAGCACGAGCGGCGCAAGCTCTGCCGCATCGGCCTAGCCGCTACTGGTCGCCGGCCGCCGGCCACTTGCCCCTCTGCGTCACCTCCCACGCCTGGAGGCAGCCATGGACGCCGCGACGCGCGAGGCAGCAGCGGAGCGGCCCCCGCACCAACTCTGCTCGTGCGCGTCCTCCGACCCGCCTTGCCAGCACAAGAGCCCGGCCGTCGTTGCTAGCCTTGCCCCGGCCCGCCTCTCTATGCGCCACCCGCCGCCCCCCTCGCGACCCCGTGAACGCGAGAAGATAGACGGAGAACGGAAAGAGGAAAAAATAGATTACCCACCGACATGTGAGACCCATGGTAGGAGAAGTAGAAAGGGGAAATAGGGAAAGGGAATCTGCTGTAGTGTTCATCTCCAATAAACTGAAATTGTGAAAGAGGATTTCCTATAAACAAATAAAGGGAAAGGGGATCCGCTGGAGAGGCTACTACCTCCTAGTGTCGGCGTTAGACTGGTGGGCCGCACTTACCCTTCTTTACCGTTTATTGGGCCGCCAGAAGCCGCAGTGGCGTGTATAGTCTGATCCTAGAATAAATTATTTTTCTGGGAGAAAAAACTGAATATCTTCCATCCTGAAAAACCTGCTCGCTCATCTTGGCTAGGAAAGAGACGAGAAAAAAAAACCGAAATGATGGTGTGTACGTATATATTGTATTAGATTGTTAGAGCATCAAATCCAAACCACTGTACATGCATGACGACGCCACGCCAAAGGTACCTATGTTCGCAAATCGCCATCCTTTCTCGACAAATTGTGGAGCCAAGCAGCATCCTAGGCCGCTACCTAGATGCATCTAGCATCCCCTGTTAACAAAAGTCCTATGTATCAAATCTCTCGAGTGATTAATTAATTGAGCACTTAATTTGTTTTCTTGTGTTCGACCTGATTAAGGATTTTAGGGGCATCCTCACTGAATCATAACAAATGGTTGGTGCGTGGCACTCACTGCAAAAGGTCCCTCGCAGCTACTACTAGAAGCTAGCTTAGCATGATATGGGTGGCTTTGAGCCTTTGACCATGCTTCCCTTTTGCATTTGCGTGTGCCTATATGCTTAAGCTTTAATTTCTGATATCAATAATGTCAACGTCAGGAATATGGCTCTACTAGCTATATGCTGGCCTATTTGGAATTGTTCATAAATCCATTTCATGCATGTGTCAACTTTTCTCCGAATTCTTCGTTGTCTCTATTTCTTTTGTCTATCTATAAATAAAAGGCAACACCTGGACTAAATTCCACGGGATTTGTGCTACTCATGACATTGAGAACTTTAAAATTCGATAACCTTTTTTTAAAATTTTGAAATAATTGTATTCGATTAATTAGTATGTATCTTTTTGTGTGATACACTATATATATATGATACCTACTATTACATGATGATTAGTCGAATAGCTTATTGATTTTGTATGCATGGATAAGTCCGATTGGTACTTCACGAAGCTACAGTAGTGGCCCCCAAAAGTAGGTTCCACGATGCCCTCTGCAATCTAATGACTAGGACACGCATTTTTCTTAGATTTTGTTTATGGTGGTGCAATCATGAACGACGGCGAAACTAAAAATTCTCTCAACAAGTTAGGTTGGTGCACAGATTAATGGCCGTTGATCGTGTAGCTTGATAGCTGGCAAGGAACAAATTAAGAATAATGCATGTCATGGCCAGTGAATGTTTTTTCTTGTTCTAGGGACAAAGCGGGAAAAAATAAATTTGTTTAGCTCCTTGCTGTATTCTACAACATGTAACGGACTAACAGTAGACAGAGCTTGTCTTTGCCTTGCTGTGAAAAGTACACAAGCTCTAGAGAGAAAAGGCCTGTTGAGCCATGTCAAGCCCAACAAAATAGGGAAATTTGTCCATAGCACATCGTGAATGTGTGATTTGGTCTGGAGCACACCGTGAAAGATGATTTAGTCTCCATCACACTGCAAAAGCACGGTTTGGTCTGCAACACACCTCACAAAATAAACAAACGATTTTAGGCTGAGAAGAGGTGTTAAAAGACCAATTTACCCTCTCTTTTATCGCTCCCTTCTCTCAATCTCTTTCATGCCGCTGCTGCTCCGCTCCTGCCAAATTTCCTGCACGCGGTCGTGACTCTCCTCGACGCCAAGGCCAAGCACCGTGAGCCGTGCCACTGGCCGCCGGCCATGAAATTGATAAACTGATGCGCTTGTACTTCTGAGGTCGTCCACCTAGACTACTTCGTTGGCTCACGTACTGTATTCTTCTTTTTTGTGCACGTACGGCGACGCGCCATCCATTCTGGCTGTAATATTGATATCTCGTTCTCATCTACTATACAATTAGTTCTTAAAATATGAACGAGCATGCATGCATAGCCGTATTTGCTTGCCATGCATATACATACATTGAAACTGATCACTGATGCATATACGAACATGGAATTTTTTTTCTTGCCAGGATACGTACATGAAACTTGTTGTTCCTTTCCTCTCTTTTTAGTAGCGTGCAGCGACGACACTGGCTGCGCGGCCGGCAGTCGAGCCTCGCGCCGGCCGTAGAAGCATAGCAGCAGCGCATGCAGCTGGGATTAGCAGCGCTGGTGGAGAAAAAACAGAGTCAGAGTGAAGACAGAGAGAGACGGAGAAGGAAAAAAGAGGAGAGAGTGAAAGGAGAGGAGGAAGAAACTAGGGGTTAAAATGGTCTATTTATCCCTCCTTCCAATCGAAAACCGTTAGTTTATTTGGTGCGGTGTGTCACAGACCAAACCATGGTTTCATGGTGTGCTGCAGACTAAATCGACATTCCCGACGTGTGCCACACAAAACCACGTTTTCATGGTGTGTTGGACACAAATTTCCCAACAAAATATTGTGGCACACCACTTCTTGCTGCAATATACGTGATTGAAGGTGACACCACTAGCAGGGGATAAGAAAGTTACACAGCACGCACGATGTCCTCTGGGGATAGTGTGCACAAAAAACTTTTGAGAAAGGTTTGGAGTAATCTTTTCCATGTCTCCGTTATGATTGAGCCTGCCTGACTCACGACTACTCGTCGCAACTCCTGGCTGAAGAGTGCACACATATATGTCCGAGAAAATTAGTAATAAAAAATGATGTGATCGGTCATTGAGCTGCAGACTGCAAAACTGCGGTTGCTTGATCGTTTGGGAAATGGTTGGTGCGACTAGGGTTATCCATCCTCCTGATTCCTAAGAAAATACTCCCTCCGTCCCTAAATAACTGTCTTTCTCACTTCCCAAGAAAAATCTTTGTTTAATTTTATATTTAAAAATATTATTATTTATGGTACATAATTAGTATCATTTGAAAGATCTTTTCGTCTAGTTTTTTAACAAATTTATTTGAAGATTCAAATGTTGCACGTATTTTCTACAAATCGAGTCAAACTCGTGGCACGCACACCAACAACGACACTTAAATAGGGACGGAGGGAGTACACGGATCCTTCATCCAATTATTAGTTACGTGTCATCATTTCAGTCTAGTCAAGGACCTGTGTTGTCCTACTCCATCAACTGTGAGCGAGTAAACACAATCTCCTGTCACAAAAATGTCGTTTTCCAACATAAAAACTGCCAGTTTTCTATTGTACTCCGTATAATATCAAGAAAGCATGCACTTTCATTATGCAAAATAAACACTAGTGAGGTTTCCAAATTTCAAATATTAAAAAGGAAAAACATTATGGCCAGCATTTATTTGTGATGGCTGATGATGAGCATGCCTAAGTGGAGGCCCCATGAGAGACTGGGGCACTTAACCACATCAATTTAGGGCAATGGAAAAGAGGTGTAGTTGCAATCTAAGTAGAAACAAGTGCGCACGTACTACTCCACTTGTCAATGAAGTGGTGCCCGCCGCGATGATCACGACGCGCAACAGCAGCAAGCAGGCCCGGCAATGATCGGGGGACGCGGCCTTTCCACGCGCGGATTACGTCCAAAAGCGCGTCCTAATCTGCTTCATTAAGCAGACGCTGTCCCCTGCCTACCTGATCATCATCTTGGCCACATCATGAACCGGGGAGACCGGCGAAACAAAACAAAGGAGCATGGCCATCCATTAACAATGACCCTCACTTGATGATGCCACTAATTAAATGAAAGCTTGGATTAGGAGGCAAAAAGCGTGGAATTTGATTTAGGAGTAACGAGAAGCATTCTTCGGTGGTGGCGACAGGCAAGCATTTAGGTTCGCGTGGGTAGGCTCGAAATATGTGAGGAACAAAATAAGTAACCTTTCAAGTTCGTTTTAGTGTTCCCCAATCCATATAAGACGCACTTGTAAAGTTGTAAACTGATCACTTTTTTTTAGATAATGAATTAAAAAAAAGTGATCACTACAGTAAAGTTTTTGGGTAAACTAATCATTAGACTGTAAGTTTTCGGGTAAACTGATCTGTGCACGGCACACAACCGTAATCAATTGGTTTTAAGCTTTCGAGTAAAGTGATCGGTAGTTCGGTGCATTGACAGTTTGATACACAACCGTGAGCTCACACTGAAAGTCAATTTTTTTTAAAAAAAATAAATGACACTGATACAGTCATAATCGCCACGAAATCATACGTCAGCCTCACCGAATAAAATGCAAAGAGCAGTGGACTGTGAGATTGTGGCCAGGTGGGCTCAGTTCCAGTAGCCCATCACTTCAACACTCAATGGCAAGCAGTCGCATGCTGTATGGTTCATCACAAGCAGAGACAGAGCCACCATTGTCGGTGCACGGCGATTAGCATGGCGTATCACAAGATTGATAGCAGTAGGCACCACAACACTGAATTGAAGGACAGATGCAGCTACAGCCAGGAAATGCTGCCATGCGAAACACAATGCAAATTGGTCCTTCTCTTTGCTGTGTAGTGTCTCGTCATCAGGAGATGCAGAGGCTGCCTAGGCCGTTAGTAGGGGAAAGGGACCAAGGACCAGCCACACACCTCAGCGGCAACCTAAAAAGTAAGATGCCATATCCGTCTTTGGGTTAAGTAGACATGGAAAAGATTGCTCAACAACCAGTGCAGTGCTGCCCAATGCCAAGAGGCCGGTATCATGGTCCACAAGACCACAACTACTAACAGGGATGGGGAGGCAACACAGTAAAAGAGTTCTTCCAAAATGATTAGCTAAAAGCCTAAGCTCATCATCGCAACACAGTATGCCTAGATATCACCATACGTCCATACCAAGCTACACCTCGAACTAGAAGCAGTACGGATTGGAGTACCAAGCTCAAGGATGATCCGGATGACTTTAGGCTCATGGATTCCCGAGGATCCACCTCTCGGTCAAGTATTTTGCTGCATGCGCCATGAAGCAGACCCCAAAACAGTGGGCTTTTGGAAACTGCGAAACGACTGCAAAGAAACAGCACAGTTCTCAACATTTAACAGAATTACTGTTCAGCAACGAAACAAAACTTATTTTAAAAAAACTGTCACAATTTCAGTAAAATGAAAATCATCAATCACACAAGTACCAAAAGCTGGGAGCAAACCAGCGATCCTAGAAGACTAATACTCCAATATTTGTTCAGGTGAACAGTCAGCAAACCACAAAACAAATGCAACATGGTTAACGGGGGGCTCCAGCTTGATGGAAACCACTTCAGAAAAAATCTAGAAGATGTGAAGTTGTAGACGTTGAGGGTGAGGCCCGGATCTATCAATCAATTATATAGGATATAATGGTGATGCGATAGACTTGATCATTTCATGCAGAACTGGGGACATCTGTCTGATCCCGTCACTAGAGATATTGATTACAGAAAGGCCCTTTTTACCCAACCATGTCATATATGTTACTAGGAGAAAATGGCAGGATTAATAGAAAAATTATGATTATGTGTCACTTGATGCCAACAGAACCCCTAACATAATTATCTATACTACCCACCATATACATGTCCATTTGGGCATTGAGCTATGCTCCATGAATGTTCTTGACATGTAAGCACCCTTGCACTAGAAAATGTCTACGGAATATTCATAGAGAAATGTTCCAATTTATTTGATGGGAGAAACGTGTGGTACTTACCAACACTGTTATTGATGTGTATGCATCCTACCAACTAGAAAACATTTGGAAATGACTCAACAATGTGATGGCCAAGGTGGCAACTATTAATGGGGAAAATGTGCAGTGTTTACCTCTCAGGGCTACAACATTTGATGAGAGAACAAACATCTCAATTAGTTTTACAACAGATGATGGAAACTCCCAAACCTGCAAATATTTACAATAAATTTTAAAAAAGAAAAAAAATTGCATGTAGGCCTAAATGAGAAATCCTTAGTACACAAAATCTTTTATACCATCATTGTGAAAAGAAATAACTTGAAGTAGCTTGAAATGATGACAGCGAACAGAGCCTCTCTATACCTGAGTAATGAAAATCTTTAATTGCAAATAAGTTTCAGGGAAAAGAAAAATAAATATAAGAAATGAAATAAGATATTCTATAAAATTCAACTAGAGCAGAAATGAACTATGATTCTGTTACAGAATATCTAATAGTTACATAAATCACATAAGAACACTCAAGAACTACCCACAAGTGTATTCTTTCAAGAAATAGAAAACTTGTCATGCTAGTTGCACCTTGTAATGTCGAAAGATAATTTGAGAATGAACCGCATTCCCAGGAATAACATGACCATATATATGATGTTTCCTAACAACGCATCACCAATAACCTGGGTAACAACTGATTGTTAGACACAGTGATAAGACAATAAGCAGTGAAAAAAGTGTTTGAATGCTGACAATTCTAATCACCTCAATGCAATTGAAAATTGTAGAGAAAATGCTCCTGGAAGAAGCCCCGTCAGCTCTGTTTCCTTTCGAAAAAGATATTCTGACTTGCATAGTTATGGATTGTTCAAGTTGAACAGATAGTTCATGATAAACAAAATCAAAGTTAAAAATTATTAATACTATGGATACATGCATCAAGAGCAATATGTATCAAAGTGGACCGGTAAAGTATTCCCTGCAAACCAGAACACAATCAGGCATGTAAGAGAGTGAAACTTTGGACATAGTCACATACCCACAAAATAAGTTGAAGGGAAAGGTACAAAGTCATGAGTAATGAAATCAGAAATCACTGCAAGAGCAAATTATAACAGGGGTGCCAAACTACGCAGCTAAAACTTGTCAGAATAGAAAACAATGGCTCTTGTATGATGTTGTCAGAGTCTTTTTTTTATTAAAAAATGTTGTTGGGTCAGAAAGCTACAGAAGGCTGTAGTGTCAAAAGACATAAACAGCAAAAATAGAAAGCAAAGCTTTTCAAGCAGAAGCGTGGGGAATATATATAGTAAAATGCAACAAGGAGACAGTATTGTTTATGCTTACTGGTACCACCCTTGTTCCTTGACATATCTCCCACGTTCCACACAATGAAATTGAATTGGAAAAGCTAAGGAAGAAGTAAATACTTGAATTAATGTAGAAAGGGGAATGCTCCAGGCAATTTAGCATGGGTAATAATAACCAACCATGTTTAGCCTCATTCTCCACTAACAATTGTTTTAGCACAGAATTGTTGAGTCAAGTGAAAGTGAAACCTATAGATGCTTAGTGTTTTAGTACTACGAGATCACCTCAAGAAAGGCAGTACGTCAATATTCATGTGAGCCGAATCCACTCTAATGTTTCCAATAATGTGAAACATCAATCAGAGTCTGTCCCGACAGCATAGATTCATACCTTGTCAACAGACGATCCCATGCTCAGCTTATTAAACAGAATGTGGCGGTACGCCCTTGTCTTGTGCAGGATCAGATCGATCAAGATGATCTATAAAAGGAGCAAGCAATGTCGAGACTTCGGTCAAGCATGCTACGACTGCGAGAAGTTCAGCTCAGCTGGCATATCCCATACTACAAAATCGCAAGGCGTAGTTCATTGACACTGTACCATGAATTCGCACTCGATGTAGGGATCAGCAACAGCCTTGCAGTTATCCTATGCACAAAAAGATGATAGCATTCAGAGTTTGACGGAAAAAAAGATTAAACGTATGGTCCAGAGATTTGAGAGATCAGAGTGGCGCTGTGTGGCTTACGCATTTCATCAGGCGGATGTTGCCCGGGGAATACTGCACGAAGAGCGTCTTCACGCGGCCGCCGCAGCCGACGCAGCGCGGCCCCTCCCCTTCCGCCTGCGCATCCCCCATCGCTAGGAATCGCCCGCAGAGCCAGAAGCTTCTGCAGGACCCAACTCCGGCTCGCCGCGGCTCAGCTCCCCACTCCCAGCCCAGGTCCAGTCACCCGCCTTAGCCCTCCACCCTATCGCCACCTCGTCGCCGCTACCCCCGCCTCCCGCCGCGCCTGGCCGTCGCCGTTGAGCTCCGAATTGGTGCTTCCGACCTGGTCAGCTGGTCTGGTCTGAATGTCTGAGGCGACCGAGATGGACCGAGTGTGGTGGTCGGTTCTTACAGAAATGGGCCTGGGCTGCTCGGACAGTCAGCCTGGGCCTGGGCCTTCTGATGAACATCTCTTTGGTCAGAGGCTTCTGATGCTTCCATTCTATTGTTTTTTTTTTCCAGAATGCATATGCACAATCGAAAAGACAACTGGGAAATAAAAGAACACTAAAGACACAATAAACTTCTATTCGAGTTTATTCGCAAAACAGATCAGAATGATATACCAGTCGAAACACCTCTTTTTAACACGCCAGGACCAGTTTGGAAGACATGGTTCAACAGTTCAATGGATCACAGGATCAGGGCAGTAGCTAGACGGTCACGGTGGCCTCAATCTCTTGTAGCCTGAGGGTAACAGCTCTCTTGTGCGCCTCTAGCCCTTCCACTTCGGCCATCTTCGCCACGTACGGACCCAGCTTTCTCAGACCTTCCTCTGTTAGGGACTGGACGGTAATGTATTTGAGGAAGGAATTCAGTGATACACCGCTGTACATCCTCGCATAACCGTAGGTAGGAAGGACATGGTTCGTTCCACTCGCGTAGTCGCCCACGCTCTCTGGGGTCCATTGGCCCAAGAAAACTGAACCTGTTACATGGGAACTGAATGTTTAGATCGAAACTGATGTGCGCAAGGGGTGGTGGAGAAGTACAGATAACGATGGATGTCACCAGAGCATCAGAAAAATTATGCCTACCTGCATTCTCAACGAGCTCCTCCCACTGCTCTGCATCCTTTACATTGATGATTAGATGCTCAGGGGCATACAAATTTGAGAATGATATGGCCTGCAAAAAGGAACAAACAATGGTCAGAATTGGGGCTGTTGAGGTTAGAATGTCGATGCATTTGCAATACAGATGAATCAGGTGTAAGACATGGCAGGAAGCAGGGATGAAATTACCTCAACCATATCTTTGGCAAACACAGTGAAACTGTGACTAAGTGCTTTTGAAGCAAATTCACCTCTTGGAAGAGCATTGCACTGCTTGCTAACTTCTGCTTCAATGGCACCCAAATTAACACCATCTCCAGCAATAACTAGAACAACCTGACTATCTGGGCCATGCTCTGCCTACGAAAAAAAAGGTAGCTAACTGTAATGATAAACATCATGAACATGGAATGCCAATAGGGGATTTATAACACCCTAAAACGAAATCCAGCATTTCAAAGAGAAACATGATATCTACACCATTTAGCAGTGCAAATCAGATAGTGCAAATCAGATAGTGCAAATCAGATAATGCAAATCAGATAAGAGAATATCAGTACCTGAGATAGCAAATCAGCAGCAACATGAACTGGGTTTGCATATTTATCAGCAATAACTAAAACTTCAGAAGGGCCAGCAGGCATGTCTATAGATACCATAGCTTCACTGTTCTGCGGTCAAACAAGAATCAGAACCACAAAAATGGTTGCATGTAAAAAAGATGTGCTAGGCAGACAATGGTCGACTTTTACACAACAGAAAGAACAGAACAAACCTGAAGAATCATTTTGGCAGCATGTTACATACTGGTTACCAGGCCCAAAGATCTTCTCAACCTGCAGAAGCAGTAACACAGTTAGCAGAAGGTTATGTGGCCCTTGCATCAGAATGTACAGTCGATAAATAAAAAATAAATGACTGCTGTAGAACATGGTGAGCCAAGTTGTCAATATGCCAACAGGTGCTAAGAGCATGGCATGCCAATAAAAGTGCTAAAGTTCTTAAGTCCTATTAGAGTTATTTAACAAGCAGAAGGCAATTAGATAGAGGTGAAAATATAGACAGAAAAAAAAAATCACTACTGATTTTAAACATGCAACCAAGAAGTTTATGTACTTTAAATACCTTTGGGCACGATGCAGTTCCCCATGCCATAGCTGAGATTGCCTGAATATAATCAACAGTAAGAGCCCTTAACTAAATAATGAAACACAAGACAATCTCAAGTCTAATATACCTGAGCTCCTCCAGCTTTCAGTATGTGTGTGACACCAGCTTTCTTTGCACAGTAAAGAACCTCCTGCAGGAAACAGAAGTTTCTAGTTCTCCATGAAACAATTGCTGAAAAAAGTAGTTTAGTTTCATGTCCCACAAGTGTACCTTGCATATACTACCATCACGACTAGGTGGTGTGGCAAGAACAATAGTTTTGCATCCAGCAATCTGTGCAGGCTGGCAGAAAGAGAAACCATATGAGAAGTTTCAAACACTGAATCATTACAAGTAGTTCAGTTAAGAGGATTTGAGCAGAGGCAAGCATACCACAGCAAGCATCAATGCAGTTGAAGGCAAGACTGCAGTGCCACCTGGGACATACAGCCCAACAGAGCCAATGCATCTTGTTATTCTTTTACATATTACCCCCTTCATATATTCATGAAACAGGCATATAATTAATAAAGAGAACATAGGGAAGGTGAAAATAATGTAAATGGAAACATTGGCACAACTCTTACTTTCATATTCTCAACTGTCTTCTCAGGTAATTTTTGTGAAACATGGAAGGCATATATGTTGTTATATGCAACGTCGAAGGCTTGCTTCACAGCTGGATCAAGCTACAGTACTTATGTAGGTAAGCCGACCAAGCTCATATGGCAAATAGGAGAAATAACATAAATATAAGCACCATTTGCAGTAAATATGCACAAATTTCTAAGGATTTGAAAGAAATAGCTAAAGCCTAGAGTTATAAGATGCTATTGAAGAAATAGGTAACTAGCAAAATCATATATCACATCATCCTAGTAATACGTGTTTAACACTGCACAGATAGGTATCACATTTGATCAAAAGTCCAAAGGAAGGGAAGAACATCATGAGAATAACATCGAATTTTTTATCCAGTACGTGACTTGTACAGGTGTACTAATGAAACTGCAGAATTAAGTTGCAGTTGCAGATAATAGGATATACCTCTGCATCTGGAAGATCGCTAACACGCACAACAACATCAGCGAGCGTGACCTTATCAAACTTTTCTGTATAACTGGACAAACAAACTCAGAAAAATAAGAATAATATTCCATTCATCAAAGAAACAAAGCATAATAGCAGCGCTTACTCCTTAACCGCAGCATCTCCTCTGACACGGACATCCTCAACAATTGGATTCACCTGATTGCACAAGACAGAATCCCATTCTTCTTAGGCTATGAAACAGTACTGGACTTCTATACCATGACTAATGCACATTTCATCTTACCGTGCCGAATATGGACGAGAAGTCAATGCGGGGACGGGCCTTGAGGCCGCTAACCTCGGCGTTGCTAAGCTCGGACAGCCTATACGACTTCATTGCGCTACTGGTAGTTAACCCTGAAAATCAGGAAGCAACTCGGCCATTCCAAATGAACTTAGTCAACAACATTAGGAACCCATTGCTGGCAGCAGCAACAGCAAAGGATGTAATCCAACAAGCGCGCACCTCTGGGTTTGAGGACTCTGGCGGAGGCAAAACGGAGCCTAGAACCAAATAAAACCCTAGCGCTCCCAACGACCGGCCCCGGCACTGGTGGACTGCGCAAGCTGCCCATCAACAGAGCGCGATTCAATTCTGGAGCGTCGCGAGTGTCAGAGGCGAGGGGAGGGAGCGTGAAAGTTGAACGGAAATCGAGCTCAGCGAAGGGATGGAAGTACAGGGAGAGACGAATCGTATCGATACGGCGGCGCCCCGGGCAGGTTTCCTCCGGCGGCGACGGTCTAGGCGACGGTGGAGGAGGAGGTCGCCGCCGTCCGTGACTCCGTGTCCACTGACACACACGCACTCTCTCTCCTCCTTTCCTGCATGTTAGATGGGCCTTGAAACAACGGGCCGAGCCCGGAACAATAGGCCCGGAAGCCCAGAGAGGCAGAGTAGCAAAAATCACGAGGGGATTGATTGATTTTTCCAAGTTTGGGTTTTTTTAGATAGATGGATAAATTTTAGGATTTATTAGTCAAAATTTGGCTCATACTCGTCTACATCTAGTGTGACTGTTGACTGTTGAGAAACAACATCAAGCTAAATGGAGGAAAGATACTCATCACAGGAGAATAAACTGTCTGCTTAGAATGTGGTTTACATCTGATCCACCTGGTGCTCCGGTCTAACAGTTAGAGCATCCTTCAATAATCAATACACTGCTAGTGCTAACTGTTAAGTAAACAAGTAGCCCTATTCTCTACCCAACAAGCAAGTAAGCAAATGTCATATGTACATTAGCAGGCCAGTCACTGCCATTGACATTTCTTCTCTACGAGATGTCGAGATGTGGTTTCAGATTTCTGGCCATCGATCATCTGCTGAAAAAAGAAAAACAAGCTACCACGCTCATGGTTTCCTTGATGATCTTCGTGAAGCTTGTTATCTGGATATCTGCCCGCATGTATGTACGTGTACTTGTGTTGCACACTTAACTGCTGATTCAATTGCTAGTAACTAGTAAGATATACAGCCAGATCAGGATCTCAGAGTCTGAAACTTCAGTTAGATAAGAATCCTTCACTTGGCCTGCAACTGCAGGGGTACCACATGGCTAAGCACACGAGGAACCAATGTGTGGCCAATGGTTGTCAATACACGGCAATGCCCCATGAAACAATATGTTCCTGATGAAATACAAAACATTAGTCGCTAAGAGAGATCTCACCAAGCCGCCCCTCATTTATGTCGCGTCACCCACGTTGTGTTTGCTTTTCATATCTGCAACAAGCTTGCATGTCTTGAGGAAAGCATCTAGCAGCTGCATACAACACAACGATGTTAAATATTTGCGATGTTCTGTATATTTAACTGGTCATTGTAAGCTTCTAGCAGGAACGACAGATAACTCCTAGCAGGAGCGACAACAAAATTGTAACATGTCATCTTTTGTTGAACACTCAGACAATAATCAGGTAAAACGGAAGTGACAGAGTCATTTAGAAGAACCATTAGCATTTTATGGCATTGGCACACGGTACTTACACCAGGATGATGCTGCAATGTAGGAGAGTAGCGATCAAGAGTTAAATATATCTTTTGAAGAAGGCTTAAATGTGCATTAATCTTTTCGCCCAATATGACAACCTGAATCACATCAGAAATATTTCTGAGTTGTTACCCAATGAACTTATAATTATTATACATCACATCCTTTTGCAGTCAAACAGATGTTAATTTTATAAGTACCTTGGCCTCAGCCTTTTGGAGCTCAGAACATCTTGTTTCAAGCATTTGTTTATACCATAGCCCTATTTTTGTCAGTACAGCAGCTTGTCTGACCATGTGGCTGCAGTGATCACTCAAATCCTCTGACCTGAAATGACCATCAAAATGAAAAAAAAAAACATTGGAGTCTAGTTTTTTAAAAGGAAATAAAAGTGCCTGGGAAAAAAGTGTAAATGAAGTTTACCAACCTGTTTTCAGTTCTTTGCACTGATATTTTTTTCTCAATCTCCACAAATTCTTCTGATAATTTCATAATAGATACTAAAATGCACTCCAGCTGCTTTTCCTGCTCTTTCTTAGTGAGACTACTACTATGATTGACATTCTTCTTGACAGTTTCCTCAAGGATACCTGATTCAATCTCTAAGCTTGAGTTCAGTTTCACAAGTTCGTCGTACTGCAGATCGTGCCCATTTGATCTTGTTGGTGATGTGCAAGGCTCCACTTCAATATCACGTAGAACAATTTCTGTACTCTCTTGTTTGATGACTTCAGGATCTTCCTGGTGATTCTGGATCAAACGCCCCCTTTCTAGCTCTGCTAACTTCTCCTTTAACCTATGGTTTTCTTCATGGTATAAACACAATGTCTTATCCTTTGCAGAAATTACAGATTCAAGTGAAGATAATTTTGCACTAAAATTCATTGCAACACCATCCATGTTGTCCTTACAGTCATCAAGCAATTGGCTTGTAACAGCTTGGTACAGCCCATCTCTAACATCACTTTTGATTCGGAGGTCCTCATACTCTTCCCTAATTTTGTCAATTTGTTTCAGGAGCTCTTCTTCTGATGACAACTGAAGAGACAGTTCTGTACTGGCTTCAGACAGCTGAGATGATAACGCCTTAACATCCTTCATCTTATCTGCAAGCAATCCTCGTAGATGCTGATTTTCATAGTACAAAGCTTCTATTCTGCTTGTAAGTCTGCATCTTTCATCGAGCTCATCGTGAGTCATGCAGATCGCAGGTACCTTTATATTCTTGGAAATGATCTGATCCATTCTCGATATGATCTCTGGAATTTTCTTCCTCAATGGTTCAAATTCCACATCATTCTTAAGAGAATGTGACCCCTTCTCCCGTTTAAGCCTGAACAGTTCTTCTGTCTTCTCCTGCAATGCCGATTCATGCATCCTTTTCAGCTTGCTGATCTCAGACTTAAAATAGCTTATCACTTCCTCTCTAGTCCTACCGTTGAGATGGCGAAAGTCAGATTTTTCTGAGATGACATCCTTTGCACCAAATGATTTTTGCTTCCTGAAACTCTTACTGTCCTCGGCACGCGGAGAACGATCCTCTTTTGTTTTCTTTCCAAAGAAATTGTACCTCCATCTGTTGCTCCTATTGCCTGAACTTTCTTGCTTGCTGTTAGAAATATGTGCTTCTGGTAAGGAAGGCAGCAGCAGCTTACAAAGAGCACCGAGGTCTTCACGCATCGCGGCAAATTGAGCTATGGCTTCCTTCCAGTTGCTGCTCATCATGTTTGTGATGTTAATTTGCTCATACAGCCTCCTCTCTAGCTCCTCCTGCAGGCCACTGACACACTCCCCGATCGTGGCACCAAACACTTCCAGTTGCAGCTCATGATCCCACTGGAGATCAGACGCAGACGCGTTGACCGATCCAAGCATCTCTCTTGCCTGTCGGAACACGGCACCCATGAGCAGCTTCAGGGCGTTGAACCTCTCGTCTATCTCAATCAGCATGACGTCAAGAGACATGCCCAGGTGCGCACCGCCGATCACACGGCCGTTGTCCGGCAAGGCATAGCTCTCCAGGCCGGTGACGCCGCCCTTGAGCTTGCCGAGCTGCGCATCGACCTCCACCCTCATCAGGTCCAGGTACTCGGCGCACCGGGCCTGCGCGTTCGCATCGAAGAGGTAGCGGTTGGACCTAGACACCACCGTTCGGTCGGGCCATTCGTACGAGGAGTAGTTGTCGGGGCTGGAGCTGGACTTGATGGACAGCAGCGTGGGCGTCAGCGCCGGCGACGGCGAGTCCTCGGATGTCACTGAGCCACTGCTGAATCTCGTGGCGCAGGGCCTGGTGGTGTCGAGGAAGGAGTAGGCGCCGTTGTAGAAACCCGCACCGTGGTCAGCGCGAAGTTGAAGCGGCGGGACGCCGGATGGACTTGATGATCTGCGGAGCAGCGGGTTCGTTCTCTCGCTCAGTACCTGCAGCAAGTTTGGTTTCAGAGATTCAGTTCAGTTTAACATCTGGTGGGAAACGTTGAAACACAGAACAGAGTGGAAACTTGATCAGAATGATTGGCACAACTGTTGACTTCAGTGCTGGAAAATTCCATGGAATACATTTGTGCAATCACAAATCGACAATCAGCGCAGGTATGAAGCGTCTGATCGAAATGATACCATGGGGATCGAAAATGAAAACGGGAGGTTATGCTTAAAAATTCAGTCGAAATAAACCTAAAAAGAGACGTGTACAGTTGCTGATCATCTGTGAGCGGCGACAACTTTTTGACGAAACAAAAAGGGACGACGGTTCCAGACTCCCAGTGAACGCCTACTTGCGATGAAAACAACGCCGTTCCAATGAACACCCGGATTGGCGATTGTTTGACATATATTTCAGAAAACAGCAGATAATCCTTGGTGAAGTCTTTGAATCGAACGGCCAGTTCGAAACAATCAACCATACACAGACTCGAAAACTGGTAGGATCATGATTCAACGCATACTAACAACGGACTAAACAATCGAGTCAGGTTGAACAGCCAAATTCGTATATATCGAACCAAACGAAAGAGATATCATCACAGGCAGGAACACGCAATAGAGAGAATCAAACGCGCGCGTGGTGGAAGGCTATTGGAAGAGAGGAGCGGCGGGAACCGGATCGTATCGCTTACCGGCTGGGCCGCTTCCATGGCTGCTCCGCTCCGTCCTCGCTCGCCCGCTCGCCGCCGGCGCACCTCTTGGCTGGGTCTCCACTACAGCCACGGCAACAGGTAGTAACCGCCAACGAGTCGCGAGGGACAAGGCCGTTGAGGATAAGAGGCGGCGGAGGCGCCGAGTGGGAGAGTACCGGGGGGCGGCGACAGCGACGGCGGCGACGGGGACGGAAAGGAAAGGAGTGAAGCCGCGGAGTCAGAGCAGTAATGCGCGCGACAGGGACGCGCCAGGGGGAACAGGGGTTGGTTACTCCCGTGGCGCTTGCGCGCGTGTGATCAGCAGCGTGGCGGCGCTCGATCGGGTCGCCAGGGAAGGGGGTAGTTGGGGAGGCGGCGAAGGAGCAGCCGGCGCTGACGACGCGGGGGGAGGGTGATCGTACGCTGCCATTGCCGTGGCGGCAGGCGGGCCGTGCGTGCCGAAACCGCTCTCGATCTGGGTGGCGGGCGGGCCAGGCGGGGGGAGGTCGTGACTGGCACTGGTGCTGATCTCACCCTCTGCGTGACATGGTTTTGGTTTTTGTGACGGAAAGTTGGAACCTGAGGTACTAATAGCAATTTATAAGGGAGTGTCTATGCGGTAAGAGTGTGTTTCACAATACAGCCAGCACACGTGTGTTCAGGGAGCAAAAAACACACAGATAATAGCAAACAAAAAAGAGTGTGTTTTGTTATAAAGGCAGCACACTGATTTTCCCTATGCAATTTGCCAAGACTGAACACACTGATTTCTACAAACCCAAAAAGAGTGTGATATGTTATGAAGGCAACACACTGATTTGTACAAACCCAAAAGCAATAAAACACTAAAGATAACAGATAAGCAAATATCAAAGAATAATTCTAGAAAAAACAGGCAAACAATATTTGAAAAAGCAATTGAACAAGTGATCGTCTCTTTTGAAGAGAAAAAAATAAAATTAAAAAAATGCACATACCAAATGATAACAGTTTACCTGAACATTATTGCCAGCACCATGCCTATAATTTTCCAGTAGAATTGGAACTGTCATTTCCACCAAATCTGGCTGGGAAACACAACAAATGCAGCTGTAAGAGCCAATCAGAAGCAAATAGAAAGCAAATGTCAGAACTGAAGAAGAGTTAAACCAAAATACAATTGACTGAACTAATAAACAATAAGCTAAAATTGACAAATTTTAATATACAAAGTTAAAAGGAAAGATTGACAAATTTTTGTACAGTTAGTAAAATTACAGATTTCATTTGGGTGCTCGAAAACCCTGTAAGATGTAAAAGCTAGAAGAAGAAGACAGATGTAAAGGCAGAAACTGCACATAGCTAAGAAAAGAGGAAAAACGAAAAAAAAATGTAGATGACAGTTTACCTGAACATTATTGCCAGCACCATGCCTATAATTTTCCAGCAGAATTGGAACTGTAATTTCCACCAAATCTGGCTGGGAAACACAACAATTGCAGCTGTAAGATGGAAAAAGTAAACTTAAGAATGATGGAAAAGATAAAAGTCAGAAGGAACCCACCGTGCAACCCACATGATCCCTCCCAAGAACCGTGTGTGCTGCTGCAAAATGAACCGTGTAAGAGCCAATCAGAAGCAAATGGAAAGCAAATTTCAGAACTGAAGAAGAGGAAAACCAAAATACAATTGCAGCTGTAAGATGGAAAAGTAAACTTAAGAATGAGGGAAAAGATATGAGTCAGAAGTGATGACAGTTTACCTGAACAATTTTGCCAGCAACATACCAAGCTTTTTACATAAGAATTGTAGCTGGCATTTCCACCAAATCTGGCTGGGAAACATAAGAAAAGCAGCTGTAATGCAACAGTAAACTTAAGAATGATGGAAAAGATACGAGTCAGAAGGAACTCACCTGTGCAACCCACATGATCCCTGCCATGAACCCTGTGTGCTGCTGCAAAATAAACCAAAAAAGTGCCAATCAGAAGCAAATAGAAACCAAATGTCAAACTGAAGAAGAGGAAAATCAAAATAGAATTGATTGAACTAATAAACAAAAAGCTAAAATTGACAAACAAAAGAAAAAAGCGAATGAAACAGAAGAAAAAATAATATACAAAGTCAAAAGGAAAGATTGACAAATTTTTATACAGTTAGTAAAATTACAGATTTCATTTGGGTGCTCGAAAACCCTGTAAGATGTAAAAGCTAGAAGAAGATGACAGATTGCACTAATAAAGGCAGAAACTGCACAAAGCTAAGACAACAGGGAAAACCAAAAAGAATATAGATGACAGTTTACCTGAACAATTTTGCCAGCAACATACCAAGCTTTTTACATAAGAATTGTAGCTGGCATTTCCACCAAATCTGGCTGGGAAACATAAGAAAAGCAGCTGTAATGCAACAGTAAACTTAAGAATGATGGAAAAGATACGAGTCAGAAGGAACTCACCATGCAACCCACATGATCCCTGCCATGAACCCTGTGTGCTGCTGCAAAATAAACCAAAAAAGTGCCAATCAGAAGCAAATAGAAAGCAAATGTCAGAACTGAAGAAGAGGAAAACCAAAATAAAATAGATTGAACTTATAAACAGCAAATGAAACAAAAGGAAAACAAAAGTCAAAGGAAAGATTGACAAATTTTTATACAGTTAGTAAAATTACAGATTTCATTTGGGTGCTCGAAAACCCTGTAAGATGTAAAAGCTAGAAGAAGATGACAGATTGCACTAATAAAGGCAGAAACTGCACAAAGCTAAGACAACAGGGAAAACCAAAAAGAATATAGATGACAGTTTACCTGAACAATTTTGCCAGCAACATACCAAGCTTTTTACATAAGAATTGTAGCTGGCATTTCCACCAAATCTGGCTGGGAAACATAAGAAAAGCAGCTGTAATGCAACAGTAAACTTAAGAATGATGGAAAAGATACAACAGACACGGGAGAGAAAAAGGAGATCCAGAAAGAAGAGAAAGCAAAGGAGATCCAACAAGCAGGATGGGGAATTGAAGGATTCAGGTCAAGGGCACCAGGTAATTCTGACACTTACTTGTATACAAATTTCGATGTGCAATGCATCATGCGTGAAATCTTTTGAACCAAATAGAAGATGAACAGGAAGAATTCGAGTACATCTGAAAAAAGAAATCAGAAACACACATAAATAGAAGAATTAGATAAACAGCAAGAAAACTGGAGAAGAAATAGCACTGATACATGGAATTACTAGATTGCAAAAAATTGCTGACAAACAAACAAGTTTTTCTAACACGATCAGAGCTATGTTAAAGTGTACAGGATATGAACTATGAGTTAGCGTAGTAATAATCAAATTAAGAATTAAGAGTAAAGGAAAGGAGGTACGGAAGCATAGGATACATAAGCATCCTTTCATTTTGTTTACATAAAGCAGGTACAGAAGCAAAATAAAGGAGAAAGCAAGTATGCAAGGGTTATGCAGATGGAAAAAGATCATTACGAAAAGTATAGGGTAAGTTTACAAACTACAGATACATTAGAATTTTTTAGGAAACAAAACGTCAAAGACAATGAAATATTGACAGTGATGCTCATCTGTGCAGGGTTCGAGCACAGAAGATGCAAGGAAGGAGGAATAACTTATGATGAGGATGAAGGAACAGAGGAGATGGAAACTGCTAACCAAAATTACGAGGTACATAGTAGTACTATATCATCAGAAGTAGAAAACTAGAATTATAAAATACTAAGATTTATGACATGTAAAATCTTTCACAGGAAAGGAGTTTGCAACATATAGACGGTACAATGATTAGCCAGCAACAACACCTATTGGAGACAAACTAATGGAGAAAGAAGGAATCATTACCAAAAAGTTCCTCGTAAGAAACAAAAAATCATGAACAGTATAGAACAAACTTAGTACTGCATCAAACTAAGGCAATATATTTGGTGTTGTGGACAGGGACCATATGGACTACTAGAACCAGATAGTCATTTGCAGGATACAGGAAATGGTACTGATAAGATAGAGGATTTTTTGATTTAATTACATAAGAAAAAAATGGTATAATCTAACATTATATTTAACTTTCAGCAGGTACAGAACTTAAAACTTGGAAAGAACAAGGATATTATACATCAGCTTGTGGGAGATGGAAGACAGTTATTACCAAATGCAGCAGGTACATGAAACCATACCACCTTGAACTGGGAAAAAAAAAGGAGCTATGAAATGGCATGCAAAAAAACTAATGACAGTAAAGATCCTATGTAATGACATAGACTTTAGAACTGTCATATACATATATAGACACTGGCAGATTCACAAAATTATGCTGTCATGTATGTTTACATAACATAAGGTTAATCTTTGCAGGGAAGGAGCTTACAGCAAACAAATGTAACATCAACCAAGGATATTACAAGAGCACAAATGAAGGAAACACAGGTTCATGCACCAGGATCCTGCATACCAGAGGTAAAATATAAACATAACTTTAAGTAAGTAGAACAAAAGGTTAATATGACTAAAGATGATGAATTCAATGTCATTGTGCAGGCAAGTTACACTGAACTACTATTTGAACAAATCAGACTATCACAGGAAACAACAATACAATGGAACCTCCAATTGCTACAGCACCTCTGGTACTGAACTAATAATTTTGTCACATTTTGATAAAAAACTGAATTTACTAGTTGAATCTTAAACTAACACAGCTATCAACAATTGTGAACAGAAACAAAGACCAAGTACATTCACGGAACTGCTAACTTCAAAGTTTAATGAACAGGTAATGATGATCATGAAATGGACGAAATAGTATTTTCAATTAAATTATAAATATCTCCAACTGGAGATATTCATATTTTACGTTTCTTCTGCAGGATGATTTTCTATCATATGGTTTAGAGGATACATATCCAAATGCAGATGAGTATGCACATAATGGAGGAAATGAAGAAATGGATGAGGTAAAAAAAACATAAAATGCTACATTAATTTATGAAACATTATGTACGAATAACATATCTCCTAGATAATATGGCAAACAACGCCAAGTAATGTGAGCTCAAACAGATATACTATGGCAAACAAAAGGGAAGAAGCAATCTGATATGAACCATGATTGAATATGCAGGGACAAGCAAAATCAAGGAATGACCTTCAAATTTATGCACCAGTAAGAAGTCCTACAGAAGAAGGATCTTCTAAATATATTTATGACGCAACAGCTCCTGGAACATATATACAAGATAGAAATAGTGAGGTAAATAATAGTAATCAATTAAATAATAATGAAATAGGTCATTGAAGACTTACATGGATGAAATATGCAGGTGACAAACATGGATGAAGACCCAATTGCATTTGAAACAATGAACTGGAGAGAGGACATATTTGACAAAATGCAGTTACAGGAGGTACATATTTGTTAGAAACTCAATACTAAATTGAAAAAATTGTTTAGAAAAAATTAAAATTTAGAAATAAAAACTCAGATATCAACTTTGAAACTAAATCTAAAATGTCATGCAAACAGGTACATGGAGGTACACAGGACATTGCAGATGAAACAGCACCTGCATATGAGGGTTATGAAGCAGTTACTGAGGAAATACTTGAAGAATTCATACAGAATGAGATAAATGCTGCAAAAGAAGGGAATAATGCAGACTTGGACAGCAAATATACTCCGCAATGGAACAACAGTTCAAGACAAGAGAGGATGCATACCACTTCTTCAAATTCTATGGACTGCTGGCTGGGTTTGAGATCAAAACAACGCATGTAACAAGAACACATAGCAAGAAGAGGAACAATGAAATAATCAGAGTTGAAATGAGGTGTCATAGGTGCGGCAAGAATGCGGAAGAAAAAGGGAAAAATGAAGAACAGAATCAAATGCACTGTACATACCACAGGTTGAGCAAATAGAGGATGCTGAAGATAAAGAGAACAGGGACACTAATGTTCAGGTGAAAACAAATTGCCCAGTTGTGATGGTGGTGAGAGAACAGCAAGGAATATGGTCAGTTACGAAACTTGACCTGGATCACAACCATGAGCTGAACCCTGAAAACAGCAACCAAATATTCAGTGGAAGGAAATACATGACTGAAATGGAAATAGCAATGGTTAGAACACTAAATGCAAACAACATACCTACAAGGAAATGATTGCAATACTTTCATACCTAAGAGGAGGAATGTTGGCACTGCCCTACAAAACTAAAGATGTAGCAAACTTAAGAACCAAAATCAACAGAGAAGTTAGTGGCAATGACATGACAAAAGTGATGCAGTACTTCAGAGAAAAAGAAGCAAAGGATCCATCATTCTACTACAGATTTGATCTAGATGATGAAAAGAAAGTGAAGAACATTTTCTGGAGAGAGGGTGTGTCTCTTGAATATTATGCAGAATATGGAGACTGTGTTAGCTTTGACACAACATACATGACAAATAGATACAGACTACCATTTGCACCGTTTTGTGGAGTAACAGGACATGGACATACCTGCATATTTGCATGCGCTTACTTGTCTGATGAAACAACCTCCACGTTCACCTGGGTTTTTAAGCAGTTCCTGGAATCAATGGGAGGAAAACAACCAAAGACAATAATCACAGATCAGGATAAAGCAATGAAGGCTGCAATTGAAGAGGTGCTCACAGAAACAACACACAGAAACTTGCTTCTTCCACATAAAATTCAAGTGCTACAACAAGAATGGCAAATATTTGCTGCAAATGAGGGCCTGATGGAATGGTTGAAGATATAATAAACAACTCAATAACAAGTCAGGAGTTTGAGGAAGACTGGCAAACATGATTGCCAGCAAGGGACTAGAAAAGAACAAGTACTTTGAGAAAATGTGGGAAAACAGAAAAAGATTTATACCAGTATATTTCAAGGACAAATTCTTCCCATTCCTTCAAAGTACAGGCAGAAGCGAAGGAACAAATGCTAGAATAAAGGAAAACATTGCATCAACATACAGCATCCAAAGCTGCCTACACGAGTTCGAAAGAATGGTCGATAGCACAAGACTGAAAGAAAAAATTGCAGACAACCAAAGTAGGGAGAAGCGACCAAAAGAACTACTATATGGCTACAACATTGAGATGCAAGCAATGGAGATGTACAACAGAAATATCTTCAAGAAATTTCAATTCAACTGCGACTAACAGAGAGGCTAAAGTACAAGGAAACTGAGCCAAGAAAATGTTTTGAAGTATGGGCAAAACAAAACCAAATATACAAACAGCAAAAAATCAGGAAATACTTAGTGCTGACTGACCTGACTGAAGGAAACGAGGAATTCAGTTGCATATGTGGCAAATTTAACAAAGATGGAATCCTGTGCTCACACATTCTGAAAGTAATTGTAGAAGAAGAAATCAAATCAGTTCAATACCAGAGAAGTACATCATCAACAGATGGAGGAAGAAAGACAAGAAAATGAATTTGGCCGTTCCAAGATTAACATCAAAGACTGAAGAGATACTGAGATACAATGTCCTTGCAAGAAAGCAGCAGAACTTAGTTCAAGGGATCCAAATCAAAAGATGCAATGCAGTACCTTAATGACGCGTTTGTCATACTAGAAGAAAATGTAGACTTCATCTTATCGACAGCAATGGCTCCTGATGGTCAAGAACAAACAGAAGAAATAAATCATGAAAATGGAATAATAAATGATGGTACACAAGAACAAGAACTACAAGACCCAGATAGGGTGAAGCAAAAGGGAAGACCAGCATTACCTCATAGATTAAAGCCAAGAATAGAAGATATAAAGCAACAAATTATCAAGGAGAGGAAAAAGGCAGAAAATAAGAAAAAGGCTGAAGAGAAGAAGAGAGCAGAAAAGAGCAAAGGAAACCAGCCAAGTAAGTGAACAAATAATAGTTAATATCAGGGTTACACATGTTAAGAATGCAAAGAAGTTTTAAAAAAGGACTAATTCAATTAATTTTTCTGTAGGCCCAAAAAGCAAGGCTAAGAAGAGACAAAGGAAGGCAAACAATGAGATCGCTGAATAAAGAAGATTGCTACAAAAAAAGGAGTTCGCTCAAAATAGAAAATGTAACAAGTAGCATTGCATGACATGTTTATATTTTTCTGAAACTATAAAGTTTTCGATACTACTGGCCTATTACAATGTCATGAGACATTTGGGACAATGTAAACATCGTCGGTTACTATCAAAGTAATACTGCAAACTATGTGATATGATCTAATTGCATCTCGCTGCTTCAAGTTCCTGACACTTGCGACCTGAAAATCAAACCTGCATTATAGAGCAGAACAAGTAAACAAACTACATAAGATATTGGAGATGAAAAGAAAATTGGATTTTCGATTTATTAGCTGAACAAACAAAACCAATGTTACTTCTTAAAGGTAAAACAAAAATACCTAAGACTGGAAATCAAAAACACGGTCCTTCAGACCGGTGTTCTCGGGCATACGAAGTAGGTCATTTGCAACTTTAATACGGATTCTTGGCACGTCCCTTGAATCAAAGAACTTTGAGAGAACAGTTCGAGGAGATTTCCAGTACTGGAGACACATCATGGCATAAATGCCAGAGTCAACCCTAGGACAAAGGAAATATTGTTAAATAAACAAAAAAAAGGGTATAACAAATTGAAATAATATCAGGTTCAAAACATATTATTCAAAAAAAAAGAAAAGAACAAACCTGTTTTCAATAGCTTGCTGAGGCATTTCAGGATACAAAAAACTATATTCATCAAAATCCATGGGCACCTTCACATACTTGTCCCAATGCAACATGAAAGATGGTACCTGGAATATTTAAAAATCGGTAGGAGAAAAGAAAAGGAATATTTAAACAGAATGGAAATTAATACAAAGAAAAAAACAACTACAAAAGTGACTAACCACAGATTCCCTGACAATTTCCTGATATTCATGATCTTTGTGGTGTAAAGAATCCAGAAATACAAATTTCTGATCTTTGATGCTAACCACAAACACAGTCCAGTGATTGCTGAACAATATAGGGAAAAAGAGCTAAAAAGAACAAAAAAAAACAGAAAACGTTAGATTCAAACATGACACTTAATAATGACAAAAATATTAATACACAAACAATAAACGAAGATCATACATTGTTGCAGCGATCCAATGGTCGGCTCCTGTGGGATATCTTAAAAGCACGAGACAGTACATCCTGGTTGCATTCTTCAGGATCTTTCATTAACTCAGCCTAGGACAAACATTGATAAAAATAAATGTGAGCATGAAAACACAACAAAAAAAAATTAAATTGAAGGGAACAAATATGTACTCACACCAATGTTGGCAAAAAAATAGTGAGCCTTGGACTGTTCAGATTGACATGCTGGCTTAAGAAACAGACTGTAGCAATATGCAGACATCACAAAAGAATTTACAAAACCATCTGGCTTTAGAGAATCACCAAAAGCCCAAAATGTGCATCTAACTTTACCAAGTACAAGAACATCATCACTAAGCAAAGACACAAGGAGATGGACACAAATTAGTTAGTAAATAATTAAGATATACATACTACAAAAAAAGACTAAAAACAAGCAAATAGGGAAAAATGATTACCGATTAGAATCACAATTAGCCAATGAACATATTGCCTTATAATTCTTCAAATCTGAAGCAGAAAGAGAAATCCTATGCTTTTCAGTTTCATAGTCTCCTTGAAACAGTGGTGCTGGCTTTATTGCTCTCCTAGGACCATGAGGAGGCAACTTTCCACCAGTTGAAGAATCTCTGGGTACATAAGGGAGCTTTGGTTCTGGATATGTACATGGAGAACACTGAAAAGCAGAGGTAAGATCACAAGTAGGATCACTAGACTCAATAACTGGCTTCGTACAAAACTTCTTGTTATAAATATCATCAGCAATCTTAGTCATATCACGGGTACTCTGAGACAGGGACTTCTGAGCAACAATCTGAATATCAGGTGTCTCCTACATATAGGAAAAATTCATAAAAAAAATTGACAAAGAATAGGCAAATATACACATACACTTCATCTGAAGATATATTAATTCGTGAAACGCAAAGAAATACATACCTTACGCTTCGTAGCAGATGCTGATGAAGCAAACTGAACATGGCGGTCGACGGATTTCAGCTTTGGGGTTACGCGAGATGCAGTCTGTTATATTGAATAAGATGTAAAAACACACATTAAAGACATAAGTATAAAAAATGGACAACTAACCCTCTGCGTGAGCTGGGTAGAAAAATTCTCCTTTTCAGAATCTTGAGTGCTCTGAGAAATGTTACAGAAAGAAAGAAAAAACAGCTGAATTAAAAGAAAAAATATTGGAAAACATCAAGATAAACAACAATAACAAAAAATTTAATAATTCATACCTTCTCATCAATCAAATGGACATATGAAGGCCTCCGAGGTGAAAGACTATCAGGGACAAAACTATCATCTTCATCTAAGAGCATAATAACATCCTTTGCTGGCTCAGACTGACGTGGAGGCTTCACTTTATTCCTGTGACTAGACTCAGGTACATCGACATCCAAATTGGAGATATCACAAAGAGGTTTCCTAAGCAAAGCCATATTAGATTGCGATGCAATGGCACTAGAAGAAATGAACCGGGACTTCGTTTTCTTGATCAAGGGTTGCGGTCCAGCTGAAAAAAAATATAAATACAATATCAAAAAGCAATAAAGAAAAAAATGAAATAAAAAGAACACAGACGAAATCAAAAAACGTACATCTAGGGGGACAAGAATCAACTGGTAGTACAACACGCTTACTTAAACCACTAGGTGTAGCTGGGGATTCATCTGAGATATAATGAAAGGAAAAGGTTGAATCAGAAGATAATCATCAATAAATTTAAAAACATGAGTATGCGCCAAACAAAAATTAATTTTATAAAGCAGAGAACTAACTAGTTAATGTAGAATTCTGTTTACAATTCTCATCGCCATAGTGATTCAGCTGACATGGAAATGTAGACATTTATAAGTATTTATAATGATTAGAAATATTGATAAAATTAAATGACGCATAAAACTAGAAAAGGTACCTTCGCAGAAACCAACTTATACTGAGAAGGCACAATTTCAGAAGGAGAAAAATCTTCATTTGCTACCTAAGAAATTTGCAAAGACGATTTACTTTGTAGCACAAAGGGGGATTCAAATGAAGATACATATGAAAACCTATGCAAAAGGTGAATGAATTAAATAAACTGGGCAACAGGGGTAGAACAAATACCTGACCAACTTGAGGAGAAGATATAGGAGAAGTATTAGCATGAAATGAATTTCTTTCACTAAGAGGTCCATCTTCATTAAATAGAAAAAGATCAATATCAAGAAAAAATAACAAATAACAACAGAATACAAACAGTAATAGAGAAATATGAGATACCATCTTGTCCATGATCTGCAGAAGTGCCAGCAGAGTTAACATTAGTAGCTTCTGGATGTTGCAAATCAGATGGTACAGGCTCTTCATCATCATGTGGATACTCAGTAATAACTTTCATTATTTCCAAAACCAATTTCTTTGATCTGAAATCAACAGAAGAAGCATGCTGCAGTAACTTAGTCAAGATTTCATGGACACTGCGAGGCAGAACTGATATAGCTGTCAGATCCATTTCTACAGACACCCCAGAATTCAAAGTATGTTTCTGAATGATGCTGCAAATTGAAATCTTCAAATCAGCAGGCAGCTTGCATCTAGAAACTGAATCAAGCTTGTCCATGAAGTCGTTATCAAGAACAAGCGGAGGAGGACAATTTAACAATCCAGGATTCTACAAAACAAAATGAAAAAAAATAGCATAACGAATTGGGAAAAATGAATCACATAAACAATGAAAATAACAACTGAAATACAACACCTTTGCATAGCAAGTCTCACTAAAAGAAAGCTTTGGCCTCAAACCATAGCATCCTTTTGATTTCATATCCAACTGACAATAACTCTGAATCATATTTTGCTTCCACACACATATACGAGGAATATCATGAGGGACACTACGAGGCCCAAAATCAACAAAGTCCAGATAAAGAACCTAGGCATAACAATAAATATTAATTAAATACTAAAAGACATGTAACTAGAACAAGTGAAGAAAGACATAATAAACTGAAAACAAAAATCAAAATGCTGTATAAGAGTATAAAAAAATGACATACTGCCAAATAGTAGAGACAACCACCAAGAGTTCCCTGTTCTTTCACGTTGCCAGACTTTCCTCTGTTGAAGGTGCGAATATGCTGAAACAACCAACTAAGAATATATCCACACCAATCAAACTGTTTTGCGATACTGATATCAGCAAATATACCAAGGTACTTCTGAGATGGAATTTGAGATGAATTCGGACAGAGGAAAGTGTTCAGAGCAACAAGCAAGAAAGAAATGAAGATTTGTTCATCAGAAAGAGTATCCAGCTCTTCAGTTAACTTGTCAACAAAAAACATAACTGACGGAAGAGATTGCTTATTGAACGTCTCTAAAATAATGGATTTCCCAGCATTTATATCAGTAGGAAAGGGAAGGCCACCAACTGGGAGACCAAGAACAGAACTAACAGAGGCTGGGGTCAGTGAAATAACTTGGCCAGAAAACAACAGATCCCCTGACTTGTAATCAACTTGTTGAGCAATCCACGTAGCAAACTTCCAAGGAACAAAACATTTGTCGAAACTAAGCAGAGAACCAAACCCATAAGAGTCAATTACATCCCTCTTAGAACCAGAAACAGCACGGACAACTTTTGAAAAGGATGTCACAGAAAACCGAGAGAAAGTTTCTTTTGGTTTATTCTGAACATGCTTATTGCGCATTGACTGAAAAAAAACAAAACAAAAAATTAAAATCAAAATTCAAAAAGATAGACATGTGTAACATTAATAATATATAATAATAAATGTATTAATTGATAACCTGAAGCAACAGTTTTCTCTTCAAATCTCTTTTCATCTTCGAAAGCTTTCTATACTGCAATGAAAAAAAAACCTAAGCATGCAAAAGAAATAAAAAAAAGTAAAAGGAACATGAAAAAGGTAAAACATGGTGAACTAATTATATGAAAATAAATAAACAAACATGAAAACAAAGCATGAACAACTTACTTACTTTATCAAGCACATGCTTATAGATAAGCTTCTCTGAAATATCATCATCACTTGAGGACAGGTCCTGCAAGAACAACAAAACAAAAATTAAATAGGAATCTTAGCAGAAATGATAATAAATAAAAAGGTGATAAATGATAAAATAACAATAGTAACTAACGTCAGACTCCAATACTGCAGCATCTGACATCACTTCATCCACCTGGTGAGTATCAACTTCAAATTCATCGATAGAATCAGAACTAACACTTCCAGTTTCAAACTCAGGGGAGCGTTCTCTAGGTCTCTTACGACCCATCTGCAAATCAAACATGAAAAACAAAATTTAATGGTCAATACAATACCATAGAGTAACAGCAATATATATGTCAAAATGAATTCAAATAATAATTCTAGCAGACGAATGGACAGAAACTGAGACAATGAACTAAGCTGAGACATAACCATAAACAACAACCACAAATGAAGGAAAACATCATAAAATCACTCATGAAGGAAAACATCAGAAAATCACTGATGAAGGAAAACATCAGAAAATTACTTCGGGGTGCGAGATCTACAGCACGAACTACAGGGACAAATTCAACGAATCAACAAATGAGCCAGGCAAATAACGCAGAAGAAACATCCCATACAATCTATGTAATACAAGCGGAAGCAGCAAATTACAGAAAGTAAAATCACGAATCCCTGAGAAAGTCAAAAGCAATTAGATGATCCATTTCGAGAACAACGTCACATGGATTCACAGGAACAACAACAACATGAAACCCTAGGTACGGATCCGAAAAATCAGAATAAATTCGATGAACAGCGGAAAAGGGGACAGTACAAATCCAGAAGCGCAGCGACCGTGAACGCACAGCAACGGCAAAAACAAATCAACATGAATCAGAATCTATGAACGAAACGCAACAACTCAAAAGGAAAACGCAAAACCAGTCGCCAAAATCGAACGATTACAAATGCAAAATACGAGCAAATTGAACAGAGAATGCAAAATCCTACAGATTCGACGCGATTATACAGGATCATCAGCACAAATTGAGTGGGAACAAGGGACAAACACACAATCAAACGAGGAAATCGCCTCACCGTCTCAACGGAGACACCGCTCGAGCAGAAGGCAGTAGCGGAGAAGCAGCGAGCGGACTTCGCGCTGCGCCACGACGCGGCGGCGCCGGGCGCGACGGCGATGTCGCCGATCCCAGACGAAGACGACAGCACCACGACGCGCTCGGGAGGCGGGCAGAACCGGCGGTCGCGGTCGGCGGAGAGCGTGAGCGAAGCAGAGAGCGGAAAGCGGCGCAGAAAGCAGAGCGCGTGAGCGAAGCAGACAACGGATAAATGAAGAAAGCGGCAAAACGGTAAAAAGCAATATAGGGACTGACAGGTGGGGCCCACAGGAGACAAAAAAAAATAAAAAAGAGCTCAGATCGGACGACACAGGGAGGAGAGGACAAGATCCAACAGCCAAAAAAAGAGTGTGTTGGCTGAACAACAAAACACACTTGCGTTGGTTAGCTTTTCCCATTTATAAAGGAGTACAAAATGCAAGAGGTGATGGGAGTTAGGTGACTGATTGATCCCAGATGAGCACAACCAAAGAGAAATGAAATGTAGGAATGTGAGTATGTGACACGGGGAAGATGGCCGCTCCCGCTCGTCAGTTGACACTTGACAGTACAAAGTAGGCAGTGAATGGGCACAAGCAGCAAGAAACGAGCTCAAACAGCAAACGGCAACGCAAAGGCCTTCTCCTCGTTCCATGTGTTTTCTTTTGATATGAGCAGAGCGCGAAGCATTTTGGTGAAAGCGACTGTCGTCTGGAGACAAAAACGCTGGCTGCTCCAAGAGCCATGTTTCAAACAAGACAATTCAAGTCTGTATCAGGATTCGTATGCATACGACCTGGACAGAGACATCTGTGAGATGGAAATGGGTGCCTTGCATTGCACTGCAATTAATTGTAAAGAGACGGCTGAAAGTTACATGCTCCATTCTGTGCATCACGCGACGCGGAAGCTTATGATTCTCATCAAGAAAACTTGTATAATTTTACACGGGCTGCAAGAACCATTCATCATCCAATTTCAATCATGTGTCTATGCCTCCCCTTGGCATCGAGTAGCAGCACAACAATCATAACACCTGCAAATCGAGCCCTTAGTAAACCTCGACGTGCCATTGCTTGTTCTTCTTCAGTTGCGACAGCTTCTGCTCCCAGCTCTCCCCTCTCTGCTCTGCCACCTTCTTGAGGGTGTCCTGAATCCCGGGCATCATCCCCTTCAAACCGCAGAAGTAGATGTGAGCACCACCATCCAAAAGCTTGAAAATCTCATCGCTGTACTCCTCAATCTTGTCCTGGACGTACATCTTGCCACCACTCCTGTTCTTCTGCTCCCTGCTGAGAGCTTTGTCGTACCTACAGGTTTCAGCAAAACTTGGTTATATTATACGAAGAGTAAAGTGTACGGCCGGTCCTTAAACTATTGCGGGTGTGTCATCCCGGTCCATGAACTTTCAAAACGACCGTTTAGGTCCTTAAACTTGTTCGGTTGTGTCATCCCGGTCCCTAAACTTGCAAATCATCCGTTTAGGTCCTCAAACTTATTCACTTGTGTCATCTTGGTCCCCAAACTTGGTTTTGAGCCTCGTATGGGTCAAAACAGGGGGATCTAAAAACTTTATATCAAAAATAATTCATATTTTTTTCATACGAATTCAAATGAAGACAAATTTGATACCAAAATTGTAGCTCTCGACGCGATCTACAACTTTGTAGTTGAAAAGTTTTTCAATTAAAACTGTTTAAGGTCCCAAAAATGTTTTAGTATGTTTATAGTTTTTGAAATTTAAAATTTAAATTAAATTTTGGGACATAAAACCACTTCAAATAAAAAAACTCTTCAACTACAAAGTTGTAGATCTCATCGAGGGCTACAATTTTGATATAAGGTTTGTCTTCATTCGAGTTCATATATAAAAATTATGATTATTTTTTTATATGAAGTTTTTAAATCGCCATGTGTTTGACCCAGATGAGACTCAAAATCAAGTTTAAGGACCGAGATGACACAACAGAATAAGTTCGAGGATCTAAATGGGTGTTTTGCAAGTTTAAGGACCGGGATGACACAGCCGAACAAGTTTGAGGACCTAAACGGTCGTTTTGAGAGTTTATGGACCGGGATGACACACCCACGATAGTTTAGGGACCGGCCGTACACTTTACTCTTATACGAATATGCTGAACATAAGTACTTCAGTGATGCTGCACTCTCAAATTACAATAAATGTTGTATGATGATGATGCAAACTGACAAGACCCTAAGTCAAAAACGAAGCCCAGTTGTGGGCAAGGATAGCATCAGTACATGAAAAGTGAGGTGTTCAGATGGATGAGGTTATTCTAACCTGAAATTGTCTGGATACTGCTTAAGATAGCTTGTGAACTCGTCGTCGTAGAGAAGGCTATCTGAATTAGCAACCCCAAGGAAAAGCCAAGCCAGGCCACCAAATCTGTAGTTCGGGACATCTTCCATGAACATGCGGCGCAGGTACCCACGGAAGGGGGCAACACCGGTACCAGTGGCAATCATGATGTGGGTTGCGTTTGGATCCTCCTCAGGTAGAAGCATTATTTTGCCAGAGGGACCTGAACTCGTGATGAAATCGTATGAGCTGCTTTGAAGCTAAAACATCCAGTGTCTTCCATAATAAATAAACTAATATGAAAAAAACAATTATAATTTATACTAGTATAAGAAAAAAATGCGTATACAAGTAGTGGCATCTCTGAGAGCTAACTTAGGAAAGAAAGCATTTTTTCTTCTGAAAGGAAAAAAAAGATGCTCTAGTTGTTGCATACTATATTGGTAACCAGGAGTCTCTAAAAGATACCATGCAAGTCTAATTAAAGATTGGACAAAACAAGACAGAGATATAAAGTGCGGGCCATAGTCATATTTACAGAGGCCTTTTGCTCCTTTGTTGCTTTTATTTACATGTCGACGTTTTCTGAGGGCTATTGTTTCAATGGCATGTTTTGCACATGGTTATATCAGAATGTTGCAAAGTGCAAGCCTGTGACACTGAAAACGACCTCGTGTTTCTTAACGCATTGGAAGCAGGGCTTTCCTGCTATGTCATAATTTCTCGCCTCTAGCAAAATGTATATAATAAATACCCTTATAAAAAATCTAGGACTTGTGAAATTGATGATCTACCAGGTGAATTTCAGGGAGTACATTAAACAAATGAACTAAGAGCTACCACTGTGGTTAGGAGGCTCTTCATAGAACACTGTAAACACACAGGAATGCTATTACATCTATCAGGACATTACCTGTTAACTGAATCTTGTCCCCGGGTTTTGAATTGCATAGGAAGTTACTGCAGACACCATTCTTTGAGGGGTCCTCCTTGCCAGTTTCAGGATCATAATAAACTGCACGGCGAACACACAAGCTCCCAGTTCGTCCATCAAAGTTATCTCCATACCTAGTTGATGCAATTGAATAAAGCCGGACATTATGTGGGGCTCCAGGCTTTTTTGGGTTTTCTCCCTGACAGATGAAAATACACACAAGATTCAGATAGTTATGAATGTGACGAGAAAAGTAGAAAATATGATGAACAACAAAAGAGATGGAAAAGATAATTTGTACTTTATGGTTAATCGAAAGCAATTTTGCTGCATAAGATGCCATGTATTTATTCATTGACCACAATTGTTTTCTAGCCTGGACCTACAGTATATTGAATGGCATACTGAGAATATATACAGATCCATACCTATATCCATCTTTCGAGTATAATAATATATATAACACCAATCCCAAGTAAATTTGATTATTCATTATCAGACAATTCGAGGGGAAACCAAGTATGAAAAAAATTACAGGAGGTAATGACAGAGAGGAGGAAAAACTTACAGGAGGAATCACACCGAAACTCTGGCCCTCCCAGTAAGGCACATTGCCGCCATGGTCAATGACGATATGGCAAGTCTCCCCAGGAGCCTTGGGACCTACAATCCTCTCCACCGAGACAATGGTGGCCGTGTAGGGCCCTTTTGGTTTGTATGTGTTGAGGGGTGGCTCCTTAGCACTCTCCAAATCGAGCGGTGCAACAGAGACCTTGCTCTTGCTCGCCTGCTGGACCGACATGCAGAGCACCTTGTTCGCATGCCTGGGACGCATTGCCTTACTCTCCCACGCCAATGTGCCACCGACCCATGATTTGTTGCCGAAGCTAACATTGTTGTTACCCTAGAGCACAATAAAAAGGCCAAATTCAGCATACCATTATCAGTTCATCGCCAATTGAGGCCGCCATGAGTTCAGGGTCATTCAGCAGAAATGACACGAGGTCGCTATCGAGTTCAGCAGTAACTGAATCACTGAAGGTGTGCGTGGGCATGCATGGGTGATAAGCGATGAACTAGTATGCGCATAAGAACAGCACCTAGCCGAGATCTTGCAGCACTACCCGACATTTTTTAACAGCTCCCTTTTGGAATCAATCTACCTATTTCTTTATTCATCTAAGTACCAACCCAGAGCGCACCGAATCGCAAAGTAGTCCCCCATAAGCGCCGCGCAAGAGCGAATTTCAGCACAGACGGCGCTGGGCACGCACCTTGACCCCGGAGCTCCCGACGCCGCGATCCGAACCGAAGACCTGCGCCGATACAGCAACCTGCAGGGAAGACCGAATCAGCACCACCACGCAAACAGGGAACCGGATCGCACGGGTGGGAGATTTGGAGGGGCGCACGTACCCGGGACGCAGCAGCGGTCGCCATGTCCGATCGAAAGGGAGGGATGCGTGCGGGGTTTTGATCTGAGGACGGGGAGAGGACAAAGAGGAGGGAGGCGGGTTTATAGAGAGGGGAAGGGAAGGGCAAGAAGCCAAAGAAGTGAGCTCTTGAGGTGACGGAAGGGACGACTTGGCTAATGGCTACTTGCTGTGCTTCGAGTCCTGCGACTAATCGCGATTAGCCCATTTGTTCTCTCTGCTCTTTGGGCCTTTGGGGAGGGCTGGCAGGTTGATTAGCGGCTAATAATCAATCAGCAGCTAAAGTTTATTTTATTGGATCCATTTAGCTGCTAAACTTGTGTGCTCTTGATGGGGAGTGGTATCACTAAACTAATGTCTGGGCGACCAGGGCAATTTGAGTTGGATTTGATTAGTGTTTCATTAGCCGTGTGCAGGCACTGAGAGTTGCCCCGGCTGCTGATTGGCCGTTGGAGTCGGCTAAGCGGCTGCTGGCGTGCTCCCGCTGGCGGCAGAAATGGCCCTTGTGGTGGTGTCAAGGGACGGGGCACCATCATGGCTCGGATAACACGGGTCAAAAGATGATTGCAACCTAACCCAGATGCATGCATGACCTGCAGCTTGCGTTACGAAAAAAGTGGACCAACTGTAGGACCAAAAATCTGCTTGTCCCAAGCAGATTGTTGTTTACCTTTACCTGCAAATGAGGAACGAGCACAAGCTAGAAGCAGGACCTCTTCTCAAGAAAGAAAAAAATGTAGCGGGAATCATATGGGCTGTGGCTTCTACTGAAGCATGCATTCTGTAACTGTAAACGAAGAACGCGGTTGCAGCGCAAAGCACACCAATATGATCAGAGTTATCACCAGAGCATGCAAGATAGAGATTCTTATGTTTGATCCTTCTCCCATCTTTGAGACGCTAATATTAGCTGATAAATAGTTACCTACTTTTTTTTACAAAGCTAAACACTAAAACTACGACACCTTCAGCTGGCCACTGCTACCTACAAGGTATGCCCTTAACAGACGATGAGTTGCCGCATCAGGCTTTCACATCCCCATGACGCGACTCGGGCCAGTGTGAGGGCCGCCGCCTCCACTGTTTGCCATCGCGATGTTGTGCAGCATCTGGTGGAGCCATAGCCTGGTTGGGGGGTCTTTCTGAGTTTGCAGAAAGATTTCAGAGTCAGTGAACAGTTAGAATTTGCAGCATAGGTTATGACGTAAAGCTTCTTTGGTGAAGCACAATGGCTAAGAAATCACCTCAAGGAAGTAGTTGAATGTCCCGTCTCTCAACACAGAGGGGAGCTGAGTACGTAGAGCATGGCAGGCACTGCATAAGCATAGACAGGTTTAGTGACAGGATAAGAGCAGTATTAAAGGATCCAAATTTGCACATAGCACGGCATAAACCTTGGATTGTCTGTCAGCCTTAGGTAGCAGCGGATTATGTGCTTCAGCAACCTTGGGGAAGGCTGTTCGACAAGTGCTTCAAGCATCTGAGCTAGCACATTGGACAAAGCAAAGAAACGTTCACAAGTAGTACATATGTACTTAAGTCCTGAGTCATCAAGAATCATCTTTTGAACAATAAAGGTGGCCACCTGCATGTATAACTTAACTGAGTTAACGAACTGAAGCAATAGATCCATATCTCAAAGATTGAACGATCTAGTCAAATTCCTGGCAGGGAAACTGTATGGCTTTCAAGAGAATTTGTTTTCCCCCCTTGAGATGCACATCATGAGCTTCCTCAAAGGAATCTACATAGTACAAACTCTTGTGTCCAAGAATAAAATCAAGTCTTACATTCAAAGCAAACAAAAATGAAGGTACACAAGTATCACATTACGAAAGTAATTTGTCTGCTAAAAATAAAATAGGCTGCAATACTAGTCACTAAAGATATGAAATAGTTCGATTTCTTAAATAGACAAGACAAACGGGTTTTATTTATTTTATTTCAGACAGAATATAGTACAACAAAGGGGCAACGGCAACTGTATATTCCACACAGAAACAAGCCTAGATGATAATTACACTTTGAGTGATGGTTAAGCTAGCTAGGTAAATACCGTTTTCGATATGTCACTGCCCAATTCCATAGTACGCAGACACAGAGGAATGATTTCAGTACTCAGCAGATATGCAATGACATCCTGATCATCAACCTGCATACATTGCCCAAAAAAGGTTGAGTTCTTTCCCCAAATTGTATTTGGTAAAAAAAACAAAAGGAGTGGATTTACACTTTTACAGCAGTGTTCAGCTCTTCAAGCATTTAAGGTGACTTAAGATCCCAGACACATTTAATTAGAAAGACTGGAATATGTACCCAAAAATCCAAATTGATCACTTGTGCACCATCTTCCCCACCCTCCCACCATTCTAAGTCCAAATAAAAATTCATAGCCATTCTTAGTTGTCTTGAATTTCTTACCTTCACAAGAGCACCAATGACACCCAAGCTGGTAAGCCTCAAGAATTCATATTGTCTAGTTTTGTAGGTAGTGTTCAAGAAAGGATAAAGGTACACTGGAATCCCGGCTGCAAGATGAGACTGTTACAGAGAAGAACAAAAGGCAGATCGAAAAGTACCAGTACAGGGGCAAATTTTTACAGGCAAAACTACTAGGTATGAATGTGATAAATACTATCTGCTATTTGGACTACCTAATATATGTTCCAAAGAAGAGAAAAATTGGAGTAATACAGACAGATTCTTTGAGGACACACAGTCATAAGGATATTCATGCTTTGTCATGAACATTAAACGCAGTAGCAGTCATTACCTTTTATGAATGGCATCCTAGTGTCAGGGTGAGACGCAACACACTGCAATGAAGCAAGTGATAGAAAAAGGAAGTTCAGGGGACAGAATGGTGTACAAAAACAAACTTAAGGAGCATAGAACATACACATATAAAGGCAAAGGGTCCTAGGGTTTGGTTTATAGAAATAGTGCCAATCAAGGAGACCCTTGCCGAAACACAAGGGGGTGGTGCGTCTGGCCATAGGCTGGCGCGCCACCATCCACTGCCCAAAGGGCCAGCAGGGCCCTCTAATACATTCTAACACTTTAAAACACATTGCACTATAGTATGAAATTGGCAGATTTTTCAATTTATCATGGTATGTATCCCTGACTATACTGATGGAGTTTTTATCAATTTGAACTGGTCTATAACATTTTAAAGCATCCCCCAGTGGCACAGTGCCATGATTAGTTTCTTGCTTTCTCATGTAAAAGCATACCTGAAGGAGTGCCAGTGCATTGCAGACACGGTTTGACTGGGCCTGCGATAATGTTGCCGGTGAAAGCCATGGGTAGATATTCAAAATTTCCTGCATGTTTCAATTAGCGATGTACATGTGCAGCATTACTAATGTAAACAGTATGCATTGTAGACAAGTTTCCATGGGCTAAATTCAGAAGCTGCAAATATTTAACCCACCAGTAGTAGGGCAGCCATCGTGCCAAAAGAATGCCATAGAAGTGGACCAATATCTTGCTGAAATTTATCTCGATGCTGAAAGAAATAACAAGGATCATCATTCTAAATGAAAACTTCAGCCCCAGCTTCCAAGATCAATATTGAGGGATGCATGCTCAAATGTTTGAAAACAGTTTAATTAAACATGCAAAGTGATTTATGAGGTATCATAAATGTAACTGTGATGGAACAAATAATCATCTACGAAAACGGAAAGCTTGAAAATTTATTCACCCCCAGAGTTTTAAATTAGTAGCATCACAAATATTAGATCACAACAAAGCCTCCATATGCATCCACTAAACACAACGGCATAGCACACCATTGAACAGTTGTCTTGGACCATCTTGAATTTATATAAAAGGATGCTACAGTGCAAAAGGCGCTATGATGAAAATAGGGAAGCTAAGATCTATGGTAAAAAAAATATAATGATTTACGAACTGCTTTTCCCCCACTCATCTACAATAGAGTCATTTTTTTATCCACCACTCAAATGTCCCAACCATCTTCAGGGCCTGCATGATTCATTTGCAGAGCAGCAAATCATGCTCCTGTCTGACCGTCACCAGTTTATTCGAGCCAAGCCCCACATGAAAACTGCAGTGTGGTCTATTTTAAAGCGCATGTAAACCTGAAACAATTTAAGCTATCCAGTGCAGATCAAAACTACTCCGTATGTGCTTACTATGTACACTGAAAACCTGTGGATTGTTTTACTGTACAGGCACTCGAGAGTAGCTGGAAGTGCGGGGAGCCATTCACCTTGGAGAGCAAGGAGAGGGTTTTCTCGCGGAGCTCCGGGTTGCAGAGGTCGAGCACGAGCTGCTCCGCGGTGGGTATGTTCTCGTCCTCCGCTGCGGGAGCGGGCGCCGAGGGCGCCCCGGAGGCCGGGCCGCCGGAGTGAGGCGGCGGTAGATTCGCCATTGTGGGGGGTCGGCGGCGATCCGCGGGGTGTGATGTGCGGTGAATCGGGGAGGGATTGGTTGGCGGATTCGCCGGAGAAATTATCGAGAACCAAATGTTTCGAAAAAAGAAATTATCGAGAACCCCGTACCGTACGCGCTGACTGCGGCTGGCTGGATGCGTTGCGCGAGAGGAGACGTTTCCGGCAAATTTTAACGTGCTGTGCCCTGGTCGCCTTCTCCGAAACGGAAGATCTGGGCCCATCGTTTTCGGCCCACGGAGGCAGCAGCGGTGATGCGGCCCGGCTGGGTCACCCGACAACAAAGCCGGTGCGGTCCACCCGTCAGCCTCCTTGTAGTTGTAGGCTGCAGTATTGCAAATTCGATTTATTTGCTTCTTGATTGGATAAATAGAAATGGAATCTCTTGATTGCGATCATCTAGATAATATCTGTAAGAGTACTCTTTGCATTATGATATGCATCATTTCAGTGCATTGCTTTGCAAGGAGCTGAATCTTAGAGGAACAGCACAGCAGGTTCGAAGTGCAGAAGAGACAAGACGCATCATGGTAGAATGTAGATTACCATCTTTCAAATTCTTCAACAGTTCCGAGGGAAGGGCCTACATTCCAGCAGCAACTGCCTTCCTTAAGGGATTATGGCCCGTCCATGATTAGAAGCAAACACTTGAGCATAAGCAACTGATGCTCCTGAAATAATGATGCCAACATTTGGTTGCAGTCAGCCAGAGCCAGTCGCTGAGTGAGTGGGCATGCAGGGAAAGCAAACTTGGCAGTTCACGGGACAAATTTTCAAGTAGAATAACTGAGAGTGAAGCAAATCTCTGTTTAGTGAGCAACTCATGCTAGTAAGACAATCCCACGCTAGTAAGACAATCTCGCATACGGAACCCGCACGGGCACGGCGACAGCAGAGAGCTCAAGCAAAGGCCGGCGTCAAATCTGGGCCGAACTAACTGGCTTCATTTTCTGGGCCTCCGCGGCAAACTGGGCTCAGCCGCGCAATTCGGCCCGCGCAACGCCTTCGCCGGCACGGATCCAGCCGCTCTTTCGCTATCTGACGGTTGCCAGGACCCCAGGGGTGGACGGTAAATGAAATACCGTCCACCCCCGGTCGGTGAACGTCCACCCCTGGTTCTCCGTCGCCGCGGACACTGCCGTTGCCGCAGGCCGCCACCGTCCGCTGGCATGCCGGTCGAGGGCCTCGCCGCGCCGGCGCGGCCTCGACCACCGCGAAGCCGATTCCCTTACGGCGCCCTTCGAGACGCCGTCCGCCGGCTTGCTGACCGGAGCTGGGCGTGAACGCGGTCGTCCTGCCGCGATGATTGACGGTGTACTCCTCGGATCCATGCGGCCTCCTGTGGCTCCTCACCTCCTCCGGCCGGGCATTGCAGCGTCTCGCAGCAGGTAGTACAAAAACGGTGGCGTGCCTGTAAATGTCGCAGGTGCGGACCGTGCGGTTGCCCCGAGCCATTCAAGGAATCTGCACTGAATGAAGCCAAATCAAAGATAGATGTGATTTTCTGTACATGCTTTCCTTGCATGCAATGAAATGGTTCAATAAACAGAATCAGTGAAGCAGGGTTGCAGATAAATGTTTACCAATTATGTGGGGGATTCAAATTGTAGCAGGTGTACATAAAATCTGCACTGGATGAAGCCAAATCAAAGATAAATGTGATTTTCTGTTTATTGAACCATTTTAACCTGAAATAATGATGCCAACAATTGATTGCGGTCTGCCAGAGCCAGTCGCTGAGTGGGCACGCAAGGAAAGCAAACCTGGCAGTTCACGAGACAAATTTTCAAGTAGAATAACTGAGAGTGAAGCAACATCGCTGTTTAGTGAGTAATGCTCTGTCAAGAAAATTTGCTCAAACAACTTTTTTTTTCGCGAACATGCTCAAACAACTTACTTTACCAATCCCACGCTAGTACTACTCACTTAAGCAAATTCCTTGTAATGGCTCTGCAGAAGGGGCATATCTTCATTCAAATTCTTCAACAGCTCCGAGTCCGAGGGAATGGCAATATGGCATACATTACAGATTTACAGCTGCAACTGCCTTCCTTAAGGGCTTATGGCCCTTCCATGATGGGCGTATGGCTCTGGGCAACCGCAAATGCACAGTGCAGTGAGGCATCGACATTTGCAGGCTCGCCATCGCCACCGTCAGTGTGCTGCCTGCTCGCTGCTGCGAGACGCGGTAAGGCCCAGCCGGAGAAGCCACAGAAGGCGAATGGATCCGAGGAGTACACTGTGAATAATCGCGGCGGAACGACCGCGTTCACACCCTGCTCCGGTCAGCATGCCGGCGGACGGCGTCGGGAAGGGCGGCGGCCGCCGTCAGGGGAGCAAATCAAAGACGGAATCTGGAACTGTTCCCGGCGGAAATAAAATGCGGCGGCGTCCGTATTAGAGGTGCCTCGGTGGACGAGAACGCGCCGGCGCGACGAGGCCCTCGATCGGCATGCCGGCGACGGCGGCGGGAACGACAGTGTCCGCGGCGACGGGGAACAAGGTGGGGGACGTTCACCGACTGGGGGTGGACGGTATTTCATTTACCGTCCACCCCTGGGGTCATGGAAGCCGTCAGATCGTGGACGAGCGGCTGGATCCGAGGCGGACCGGAGCGTTACGTGGGCCGATTTGCGACTAGATCGGCTCGGCCCAATTTACTGCGGAGGCCCAGAAAATGAAAGTTTATTTCTCAGAGTGGCAGGCGAAATCAATGCTTGAGCTCTCTGCTGTCGCTGTGCGAGTTCCGTATGCAAGATTGTCTAGGTGGCATTGCGGTCGAGCTGCTGGGACATCAAAGCCAAATCAAAGATAAAATATGTGTAACTTGTTCTGTCGGTCCATCTGGATTGTATCATTTTTTCCTTGCACATGATACTTCTATGAACATACCATTGATGTTGCATGTCTGCTGCGTTCTTTCACTTCTTGGATGGTGGTCTGTTAAAACCAAAATACGGTACACTAGAGTGCTTCAGCTTGACGCTTGTGTTGGGCCGATCCAAAGCCATTTATTATTTCTGATTCATTCATTTGGCTTGTTGAGATAGGATGGTTATTGCTAGTTCATGGCACGCAAATCCAATTTAAAACATGCTACTGATAGATTAATCGTGATTACAAAATGAAATTGAACCAACTGCTCTCTCTGCTACCTTTTACAGAGGAAGATCACCCTAGAACTGAGCATACACATGACGCGACAGAGCTAAAAGGAAAATCAATCAGAAGGCAAATTTACTTCCTCATCATCGTTACACGTTGATCACATACATCAGTTCCCATTTGCAAACTATCAACTATGTACCCAACCATCCACGAGAAGAACTCCAGAATAGGACTACGTCATGCCTTTTCAAGGTAGTAAGTAGTAACAGACCCAATATCAATTTTGATAACAACTTGCAAACATTGAAACCAGGACAAAGTTCTTGGATCCCAGATCAGTTACTGGATCAGAATATTAGACATAAGTATGTGCAAGTTTTCCTCGCCACCCTATGTCTAATTCCTTCAGAACGATTATATGCACCTTGAAAATGATGATGTGGCGAGTTATTGGTGATGATGTCCTGACGAACTTCTGCATTTGAACCTTTGCCGACGCCTCTGTAAGTGAAAGACAATTATGGTCACCATTGCCACAGGTCAGATTGTCAAAATAAAGAATATCATTTGGACGAACCCAAGATATTTTAGCATACTTTAGAAAGTTATGTTCCATGCCCTCTTCTTCAATGATTCAAGCACATCAAGTAACCAGCTATAAGGAGTACTCTTATATAAAAAACAACAACTACATTCTTGTTTATCTATATACTATAAAGAGCGTAAGATTTTTACGGTCAATCGTCAAAAGACACATTGGTCCGACGGGTGGGCCCTTTGTGAGAAATAAGGAGTCCGATGACCCACCCATAATTCCTTGCGTGACTTTTTTTCCTCCCGACCTCGCCGACCCAAATATTGTTTTCAACGGCCAGGACTCCCTCGTGATGAGTTAACTTTGGTAGGTTCACGATTATTAGCTGAATCCGTCTAGAAATCACAAAAGCGATCAACCGTCGACCATGATTATTAGCTTTCGTCCTGTAGTAGTCCAATTCCTACTCGCACAAAACGTCGAAACTCAACCTTGTTCATTTCCTCCACGAGTCCACAAGACCACAAAAACGATCAACCATACCTTGCGACCAATGTCAGCGTTCTTGGAACTGCGACGAACGTCGCTCGGAAGATCCCCTCGCGTCAACCCTTCCCAAGCCGGCAAGGACGACCACCATGGCCGGCCGTCAAATTTCTATGGTCCTTGTAACCGTGACCAACACAGCCGGCAAGGACGTCCACCACGGCCGAGGGATTACGACGAGGCCGATCCGCCGCCGCCGAAGTCCTAGTGTCACAGGCAGCAGAGCGTCGCCCAATATCACCAAGGTACGACGATGCTTCACCTTGCACTCATTAGCGATGCACATATTCAGCCAATGGGCATGAACTTCGATAATTAGTTTTGGAACAACCTCGATCGTCAAGATGGACTTGCTTTTGTTTCTCTTAATATTAAAATCTGATGTTTTTCAATTGCGATCACATCAAAAAATTGCAGTAATTTCATTTATTAGAAAGATGATATCCTGATTGCAGAAAAAAAACGAGTTATAATTATAATTTTTTAATAAATATATAAACATTTTATTTAGTAATTTTTTAAAAACACGTGCCGCCCTTCTGCTGGTATTATATGATGTGAGATCATTTCAATATATTGCTTGCAAGGAGCTGAAGCTTAGAGGAACTGCAGAGGAGCCAGAATGCATCATGGCAGACCACCATCTTCATTCAAATCCTGCAACAGCTCCGAGGGAAGGGTATACATTCATTCCATCAGCAACTGCCTTCCATGGTTAGAAGCAAACCCCTGAGCATGAACATAAGCAACTGGTGCTGCAGTCCTCAGCGAGTTGCCCCTGAAATAACGATGCCAACATTTGATTGCAGTCAGCAGAGCCAGTCGCTGAGTGGGCATGCAAAGAAAGCAAAATTGGCAGTTCAGGCGTGACAAACTTTCAAGCCACTGAGAGTGAAGCCGCATCGCTGTTTAGTGAGCAACTTTATGCTTACCCTGTGGCAAATATTTTCTCAAACAACTTACTTTGCCAATCCCACGCTAGTACACTCTTAAGCAGATTGCTTGCATGTGTCTGGCCAACCGCAACTGCGGTGAGGCCCTCGGCATTGACAGGCGGCACGCCACCGTGTGTGTGTCTGACTGCTGCGAGACGCGGCATAAGGCCCAGCCGGAGAAGAAACAGGAGGCGCATGGATCAGAGGAGTACACCTTCACTCATCGCGGCGGGACGACCGCGTTCTGGGCCACCCCATCTCCGGTCTGCAAGCCGGCGGCATCGGGAAGTGTGGTTGGGCGGTGGCCGCCGTAAGGGGAGCAAATCAAGGGAGGAATCTGGAACTGTTTCCGGCGCAAGAAAAGGAGGCGGCGGCCGTGTTAGCGGCGCCGCGGTGGGCGAGAACGCGCCGGCGCGGCGAGGCCTTCGACCGGCATGCCGGCGGACGGTGGCGGCCTGCGGGAACGGCAGTGTCCGCGGCGACGGGGAACCATGGGGTGGACGTTCACCGACCGGGGGTGGACGGTATTTCATTTACGGTCCACCCCTGGGGTCCTGGCAACCGTCAGATCGCGAGCGAGCGGCTGGGACGGAGCCGGCGGAGGCGGCCTGGCGCGCTGCGTGGGCCGGTTTGCAGCTATATCAGCCCGGCCCAGTATACTGCGGAGGCCCAGACGATGAAGCCAGTAGTTTTTCTCGCTGTCGCTCGCGGCAGGCCCGCCATGAGAGGCCACGACTTCGTCGCACGCCATTGCTGCAAGCAAGCACACAGCGCTTGCCTCTCGTCTCGTCTCATCTCATCTTCTTCCTCGCGTTCAAGATGCTGTTATTGTCGCTTGAATTTATGTTAAGTTCAGAACTTGTTAGGATGCAGAAACTTTCGCATGTGAGGCTACCACTCGTGAGTTTGTTTATAGTGCTGCGACAACTTGGACGAATCAAAGATGAGGATTTATACAATTTTGTGTTCTCGGTGATATCAGAATAGCTGTGCCTACGTCATTTATTTGTGATTCATTCACACAAGTTATCTATTTAACAGGTTGATGCTAACTGCGGCTTGCAAATTCGATTTGAAATAGGCAAGATAATGTGAGATATTGATACCAAGTTCATTGAATTCCTGAAAATGACACTCAGAAAAAAGAATTTGGGCCAATTGCTCTGCACGGCGCCTATCATTCTACGTTTCGCAAGGCAGATCACCTTAGGTGAGCATACAATACAAGAAGCAGCATATCTAGAAAATTTTCCAATCAGCCGGCAGATATATTTCCCCATCATCATCAATGGATGTATCACATCCACGAAAGTTTTAGTTCAAAATTGCAAATTGTTTACTCAACTAAGCATCACAGACAACTCAAGAGCAGGATTCCTAGGCAGCACTGTAATAGAGACCAGAGCTGGCCGAGGTTACAACTTGCAAACATAGAAACCAGGCTTAAGTCTTTGGAGCCCAACTAACAGCAGACCATCTGACTGGATTAGTAAATCAGACATATTTTTTTTTTTGAACGAACCGCACAAGACAGTGCGTGTTTCATTGATATTGCAGAAGTAAATCAGACATATGTGTTTGTATGTTCTCTTCACCAATCTATGCCCAAATACCTTGACTGGGATCTTCTAGATAATATCTGTTACCAATTCAGCTGTTATTCATTACAGGAAAATCAATGAACATCTGTAATACATTTGCGCTTTTGAGATATCTGTTCCATGCCCTCTTCTTTCATGATTCAAGCACATTAACTTACCAACTATAGGAATACTATCCCATAAACAAAAAAAAAGCAACATTCATGTTTGCGTTATGATATGCATCATTTCAGCACATTGCTCCGAAGGAAGGGCATACATTCCAGCAGCAACTGCCTTCCTTAATGGATTGTGACCCGTCCATGGTTAGAAGCAAACACCTGAGCATAAGCAACTGTTGCCCCTGAAATGGTGATGCCAACATTTGATTGCTGTCAGCCAAAAGCCAGTCGCTGAGTGGGCATGCAAGGAAAGCAAACTTGGCAGTTCACGAGAGAGAAACTTTACAAGCAACTAAGAGCGAAGCAACATTGCTGTTTAGTGGCAACTTATGCTTACCCTGTGACTAAGTAGATTCCTTGTATGGCTCTGGGCAAAAATAACTTAGAACTGCAGAGGAGCCAGAATGGATCATGGTAGACCACCATCTTCATTCAGATCCTGCAACAGCTCCGAGGGAAGGGTATACATTCATTCCATCAGCATTCAGCAACCACCTTCCTGAAGGGCATATGGCCCGTCCATGATTAGAAGCAAGCCCCTGAGCATGAATATAAGCAACTGGTGCTGCAGTCCTCAGCGAGTTGCCACTGAAATAATGATGCCAACATTTGATTTCAGTCAGCCAGAGCCAGTCGCTGAGTGGGCATGCAAGAAAAGCAAACTTGGCAGTGCACGAGACAAAATTTCAACCGAGAATGAAGCAACATCCCTGTTTAGTGAGTAAACTTATGCTTGCCCTGTCACGAGCAAATTCCTTGTAATGGCTCTGGGCATTGGGCAAGCGCAACTGCAGTGAGCCCCTCAACATTTACAGGCGGCGCGCCACCGTCTATGTGTGCTTGACTGCTGCGAGACGCGGCGATGCCCAGCCGGAGGAGCCAAAGGAGTCGCATCGATCGGAGGAGTACACCGTCACTCATCGAGGCGGGACGACCGCGTTCACACCCAGCTCCGGTCAGCAAGCCGGCGGACGGCGTCGCGAAGGGCGCGGGGTGGACGCCGTAAGGGAAGTGGCTCCGCGGTGGGCGAGGACGCGCCGGCGCGGCGAGGCCCACGACCGGCATCCCGGTGGACGGTGGCGGCCTGCGGGAACGGCAGTGTCCGCGGCGACTGGGGAACCAGGGTGGACGTTCACTGACCAGGGGTGGACGGTATTTCATTTACCAGTCCACCCCTGGGGTCATTGCAACTGTCAGATCGCGATCAAGCGGCTGGAATCCGAGCCGGCGGAGGCGGGCCGAAGCGTTGCGTGGGCCGATTTGCAACTAGATCGGCTCGGCCCAGAAAATGAAGCCCGGTAGCGGCTGGCCCGCCATGAGAGGCCACGACTTCGTCGAACTAGCAGCGCTAGACTCGTCTCATCTTCTTCCTCGCGTTCAAGATGCTGTAGGTCCCTATCCAAAAAAAAAAAAAAAAAGATGCGGTAGGTCATCGGCTCGTCGCTCAAATTTGTGTTGGGTTCAGTTCAGAACTTGTTAGGATGCGGAGGCTTTCATATGCGAGGCTATCAGGTTTGTATATAGTGCTGAGACACCATTGTCGCAAATTCATTTATTTGTGATTCATTCACATACAAGTTATCTATACAACAGTTTAATGCTAGCTGCCGGCTTGGAAGTTCGCTTTGAAATAGGTAATGCACAGTGAGATATTGATGCCAAGTTCATTGAATTACTGAAAATGTAACTCAGAAAAATAATTTGGACCAATTGCTCTGCACAGCGCCTATCATTCTAACGTATCGTAAAGCAGATCACCTTAGGTGAGCAAACAAGCAGCAGCATATCTAGAAAACTTCACAAAAGGCCGGCAGATATGTTTCCTCATCATCGATGGATGTATCACATGCATGAAGTTTGAGTTCAAACTTGCAAATTGTAAACTCAACTACGCATCACAAACAGCTCAAGAGCAGGACTGAAAGTATAGTAATAGAGACCAGAGCTTGCCGAGGTTACAACTTGCAAACATAGAAACCGGGATTAAGTTTTTGGAGCCCAACTAACAGCAGACCATCTGACTAGATTAGTACATCGAACATATAGGTATCTGTAGGTTCTCTTCACCAATCTATGCCCAAATTCCTTGAGGTGAATAGGTCTTCGACATAGCGGATTACTGGTGCTGATGACCTGACAAAGTTCTGCATTTGAGCCTTTGCTGACTCCTCTGCAAGTGAAAATGAAATACGGTCAACATCACCACAGATCAAAATTAAGCTATATCACTATGGGAAACCTAAGACATCATAATATGCTTTGCATAAATCTGTTCTACGCCCTTTTCTTTTTATGACTCATGCATATCAGACAATAGGCGTACATGAACAAATTAGTTGGCTCTCACGAAAAAACAGGTGTTCATGCTTCCTAAGGACCCTGGATACTAGTATTGTGATGAGATATTTCAGCATAAAAATTAGTTGCTTGCTACTTTGCTACCGGCTGAAGCTTAGGCAAACTAGAGACTTAACATGCAGAGCAAGAAAAAACCATATCATGGGTAACTCACCATCTTCATTCAATTTCTTCAACAGCTGGGACTTTGAGGGAAGCGCGTACATTCCAGCAGCAACTGCTTTCCTTATGGCCCATCCATGGTGAGGAGCAAACACCTGAGCATAAGCTACTGATGCTGCATCCCTAAGCGAGTTTCCCCTGAAATAATAATACAAGCAGTCGATCAAAGCAGTCGCTAAATGCACTTGCAAGAAAATCAAACAAGGCAGTTACTAGACAAATTTCTATGAGCTCAGTGAAACAATGTTGCTCTTGTGCAACTGGCACTTACTCTGTAACCAGGATTTGCTCAAACAGAACCTTAACCATATCAATACCACGCTTCACTCTAAGCATATTCCTTGTATGGCTCCCTGGTTTCCTGACAGTTTCCTTCTGAATGTCTAACTCAACCATGGAGGGCAATGTTGAGATTGACTTGGATGCCTCCAGCAAATCATCAACCTATAAACAAGGAAGGGATCAGAGAGGAATGCCAGACAAATGCTCAGAAACATCAGATGGCTAACCAGGCAACAATGGGCACAAATTTAGAAACCAAAAGCAGCAGAGTAATTATCAACTACCCAACCCAGATTAGTTGTACAGATCATTGAGAGGAGTGGTAAATTATCCGCATGTAAGAGCCTTATTCTGTGATAAATTATCCAAGTTAATAGTATTAACTGAAGAAATCTGCCAAATAATACTAGTTAAAAACAAGTGCAGCAGATCGGATTTTAGCACCTACCCACCAAAGAAACATTGGCCTCTGCATTAGATAATCAGACTCAGATGCAAAAACTCAGTTTAGCTGGACAGTTTGATATTGCATCCCAATTTCCAAGTCCTGGACAACACTACACTAATTTCAAGTCATTGCCTCAATTGCAACATTTGAGGATAAGTAAGCAGAATATGAGTATCACATACTTTCAACAATCTAAAAGGGGATCAACTGAAATGATACACAGCTCTCCTGCACGTTCCAGTAGCTCATCACCTCCAAGAGCCCAAAGTAAAGTAGTTGCACACTAAGTTTGCTATGGCAGTGCATTATCCAAATGCCTAGTCAATAATCATAACAGGAGAGATCTTCTAAATAATAGCAGCTAGAGTGCAGCAGACAGGATTCTAGTAGCCAAGTATCCATAAACAAACAGCCACAGGCCCACAGCACAGCACAACGAGGACAATCTAAGAATTAGATGGTCTGATTATGATGCATCTACTTGACCTATGAGGCCATTTCGTCATAGTATATCACCTAGTTCACCACAAACAAGTACAAGCAGCAGGTCAACCTAAACCTTCGATCAAATCACGCCAAACAGCTTAATGAGAACAGCGATGAATCACCAAAGCTCACCACATACAAGTACAAGCGGCAGATCAACCTAAACCTTCGATCAAATCACCCCCAAACAGCTTAATCAGAACAGCGATTAATCACCTAGCTCGCCACATACAAGTACAAGCAGCAGATCAACCTAACCTTCGATCAAATCACCCCCAAACAGCTTAATCAGGACAGCGATTCCTAGCCGAAAGCTGCTAGTGCAGTCGCGCAGAGCAGAAACGAGAGGAAAGGGGAGTAGGGGACAGGGAATGAGACGGTGCCTTGGCGACGTAGTCCATCTCGGCGAACTTGAAGGCGATGCCGAGGCAACCGAAGAGGACGGAGACGTTGGAGCAGGCGCGCGAGAACGCCCCGGCGTCCATGGCCCCCGGGGGCTGCTGCTTGGCGACGGTGGCGAGCTCCTCGAACGACGCCGCGATTCGCCGCAGCGGCTTGTCCGCCTCGCTCGACCCCATCGCTGCTCCGCCGGCCGCTCTACCTCGCCGACTTCGGGTGCTGGCAAGCTGGGGGGGAAGGAGACGAGTTTTTTCTCTCCTCTTTTTGTGGATGCTTTTCGAGAAATTTTTTCTGCGCTGCCTTTCGGCATTTCTACGCGTCCCCCTTTTGCAAGGCACCACGGCAGCAGCTGGCGACGACGCCGAGGTTGGTCGATGCCATTTTGGGCTGTCATGGGCCAGGCTTTGGGCTACACCTCCGGCCCACGACTACTGTGTACTTAAAGTGAGTTCCATTAATTTTGGCAGCATTTTCCAGATTAATAAATTCATTGAATCGAGAGAACGAGTTTTACAAACTGGATTAAAACTTCAAATTATTAAGTTCAGTGTGTCAAATTTATAATAGATATTTGCTTATTATGATGGGATACGTATACGTCAGATAGCCAGCCGGGTACAGTTTTCAGCGTCTGCGTTCATGTATGATTCAGCTTCAGATGTACTGATTCGGTTCAATGGGGAACCGTCCGCTATGCTTTGGACAGTACAAAGACAGCAATGCGAGTAGACAGACGAAGATCGCAAGCCTGGCAACTGACATAAATAACGGCACTGAAATACTGGGAGACCAGAAGGAAAACAAAAGTTGCAAAAAACTGGCACCAACAAAGAGTGCATTCCAAATGCAAGGAGTCAGATTCACATGTGTCAATCAGCAGAGGCCCGCGTAGCGGATCCTAAGACTGGGGCGACAAAATAAAATCATCATCCTCCAAGGTTATCCAAAGCACGGATGCTGGCACGATTCATCCCGTTGAAATCTAATCTAATTTAATCTATGAGAACGGAAAAGAAAAAAATAGCTAACAAACAACACGGCCATTGGAGTCAGAATCGATAACATGTCAATCAGCACAGGTCCAGAAGCCGGACCCTAAGACTGGGGCGACAAAAACCATATCATCATCCTCCGACGCAGCAGTCGAGATCGCCAAATAGTCAAAAAAATTCAAAATCAAAAGAGCAAAAAAAAAGAAGCAAAGATGTGAAAGGGCCGCAAAAAGGAGAACAAAACAAGGGGCTCGAGTACGACAGGCGGGAGAGGAAGAACTCGGCGCCCCTTCGCCCTCGCCGTTCCGCATCGGCGTTGTTGGCACTTGGCAGGCTAGAGAAGGGCGGCGCGCTGCGGAAGTATTTATGGCGGGCAGCGAGAATTAGGGTTTCTGGTGGGCTCGGGGGTGGTTACGGCCTTACGGGAGCAATGGGCCATTAGCATTGTTATGGGCCGTATAGTTGGGCCAACAATGACTCAATGAAATTGGTAATTTCTGAGCCTTCTTTTACGCACTGGCCTGTTCTTCGTGTGTCTTCCTCTTTGAATTTCCGTTCAGAAAAAAAAAAACACACAGCTACTGACGCTAACATACCCCATATGAATGGATGCAACATACCCACCTGAACCACTGAGGCATTAGGTTGTTAGATATTGAAACTGATGAAATTACTATGAGCATCTCGCTGGATTTGTTTCCCCACTTCCTCCACGGGATTCGTACATCGGATGAGGATTCCTACAACGGATCAATCCATTCAAATCAATTAAACCATTAGGTACACCCCGGGATCAACTCTATTTTTAGATTTGCTAATGCCGAGAGACTATCGAAAGCAAAGCGAAGGTTGTTATTCAATAGTTGTTGCCGGTAAAGGAACCAGCGGAACGGGTATCTTTAGCAAAGCAAAGGCTTTGGTTGAATCGTATTGAGTTCGCACAGATAAACAGTATGAATACTTCGATATACATATGTATGTACATAAGACACGGCTTGCTTCTCCGTGCTAATTACAATGTGCAGAAAGAAATGCCATCTCTCATAGCTACGACTACGAGACGTGACCACCAAATAATGTCAATGCATATGTACAGGCTAGTTATTCAGATCAAACGGCTACTTGGCTATGCCGCCATGGCCAGGACACTCGCCATGAAACGTCGGTTGTTCCTCGGATCATGCGCATGCAAATTAAAGCTGTGCAGGGCATGGCGCGTGATGATCAGTCCGTTGCTGCTGTCTGCTCCTGCTGCAGCTTCCGCTCCTTCTCGAGCATCTCCGCGAACTCCTCGTCGGTGGCCTTGAGCATGTCCGGCAGCGGCAGCGCGACGCCGGCCTCGACGGCGGCGCGGTGGCGCGGCGCGATCCGCTTCTCGAGGCTGAAGGTGAAGTACTGCGGGAACGCCTTGACGTCCTCCACGCCGCCGCCCATGGCCTCGACCAGGTACTCGAACTTGGGCTTGTAGTTCCGCTCGACGCTGAAGGTGAAGAGCGCGGGGCACCGGAGCACCATGGCGACGGCGTCGTCCCGCGACATCCCCAGCCCGGCGGCGAGGAACTCGAGCTTGGGCGCCAGGGTGCGCTCGACGCTGGAGACGAGGAGGATCGGGTCCTGCATCGCCAGCGCGCGGGCGTCGCGGAAGCCCAGGCGGCGGAGGTAGATGAGCGCCGGGCGGAGCTGGTCGCGGACGCTGCAGGCGAGCACGCGCGGGCACTTGACGACGACGCGGCGGTGCGCGGCGTCGGGCACGCCGAGGTCGTCGGAGAGGAAGGCGAAGGCGGGGCGGAGGTGGCCGCGGACGCTGGCCGTGAGCAGCGACGGGCACATGCCGAAGACGCGGCCGAGGTCCTTGAAGTGAAGCCCGCGAGACTGGAGGAACGACACCACCGCGTGGATGGACTCGGGAGCCGCGTCGCGGAGCGCAGGGTTCTGCTCCAGCGCCCGCCCGTAGTCCACGCCCATTAGCTCAAGGCTAAGGATCTTGTCCTTCACCTGCGACGGGATCTCCGGCAGGTGAAGCGACAGCCGTGCCGCTGCGGTCGCCGCCGCCGTCGTCGTTGGTGTTGCAGTGCGTGTCGGCAGGGTTGTCGCTGCGGCGGCGGAGTGGGGCTTGTTGGAGGATGCGACGGATTGCTGCGGCTTGGCGACGGGGAGGGAGGTGGAGGCGTAGAAGCTGCAGAGAGGCATTGCTGGGATGTGATTCCGCTCCCCCGTGTGATGGATTTGGAGGAGCTCCGGAGTGCAAGGAGGTGAATTGGGGAAGACGAGGATGCAGGCGGGAGTGAAGTGCCATCTCATCCACTTCTTTATCTGGTCGTTGCTGCTGACCTGGCACTCTGGGTGGCGCTCATTGGCTGCTGGGATTTTGACGATGGTGATCGCCCCTCAGATACCACGTCGCAAGGAACAGGCCATCATCAGATACAAAGGAGCTGAAAAGACGTGAGGAAAAACTGAACATAAATATAACATCAGCAAAGGAGAAACACGGGGATGCGATCAGGTTATCAGAACGGTGATACGAATATGAAGTTCAAGTTCACCATATAATATATAGATTGCTTGAGTAAATTCCAGTCATATGAATACTGTGTTGAATCAGCTATTTTCTGAATAACTTGCATATATAGATTAGACACCATAAGCGACTATAAGGTCACACCCACGGGGTGACAACCTACAGAGACTATCTTAAATGGACTATTATTTGGTTTCTCCTGTTACACCAATCTGGAACTTCTGGAATGTTATTTGTGCCTACAAAACACTTAAGTTACAGGAGTTCTGATCAGCATTTTCCATAGCTTCTGCTCACAGAAGGCCTTCTCCCTAGCTTGCGGTTATGAGTTATCTGGTCATCCTGAAACACACCAAGTAGACTTCCATAAGATTGCAATGGACTTCAGAGGGTGTGCTACTTATGGGCTATGGCCATCCAAATACCACAAATACAAATGGCAGATTCTTGTGATCACACCAAAACATGGAACAATCGATCCAGGTTTTAAGTAAGGATAAGTTATTGCTACCGATTTTCAGAAACAATTCAAATACAGTAAAAACTAGATGATCCAGTTTTACCATGTATAATGAAGCTGCAGAGTCAGATTGCATTATTTGATTTTGAGCTTGACCAAGTGAATGCAACGTATCAAGTGCATCTATTGTTAGCTGCCAACCAGAGAGTGCTGAACTACTTGAGCTGGAGCCAATGTTATTATTACAGCAAGCTGCTGCAACAACTCCGTTCACCCAAGGACAATAACTATTGTGATGCTTAACAGGATCAAATTCGAGCAGACCCGATTCATAGTCATTTTCTCCATTAGTAGCTCCTGAAAAGAACATAACAAAGTATTTATACAACCACAAGACATACTGAGCATAATCAGAAATTAAACGAAGGTATATTAACAGCAGCAGCAGCAGCAGTAACAAAAATTTTTTGTCCCAAGCCAAACATGACCCACCAAGGAAAAAGAACTTGTATAAAAGTGAAGGTCTAGTGATACAAAAACATATGGTTAGGGGTGTTTATAGTGTTGGGTCATGTTCGCTTCATTGGCAAAACACCCACATGAGGGATTTTACTGCAAAAAAAAGTGCTGAAATATAGCTATGAACGAAGAATGAGTTCCCCGTCACAGGCCAGTCATTTTTTATTATATCATGGTATATCGCATGGGTAACTTTCAACATCACTTAAAGCATGCTCAGTGAGTAGCCCTAGCAAATCAATATTAACAGGTACAACGCCAACATGGAACCATGGAAAATGATGCAAAGCTACATTACAGAATACCAGTGAAGTTATAGCAAAAGGCTTCAATGCAAGTACCTAATCCATTCCCAGGATCATAATCTAGCCCCATTAATGCATCATCAGTAGTAACTATTTTGCCCGCTTGTGTCACGTCGTCTTTAGATGGATCAAAACCAGCACAAGTCCCTGCATTGCAAGAAAGGGAAGGACGCATGCTGCTTTCAATACCAGTGGCATGACCTATCTTTTCTCCACTTTCAATGGAATCAGCTTTGGTACAGACATATATTTTCGAGCCACTGTCAGCTTGGCCCACTGAACGAGATACCATATCTTGACTGTCTCCATGGGGTTCTTGACGATTAACTTCAGGTACAGATTCGTCCATCAATCCAGGTCCAGGAGCTGATTCACCAGTCTGCCCCATTGTCTCAGTAAGCTCAGCAATAGGTTCAGCATCACCTACACCACTCTCAGCCCTATGCAGAGAAGCAGCGTTTCCATGAATTTCAGCCTCATGGCTAGCTCCCATGCCAACACTTCCACCACTAATTCCTAAACTAAGTTGATCCCTTCCAAAAGCAGGCACAGTTTCAGCATTAATCACTTCCTCCCCTTCATTTGTACTGCTCCCTCCTATTTCTCTTGTATCACTTCCAGCAGCAGCATGTGCATTAGCACTTTGCTGTGCCTGATTGCTATAGTTAAGATCTAAGGCATCATTCATTTCGATGTTCCTATGTGCACTAGAAGAAGGCATATCAATATCATTACCATCACCTGGATAATACTCAACACTCTCCATAGAATCTTCCTCGGAAGTACGAATAATATCCATTGCAATAACAGAAGACGCCCTCATAGAATCTCTAGCGGTCGGACGCTCAACAACTGCCAGGTCAACAGCTCTAGAGTGACTGAACGTACCAGCACCCACATCAGGGTCAAAGGACAAGTTTCTACTGGGGCCAGCTCCAGAAGATGGACGATATGCATCAAACAGATCAAACCCACGGGACTTCTTATTTGGGACATCCGAATCTTGTGCGGCATCATCAACTTCCTCACCGTCACGATCAATGAAATTTCCTTCTATGCTGTCAGCAGGATGTAGCCTGTCTTGTGGATTGTCAGCTGTGCTCCCACCTTCCTCAAGGTTACGCTTCCTTGAACTCGGACCACGGGACTCATGTGAGGTCTCACAATCACCTACTTCACTGCCTGTAGGTTGTCCAATCATCAGATCTCTTCCCATTCCTCCATTATTGAACCGCTCAGATGCAGCAGGCGTGGCGGATCGAGGTGATGGTAATCCTCCAGCCATTGTTAGGTTTAGGTCTACTCCAACAATAGATAGCGATTTCCCCTCATTTGTTGCTGCTTCATCACGCCCTTCATCTTGATCTCTTTCCACCCCATCAGTAACCCACTCATTGATCCCACTAGCAGCACTAATCCCACGTGTCAGTGCTAGCTTTCTGCCGGTTTCAGGCACATCAATGTTGTTTGGACTGAAACGAGAAGGGCGTAGCACAGCTCTAAAGTCCCACATCTTCACTGTAGCTCCACACAAGATACAATCTAACAGCGGCGACCTCATGCTGCATCCAGAATCTCCAAGGGGCAATTTGCCTTTCCCCTTATCTTTCTTGGCTGATGCAGCAAATGAATTTTTATTATGTTCAAGAAAATGGGGATAGAACGGTTCATCAGGTCCAACTGAGGGTGCATTTTTAGCTGAACGGGTTGAGTTTTCTTCACAGTCTTGAACATTTGGAAGCCACCTAGGCTCCCATCCACACAGGCCTATAAGCTTCTGTGCCTACAAATTCATTGATAAAAGCACCTAAATAAAAGAAAGATACACATACTGGAGGCAATGCAAAATAATAGCATCGAAGCGCCACAAATTAAAATATAGTGTGTGTACATGAAAACAGAGAAACGTACTTGAGAGTAGCTACAAGAGGAATCTTGGCGGATATCAACTCCAGCTGTACTCTCTGCTTTGCAACCCAGCACACCAGATAAAAAGGTAATTGACTGGGATAATAGATGGTCAATTTGTGCGCTCCTGGTCATCCTCATGTTCTCAATTGCATATGGTGCAATCACAGGAAGAGAGGTAAACTGTAAAAGCCCATCACATCGATCTTTAAAACCTCCAATAAGGGCTGATTGTGTAAGGGGGAGCTGGACCAAGCTGTCAGCACAGCTATTGCCTCTCCAGGGACAACTATTCTGGTGTGCTACATCAAGCTGCTCGGCAAAGGCTTCTCCAGCATTTGCAACTAATAGAACATACAAAGAAAAGTTTCACAGCTGAACAAAATTCAGTTTGCAAAGAGAGATGTACCAATCTATTTCCAGCCTAGCACAACCGTAAGGACATAAGTAATAACCGTCAGCCTAGTGAAAGTAGTTACGAAATTGCTGACAGTTATTTAGTTTGGGTGATGTCAGATGTTACTTAACAAATAATTTAAAATTGGATATCCATGTATAGTTATGTGAGAACCAAAATATCTATGCATGGTTTCGACAACAATGGCACACATCATTGCTATGATCAGAATCCTGATCATCTGATGTTTCTGATGCACGATAATTGTGAAAATGGAGGGGCAGGATTATAGTAGTTTATGGACTTGTTAAAATTTTCCAACTTGGAATCATCTTGTTTGTAGTTGTAGCCACATGAGATGATTGAAATCACTGTAACATGCGTGCATCACCCCTAACATGTAAAACTCTACTCTTGCCCCAGATATTCACCTCTGTTCATAATTCTTTTGTGCAAGTGTTTCCACATTAAATCTGTATATCTAATTATTGATTACCTTATGTCTAGCCATTTATGCTTACAACAGTAAATACCTATGTTATCTGACTCAAATTATCAGCTATTTTAGCTGTCAAAATGAACTTGTCAATGTACATTACATGGTGAAATATAATCATTGGCAAATGCACCAATTAAAAGGCTAGCTGTCATAAGCAAAACATTACAAAATTTAATGCACAATGTCATAGTTTGGAAAAAATTATGTAAGATATTAAGAAACATTTTTGTTCCAGCCAAACATGTAGATACCTTATTATCGTAAGGGGAATTAAGTTCATGCTCTCAAAACAAATATGATCTCCTCACTTACAGTTTTTAACAGAGAAGAAAAATAAAACGGCCAGACATAACAACTGGCTACTTTGCATGGTAGTAAATCCATCACAAAAATGTACCAAGAAAGAACATACCTTCAACGGGGGACCAGGACATCAATGCATTGAACATAAGGTGTGTGCCACATGACTCGCATTCAATTTTGTCCAGGTCAATGTTCACCCAACCTCTTTGAGCACAGGCCAATGAACTAGCTGCCTGGAAGAATTAGTCTAGTAAGACTATAACTAATATTAAGAAATTCAGGATACTTATAAAGGTCAAGCAAGCATCCAGCAAATGTCTGGCCAGACTAACACAGCAAATGTCAAGCAAGTATCCAGGAGTACCAGACGTCACTTTAGAGGAAAACAAGGTTAGTAGGTTACCGAATTGGATAGCATAGTCTAACTAGGACAGTCACATCACCCCGCATACAAAAACTTATCATGTTGGCAAGCATATTCTTTTTTTCCCAGGAAAAGGGTTTAGGGTGTTTTTTTTCTCGGTCGGATTGGCTGAGATTTCTTCTTAGTCAATGCCATGGGGGCGGTCTTTCCCCCGCCGCTCGAGTTTTTTTTTTTTAAGCAAGAACTTAATGTTATAGGTGATAGCAAAGAGGAGAGGTCTGTATGTACATAATGATGTGGATTGTGATTGTTACATTTTAAAGCTATGATATGATTTTTATTATTGTCACCACCAAATGATATAGGTGCCAAAACGAAATGCACAACCAACATTATCATGGCGTCATGTATTAGTTACAGTAGTAACTTGAGTGAAGGATAGAAATAAATGAATCTATTAGTTGTATACCACGGCCGAAAAGAGCAAAAATATAGTACATGAGACACAACACGAGAAATCCTGAAGCAGGTGAAATGAAACTAGTACTGTAGACTGTAACAGCTCCAACAATGGAAGATACCTTTGGCTTGGAAGCCCAAGTTGAAGGCTTAAATGTTGCCAGTCGACGAAGTAAGTCTCCACGTTCCCATGGTCTACATGATGGTGCAGAATCCATAGCAGTTCCAGCAGCATCAAAACTGTGAGAAGGATGATAGGCATGTGCAGCAACTTGTGATGACGAGTCAACTCTGGAAGCTTGTCTGACAATGTTAGTTTGCATAGCAGGTGATGAGGCACCAGCAGAACTGAAAAGGAAAGGGGCTTCAGTTCAAGCTTTAAAAACAAGTGACAAAAAACCTGTATTCTGAGGGGAAAAGGTTCGCATTGACATTAGCTTGTCATTGAAATGAAATTACCATTTTTAAAGTTCAACCTAAATTTAAAGTTCAACAAGGCCAACATGAGCTTCCGGGGTACCACACGTCCACACCATCAAATGTGCCACAGATGTATACTTATTTGTGCAAGCTGCAATACTTCTCAAATGCAATAATGTGACCTAACCAATGTCGACTCAATAATAGCATGCAGAAAAGGCAGCATGAAATTCAACAAAACAAATGCAGCCTTGTCCAAATCATAATATTCAGTGGTGAACCCGTACAAGGTCAAAGAGCTCAAATCGCAGAGTTATGCGTTCTCCAATGCCACCGTTCATCAATTGTTACTATACAGCAGCAAAAACCAATCTAGTAGCTCAAATACTGGTATATGTAGCTAAAAGGAGAAGTAAATAAACCCAACTCCACTTAATTTTCACCGATCAGGCACCTAAAGTTGTTGTAGTCCATCAAATATATTCATGCTCTCATCCTGTCCCCCGTAAAGGAGTGCCCTAGAGTCTTATCAAAATTCAACAACTACATTTGAGCCACGGCCTCGGCAAACCCTACTTCTAATCCTACCCTAGGTCATTGTGCCCTGTAAAATCCACCTTCCTTACACAGAAACAACACCCACACGACCAATCGAGCACCGAGACCCAGATTGCCTACCGAAGCAGCAGCTTCAAAAGCTAACGAATCTACAACCAAAGCATAGGTCTGAGGGAAGCGACCACCACCGTACCTGGCCACCGGAGTGTGCGGCGGCGACGAGGAGCGGGCGATGGCCAGCGGCGGCTCGGCCGCCGCCCCAGACGAGCTCCTCACCTCCTCCCGCATCTCCCTCAGCTCTCTCCGTGGCGCCCGCGCCTCTGGCTCCTGGGCGAAACGAAATGGGGGAAATATTCTGGCGACCGCGACGCGCCGGGCGGCGAATTGATGCGGCCGTCACATCGAAGCCGCGGCCGCCGCATCGACGACGACCGTTAGCCCCCTCACGCCGTCAAGCCCCCGGGAATTCGGCCCATGAGGCCCACGAGGATTCGGAGGGCCCACGGGCTCTTCTTCATCGAGCAGGAGTGGACTATTCTCTCTCACGTTCCTTCTCCACTCTTCCTCTCGTCTGGTCGGATCCGCGGCGGGTCGGGCTGCGGAGCACGGCCGCACGGGCTCCGGCGAGCTGCTGACGAGGGCTTGTGGGCCGAGCGAGCTCGCAGGGAAGAGGATGGACGAAGCGAGTACCTCCGCATCCGGCGTCGCGACGAGGCGCGCCTTCCCGCCGGCGAGATCGGGAGGTGAGTCACGCTCTGACGCCCAGACTCGCTTCGATTCGGTCCCCTCTAGGTTTCGACCCTCACGAGAGGTGTAGTTGCGGGAGTTGGTGGTCTCAGATTCTAGGGGTAGTATCTCTGCGCGATCATGAACTCGCACAAACGCTGAATTGGAGCGTGAAGTTGCAGCTGCTGCTGTTTATCTGGTCTTACGTGGTACGGAGGTTGCTTTGCTTCGTTCCTTTGGTGGATTTGTCCTCTCTAGCCATTACAATCCGTTTATCCCAACGGCATTTGAGGTGTGGGCATGCTACATGCACATTTTGTGAGTATTTCTCAAAGCTGGAACTGTAGCCAGCATCATGTATGGCATAATGTTAAGTTGTTAACTCTATAACGGAGGGAGTAGCAGTTTAAATGAGTAGGAGCCGTGACCAGTGTCGCTCCTCAAAATCTTATGGAACACAGTACTGATGCAAATTTTGGCAGAATTGTTGTATTAATATTTTTGTGACTGGACGATCTCTTTACAAACTTTCATAATTCAGATTATATGTGTTTTCATTCCTTTTTGTTTATTGAAATGTTGTTCCACTTTATTATATTATAGAGTTTACTATGTTGGCTTTGCAGTTTACTATAGGTTCACCCAGCAGAATCTCCCAGCTTGGAAGCCAGCAATGACACCTGGATGTGTAAGTTGGCTCTGATCCTGTTGGTTGGTTTGGTACAGACAGTTTCATGCATAACATCAATTGATCCGGTTTACACTTCCACTGATTTCAGCTGATAGCCACGTTCTTGGTTATTGGGATCATTTTCGTTCCTTTTGGGCTGTTTTGTCTCCAGACTTCAAATCATGTAACTGTTCTGCACTCTTCTGGAAGATGCTGGTGTTTCCTTTATTGTGTATCACTAAGTATGACAGGATACGTTCATTATTCTTATTCTGCAGGTTGGAGAAATAATTCGCCGCTATGATGTTGACTGTGTGCCTAATGCTTACAGAGGAAATAAGCAATCTTATATTAAGGACAGCTCAATTTCAAAGAACTGTACTCTGGAAATGAAGGTAGTTCATTATGTGATTATAGCAGAGCTTATCTTTATATTATCTACTTTCCGCAGACCATGTTTCTTCAAATACGTGATCTGTATAGCTAAAAGTCTTGAGTTCAAGCTTGGCGCACTGTGACTGCACCAGGCGTATTCGTTGTTCTGCCCATATTCTATTTTTAATTTATATTTCACTACTGCTGCTACATAAACGCTGAGCATGTACATGTGTAGGTTCCGGATCATATGAGGGCACCAATTTATGTTTATTATGAGCTTGAGAACTTCTACCAGAATCATCGCAGGTAGTTATTAAATTGCTTATTTAGTTTCATGGTCATTTATCTTTCTATTTTGGGATAATTCTTCTCCTACCATTGTAAATTTGCACAATCCCAACAATGGTGGACAGGTATGTCAAAAGTAGAAGTGATAAACAGCTGCGTTTTGGGGCGAAATACACTGCTGACTCATGCAGTCCTGTTGAATGGGATGATAATGGTTTTCCAATTGTTCCCTGCGGTTTGATTGCCTGGAGCTTATTCAATGATACTTATGATTTTACCCATGGGTCCAAGGAAATAAGCGTCAACAGGAAAAATATTTCATGGAAGAGCGATCGGGAGCATAAGTTTGGCAAAAATGTATTTCCTTCCAACTTTCAGAATGGAAGCTTTATTGGAGGCGGAAAACTCGACCCTACTGTCCCAGTGAGTACCATGATAAACTAAGTACTGTTGATAGGTGGATCAAATGCTTTTCAGTTAATCATAAGGTAGCCAAATATGTAGTTCCCCTTTAGTCAATATATTTGTCAAATAGCTGGTTCTGTATAAGTTAGCTGAACAATTATATCTTTTTGTCAGCTGAGTGAGCAGGAAGATCTCATTGTCTGGATGCGTACTGCTGCTCTTCCCAAATTTCGGAAGCTCTATGGTGTGATAGAAGAGGATCTACAAGTTGATGAGACCATATCCATACTCATAACAAATAATTACAACACCTACACTTTTGGTGGAAAGAAAAGCATAGTTCTTTCGACAGCAAGCTGGCTAGGTGGCAAGAATGACTTCCTTGGTCATGCTTATATTGTCACTGGTTCATTGAGCATCTTCATGTCAATTCTCTTTGCTCTGATCCATGTGAAGTACCCAAGGTAAACAACAAGCTCACATTTTTTTAAAAGTTTTATCTATGCTTCTACTTGTTCTAGTTCATTTAAGATTTTTAGTTGTTGGTGTTATTTTTCTATAAGCTAGATAACGCCTCTCGTATTTGATGAACTTGCAGGCCGCAAGGTGACCTTAATTGCCTATCGTGGAACCGGAAAAACAACAATAGCTAGGGAGCATGTACCTATGCGGAAGCCTGTAGGTACCTGCCCATCTAACATACATTAGGTTCCTTGTTAGACAAAACTCTATCTGAAACAAGTCAGACAATGTGCCTGGGTTAAGCCCAGATGAAAATTGACTCTATACATCATGCAGTTCAGAGAATGTTCTCTGTTGTACTTCTAGGACATCGAATGCAGGTTCCTCGTGTTCCTGTCAGCATGGAGGATATAGAAATACTGGTATTATTACCTAACACTAATCCTGTCAGTAAGCTTGTTAACACATGGAAGCCTCAGCTGTCTGGAAACGTTTCCTCTCCATCACTGAATTTAATTCACTGTGCTTGATGCGATGCTATCCATGGAATCCAAGCCTTTCAAAGGGGTCGCAGCGATCCTGACACGGCACCAACAAGGCTCGAGCGAACCCGCTAACAATCATTTTGATTTGACGGTCGGCTTGCATGCTTTTCAAATGACCCGTGGTTGGCTGTGAGCAACGAGACGGTGACCACATGCGAAGAAACACGAGGGTACAAACACAAATAATGCGAGTGATCCGCCTCTCCTTGGCGGATGTGACACTGGACTCGACTTTGGCCTGCCTGAATCCTGATCATGATAAGATAGAAAACAAAAGGAGGCAGCTCCCCATCCCCATGCTGTGTATCAGGCGGCGTCGCCGGATTGGGTTCGCGTTGCGTCGCGGCCTGCGACTTGCTACCGCGATGCTGCGCGAGTACGTACGTGACAACCATAGGCCCCCGTTCCCATCCACGTCTCTCTCCGTGTCGTGAGTGGTTGGTCCATATATTCTCTTTGTCCTGATCACCTAACCTTTTTCTTTTACTACTTTCAGTAATCAGGAATGGTAAAGCTGTTTCGTCGTGGTACATATCATTGTCTTCTTTTCTGGTTTGGGTATGGAGAATCATGGCGTTTGGGTGTTGACATCGGCGGCCTTCGTCCCTTCGCTGTCCAAATGACTGCATTGCCAGTTCGGTTCAGGCATGTCTGCCGAAGCCTGAAACTCTGAACTGCATGCCAAAGATGTGTGAAAGAACCAACATGTGAAATAGCCCGGCCAAAGAATCCAATCGCCTGATATAGTGACATGGATCGAGCACATCCAAGATTAGTGGTGCGCGTGTATACATCTGATCAACGAGGAAGAGAGGTATTTTGATCTCTTTAGGCAGCGTGCTCTCACAGACAACTGGCTGTGGCCTGTGGCTACCAAGTCGTGTTCCCAACTTTTCCACGACCAATTAAAGTGCTCGTGGCAATCCCATCTATCCTTTGATCTTTCGGGCTCGAGCCTGATGCGTACTGTCCCCAGCCGAAACGTGTCGCACGGCGCGGCCAATGGCGGCTGCACAAGCGGCGGGGGCTGGGGGGCGGTGCGGCCAATCCGCGGCGGCAGCCCCCGCGCGCGCATTTTCACACGGGCCGTACGGCGTATCGCGGCACGGTGGATTAATCTACTCTGCCGAATATGGATCGCTCGTCGTTAAACTAGGAGCATTTGCTGCGTGGTGCAAAGCGCGAGCTTTACCTTTTCGGGATTTGTTTAGGCGTCTAGTTGGTTAATCCTTCTTCGTTACGGCGCAGCTGCAGCAGGGCTTGGTCTTGGCCTCCTTTCCTCCGGCAGGCTGGCGGCCGCGGCACCGGCCACGGGGCTCTGCTTTCCAGCCATGGTCATTCCTCCTAGGCTGCTCTCTCTATTCCATGACCATGACACATAAGGTCTGTTTTGTTTTGGCTCCATCCTGCCATGTTGGTTTCGCTGGGCTGGACTGCAAAGTCTGAGAGAAGGTGAGATAATAACCTAAGCGTTATAAAAAAATTGACTGATGGTTCTTTTTATATAGTGTGATACTGTGATAGCATTTTAAAATACGCGTTGAATTGTATGATTTTATTATTACAAACATAATTAGTATTTAACTAAATTTTGCCCAAACTATATAATTTCAAGATAAACATGCCTTGCATTTTTAAACGCAGGCGTAAAAATTAACAGTGGTTGGTTTCGTAGGGGAGGACGTCATCGTTCCCTGCACTTTTCTCGCCTAGCTGCATTTGCTTGCAGCGCTACAGTCACGCCAGCGTTGGAGTAGTAGATCGATAGGGTTTGTTACCCATGTCTGCCAAATGCCGATCCATCAAAAGTCTCTTGCGAGCTAGTACGAGATTCGAGACATGTCCCTTTTTACAAGGAAAGTGGGCGCGGCATGCATGCGCCGCGCCGCAGATGACAACCCCACCCCCACAGACCTTTCCTCCTCTCCTTTCTGAATCTGACCATGAGACCTTCTCTCTTTTTTTTCTGTTAGCAAAAAAAAAAAAAAAAACCTTTACTTGTGCCTCATCTGAAAACGAATTTCTTGCGCCGCTAACCTCCCATATTGTACACTACGTATAGTGTACAGTACTCCGTAGGTGGTACGGCATCTAGCAGTAAAAGTTGATGGAGATCGATGGTCACATCACACGCCAGCTGAGCACTGCAGCCTGCAGGCTCGGAGACGACTGTCACATCAATGCAGGGGGACAGGGCCCTCTGCCCGTCTGAATCGACATGTGCAGGCGTGCAGCCTCGCCCGTCAGGCCATCTCGTGGCTGCCGCCGTCATCCTTTCCCCTGGCGGCCGGCGCAGCCAAGGTCAGAGTAGCAGATCAGATGTCAGCGGCCAGCCTCGCCGGGTCGCCGTCGGCGGCCAGCCGGGTGGCGGCGACAATTATTGGGAGCTCGCATCGGCGCCAACCCCGCCGTTAAGGGCGCGGAACCGAAAGGGCAAAGCCGTTAAGGACGTGGGATTTATTGGGCAGCAGGAGACGGGAGAGGGACCTGACATTGTACCACGACTCAAATGGACACTTGCATGGAAATGGTGATGAGAACTTCTCAGCCGCTCGTCTGCTACGGGTACATCATGCTACGGAACATCAGGTGCAAGTGCAAGTTCATTTGCCTGCCCACTCCTCCTCCTTATATGATTTGGTAGGCCGGTTTTTCAAAAAAAAAAAAAAAAAAAGATTGCCTGCCCACATCGATCTCCCATATAATTGCACAAAGCTGTTTTTATCTAAAATCATGTACGTTTGACTTGGGCGATACTACCACTTGCATTAAAATATACACTCAGAGTCACTGTGCCCTGTAGACATACCCTACATTCCTACTTAACAATGCACGAACGAAATTACATTTTTCCTATCACGAACGAAATTCACGAAATTTTGGTGATATTCCTGCAAAATATTTGACCCTGCTCTCGCTCCCAGAGCTCGTGATGACAAAAAAAAGCTACATCATAGAATTTAACCTTGACATATACCTATGCAGTATGCACATAGGTCGCAATATATTGACAACGCAGCCATCAGAATATATAAGAGGTAACATAATGTGAAGCTACAACTCACATCCGTCAAGACGATGCATGCAAAAGAATGAAAAACGCCTCCGTTTCTTCGCATCCTTCTCCATGTGTCGTGCAAAACTTGACAGTTGTTGTGAGCCAAGCAATCGTCGGCTGCCTAACGAGTACTGCGAAGCATAAAAACAAGGTGATAAAAGGAATAAACCCGTAAGTAAGGATGGACGAAAAACTCGAAACTCGCTAGCTCGCTCGACTCGCTTGTTAATGGCTCGGCTCGAGCTCGACTCGTTTTATAAAGAGCCAGCTTGTTTTTTAATGAGCTAGCTCGATTTATAATGAGCCAGCTCGAGCTCGAGCTCGAGCTGGCTCGCGAGCTACTCGTTAGCTCGTACAAGCCAGTCAATTCACAAGCTATTGCTCATTATTTTGTTTCGTTCTAAAATTATGTATGGACGATGTATAAATTGTATGGATATGATTGTCATGTACTCATGGTAACGGCCATGGTGCGTTGTTTGGATCAATCAATGGAATTATGTTGACAAGTATATAGTATCCTTTGTTAAATTTACAAGTACTTTAAGCAATTGTGTTTTTATGATTTGGCTCGCGAGCCAAACGAGCCAGCTCGAGCTCTTTAGTGAGCCAAGCCGAGCTGCCTTTCTAGCTCGTTAGTATAACGAGTCGAGCCGAGCCAACATGCTAACGAGCCGAGCTGGCTTGATATCCAGGCCTACCCGTAAGCCTTACTGCCCTTACATTACATGTTGTCTCTTTTGGCATTAAAAGATTATTTTGCACCTAGCCCCACTTTGTCTCGTGAGATGACTGTGAAGTTTGAAATGAGGCACACGAAAGCCACTAAAAATTCTCTTTTCTAGTGCATCCACTCCTTGGACGACAAACCAACTATATGATCGACATCGATTTGTTTCAACGCTTTTAGAATAAGTGTCATATCCTATTTTCAATTGACCATGAAAACTTTCAATTTATTTTTCAATTTACGACTTGTCGCAATGTGCATTTACAGAATAGATATGACGCATGTAGATGAAAAATCCATACATCCACGTGTCTCTCGATACTTAATGTATCCACAAATAATGATCTATGCTAAATTTGTATAAATCTACACTTGAGCACTTTAGTGTCTCGTAGATTGATACGCGCTACTGGACAATGCATGTATGCAACGGAAGAAAAAGAAAACCATGTACGTCTCTGTATGTATCTCATTTTAATCCAAGGTGCACATCAAACACTGACAAGAAAATCACGTATGTCTCTGTACGTATATCATTTTAATCCAAGGTGCACATCAAACGCCGACAAAAAAAAGTGGCATACAAGGATAAACTTGACGGTTACCTATGCACGTAGGCCATGCGCTAAAATGGATATACTCCGTAAGCCCACAAGCGACAAATTGCTCTGAGCAGTAAAGCTCCAACTCAAATCCTACCAGGCCTCCAGCCCTGCACGACGCATGCAGAAAAATAAAAGCGCATCTGTGTCTCCGCGTTCTTCTCCACGCGTCGTGCAAATATGGTAGTTGACGTGCATGAAGAAATGGCTGGCTAGTATCGTAATGCACGAATCGAAGGAAAATGCATGTATTCCTTACCTGTTGCTCGTTCATTCAGCGCCAACTGTATGCCGTTTCACATCAACCTCCGCCAATCTCGTGAGATGGCTAAGAAATTTGAAATGGTGCACAATCTCTTGAGATGGCTAAGAAATTTGAAATGGACCACGCAAGGTCGCTAGCGTCTCTGTTGCTATGCAGTACATTCTTTTGGATGAGAACCAATTATGTAGCCTACGTCGACAAAGTAAGTGTTTTTTTGTGACATTTAATAGAGAATAAAAATAGTTAAATGCTACTCCCTCCGTTCATGTATGGCGTTGGTTTGCTCAATTTTGAGCTAGCCAACGTAATTTATACGAGAACGGAGGTGGTACAACCTATCCAGACGTTGACTTGACGACAAGGTGGCATTTCGTGTTTGCCTCTGTTCAAAACCGGCTCTTCGTGCATTTTCCTTCCACGGAGGACCACGGCCCGGGTGAGTGACCAAAGGACGGGATCACCGATCATTGCTCAGTCCGTGCCTAGGGACGGCAACGGCACACACCCGTCGGCGCAGGCGCAGGCGCGCGCGAGATTTTCCGCCGCGACTGCGAGCACACCGAAAGGAGCGAGAGGACCGGAAAAGGGCAGGCGGTAAAACACACTATCCGTTTCGCACGGCACGGCACTAAACGCCGTACGGCCACGGCATCGCTGCCGTCCCGACGCCCGAGTACAGTGCGCGAGAGGGCACACTGACAAGTGCGCGCGGGCAGGGCAGCGCAGTGCCGCAGACGGCAGCAGATCTGACACCCGGGCCGGGCCCCCTAAAGCCTGCCGCCGCCGCTGTCTCCCGCTACCCCCTGCCAGCCCGAGCAGCGAGCAGCTTCTGCCGCGCCCAGCGCGTGAGTGGAGAGAGAGTCCGTAGAGTGGACTAGTGGAGTGTGTGCCGGTGTGACTGTTGTGTGAGCGGGGGGAGAGAGAGAGAGCCGGCAAAAAAACACCGAGGCAAGGCAAAGGTGGCACGAGTACGGGCGAGGCGTGGCAGCCAGGGCCGCGTGGGGATAAGATCGCTCGCGCCGCCCGAGCACCAGCCGGGCCGACGCGGCCGGCGCGCACGAGCACGCCGGAAGAGCCACAGCCCATCCACACCCACACCCCCCACAGCCGTTGCCTAGCTTGCCGGCTGCCGCATTCCAGCCAGCGGCCGCCCAGCCAGCCGAAACGCGCCCCCCCCGCCAGCCAGCCCACGCGCCACGCCCTCCATAAACACGCGACGCCGCATTCCCCTCGCGCCGAGCACGCGCCAAGCCCAGCGTATGAGCAGCGGCGCTCTCGGCGGAGGGACGGGATGGAGGCCGCGGGCGACGGAGCAGCAGGTGGGGCGGGCGCGGGGGACGGGGCGGCGAGCCGGCCCCAGCAGGGCGCCAAGCGCGGCCGCGGCGGCGGCGTGAGGGGGGCCGAGACGGCGGATGCGTCGGCGTTGGCGGCGGCGGGGTGGGGCGCGCCGCCGGCGCTCCCGCCGCCGCAGCCGGGGCCGCCGGGGGCGGGGTCGCGGATCTACCGGGTTCGGGCGAGCGGGGGGAAGGACCGGCACAGCAAGGTGTACACGGCGAAGGGCATCCGCGACCGCCGGGTGCGCCTGTCGGTGCCCACCGCCATCCAGTTCTACGACCTGCAGGACCGCCTCGGCTTCGACCAGCCAAGCAAGGCCATCGAGTGGCTCATCAACGCCGCCGCCGACGCCATCGACAAGCTCCCCGCGCTCGACCCGGCCGCCTTCGCCGCGCTCCCGGCGCCCGGGCACGGCGGCGACAAGGTGGTCAAGCAGCAGCAGCTTTCCGGGGGAAGCAGCACCTCGGAGACCAGCAAGGGGTCCGAGCTCTCGCTCTCCCGCTCCGACGCCGCCGCCGCCGCCGCCGCTCGGGACAGGGAGGTCACCGTGGCCAGCACCTCCGCGCAGGCGGCGTCCTTCACCGAGCTGCTCACCGGAGTGGCGTCGGCCGGCGCCGCCGCCGAGCACAAGCAGCAGCCCTGGCAGCAGCAACCACCCAACGCCTCCGCGGCCGCCGGCGACTGCGTCGGCATTGCGCATCCGGAGAAAGGCGCGCATGCCTTCTCGGCGCCCTTCAAGTTCGGCAATGCGCCGCCGTACGGCATGGTCCCGGCGCCGCCATTCAACTTCACCACATCCGTCGAGATGCCCCACTTCTCGCTTGGCCAGGACGCTCTGGCGGCGTCCTCGGCAGCTCCGGCCGCCGGAGACTACAGCCTCAATTTCTCCATGTCCTCGGGTTTCTTGGGTGCCAATAGGGGGACCCTTCAGTCCAATTCCCAGTCTAACTTTTCAGGCCATCACCACCACCAGCAGCTCCAGAGGCTGGACGGCCCCTTCTTGTTCGGTCACGCCGCCGCCGCGGCGCATCCTGCATCTGAGAACCAGCTGGGCGCGTCCGCGGCGCTACAGCTATGGGATGGCTTCCGGCACTCCGGCATGAAGGAGAAGAGCAAGAACTGACTGCGCATTCTTCAACGGTAAGGTGATAATCTCTCAAAATGCGGAAGCCTTTTGTCTTTGTCTCCCCTCCCGTAATGTGTTCAAATCGTCATTTTGCGATGATTGCCTTCTTCGTAGTTGTAGCGCTCGAGGACTCGAGGTAGTCTCGTGCCCATAAATCCCGTAAAACACTTGTCCAGTGCGTCGTCCTACGCCATTTACCTCGGCTTTGCATGCTCTAGCCTAACAGGTGTCATTTGCTCCTCGTTGGAGAGGATTGTGCCTGATCACATACACATGGCTTCTGATTGGCATGCATTGCATTTTATTGTATTAAATTGTTGTGAGCTGTAGCTACGTCGGGGCTGCTGGAAAGGGATCGAACACTACCTTTGCATGTAGAAGATGTAGCTGAATATGCAGCACATCTTGACTGAAGCAAGTTTCTGCAATTCTGCTCATATCAGATTTTCTTTTGCCCCAATAAAAGAAGTCTTGGATATAATATAGAAGGAATACAGTCACCTAATTTGTACTGCAACAGTTCACCATAATAACAGGTTTTAGTCCTCTGGATGACTACTGGTGTAGATGATCTCGGATGTTAGGTTTGTGATCGAATTTGCATCTGTTTCTACTTGTAGAGGTGCAGAATCTCAGTTACAAAGGGTCACTGAATTGTGATATAAATCTTTTAGTGCCCACATGAACTTTGGCTGCAGACACCTAGGATTGGAAACAGAAAGTCTGCATAAACCCTATCTGTGTTGAATTACAAATCATAAGCCGTTTCATTTTCATGTGAAGCTGCTTGAATCCTCTTGATCAAGGAACCTACTTGGTGATCTGTTCATGCAACCCATGCTTGGCTGCCTAATTTGCAAAGTGCATGATAGTGATTTGATTGGGTGACTGGGTGTAGACTCAAGATTAGAGCTACTGCAAGCCAAAGCTCCACCTTACTTGCTTGAAACTTGCTGTATGATCTCAAATAGTTTGTAAATTTAAGCTCAACAATTTAGGATTTGTGCATGTCTAGGACCCTCATATTGTTGACACCGAACTGTACTTTTGTATGACCAGTGACCAGTTAGTACTACTGCTACCTGTGTCTCGACACAAGGAAAAATTGTAGGTGGTACGTTGTTCCTGGCAAATCATGACTAGAGTCTGGGTGTCAACAAAATGCTAGTGTACGCTATGTCGCTATTGAGAGAGAAGTCTTCTTGGATATTATTGTAGTTTGGTGACTTTGGTGCTATCATTTCAAAGCATTAACTACGCTATTATTTCCTATAAACCACTCTCATTGTGTAAGGGAACAACCCTGTTTCATCTCTGCATTATCATACAAATCATTGCTCATTAGTCATTCCTATATGTTCTGCGGTGGTCGAAGTCTGTTAAATTGTCCTATTATTAGGTAATGGTCGTCAAGGGTCGGTCCTTTTTATCTGAGATTGGATATGCCACCATTTCTGGTGCGCTGCTCGTACTGAGCTTTCCAGAGTTCCAAACTTCTAAACTGAGCTAGACACTTCCAGCGTATTGATTGAATGTAGCTTTCAGTCAGATGCTGTAACTGTGCTTCCTGGTTGGAGACCTAGACTGTGTAACACAATCTTGAGCATCCGATGCTATTTGTTATACTTCTAACCACCTGAAGTTGCTATTTATGTTTGTTATCTAGTTTATTTAGTCATATGACGGGTGCTGGAATAACATAGGCTTAGTACCTTTTCTGGATTGATATGCTTGAGTGTTCGTAATTTATTTTCGAATGGAACTACTAATTTGTAGCGAAAATCATCCAAAGAAACATGATGGAAACGATACCATAGTCCATATTACTGTTTCAACGTTCTATGTCCTCGTTGTGTAGCTATTACTGTTCGTTGTGCATCCTGATTGCATAGAAAGGAATGGTGTAGTACCGCATAAACAGATCATATGGTGTCAGATATCGTGTCCGTCATCTTGTCCATATGCAACAGACGTGTTTCTTAGCATTTGCAGAACCGATAGGTCATCAACATATGTCTCAGATTAATAATCTTATTTGTTTGTCAACCTGCAGGAACTGAAAAGACATCTAATTGCTGGGAACTGTTCCAGCAATAATTCATCCTTTGGAGGTGCTATGGTCTTCAGTCAACCCTCAACCCTGCTGGTTGGTGCCATTGATCAAACAATCCTGTGCTTCGTTTTTTTTTCTTTCTTTTCCCTAGATGCTGTTGTACAAATTTTGTGGGAGATGAGTTTTTGAACAGAGTTGTAAGTGTGCCGATTGCGGTTGCTAGCCATCTCCGCATCTAACTTCTGCGTGAATTTGATGCTCCCCTGGAGTCAGTGAGTTCATTGGACTAGCATTGTGGTCACCGTTTCTCGGTTTGGTTTGCGAGATAATCCTGATCCACAGGTGCTGCAGAGCTCTTTTCCGACCTGAAAAAGTTCAGGCCTGGAAGCCGATACTGATTTGCAGTCATTTATGAAAGTGGCAACTGTATTATTGCCATCGTGATTGGTAGTACATCAGGAACTGGTGAATCCTTCGTCTTGAGCATTTCGGTGTGGAGACTCAGCTGGTAAAATCGGTGTCTCTGCATAGCGCCATCGTCAAGTCTGAAACTCCGAATGAAATTCAGAAACCACGTCCCTCTCCTTATTCAGTTTATTGATCATGTCCCTCTGTCATTTCCGGGCGAGCACCCACTGCCTGTACTCCTGGGCGAGCTCGTACAGCTTCTCCGGCGTGTACACGTTGGCGGCGACACTCTCCCTCCTCACGCACCGCGCCGCCCACGCCGCGAGCCCCGGGCACTCCTCCGCGACGCTGATCCCGCCGCTGCGCTCGTACGTGAGGAACCACGCCGCGGCCGGCGCCGCTGCGGCGTCCACGTACCCGAACATCCCCTCCTCCCCGCCGAAGAACTCCTTCCCCGCTAGCTCGGCGTCCAGCGCGCGCAGCATGGCCACCATCTCCGCCCTTGCTTCGGGCTCCACCTCCTCGCTGTCATGCCGTAGCCACAGGCGCTTCCCGCAGACGTGGAGCCGGTCCGAGTACTCGGCCCAGAACCGCGCCCGCGCGCGCGCGTAGGGGTCGGACGCCGGCGGGAGGAGTGGGCGCGTGGCCGGGAACGCCTCGTCGAGGTACTCGAGGATGGAGAGGGACTCGCAGATGGGCCGGCCGCGGTGGAGGAGCACGGGGATCTTCTTGTGGATGGGGTTGGAACGGAGGAGGAGGTCGCCCTTGGCGCCGAGGTCCTGCTCCGCGCGCTCGTAGCGCAGGCCCTTCTCCGCCAGCGCGATGCGCACCCGCTGCGCGTACGGGCTGCCGAACACGTCCAGCAGCACCAGGTCGCCGCGCGGCCATGTGTGGCCGGCCATGTGAGTATGGTATGATGATGAGCGCCGCTGGTCTCGGTCTCGCTCTCTCTTTTGTTGTGGCCTGTGGAAGCCGGTGAGGTCATGAGTACGGAGAGGGCGAGGGAGCTTGCCGGCTGGCTGGTGGCAAGAGGGAAAATGACACGGTCCGGTCGTATCGTAGGAGAAACGGCCGCTTTGGTGCTGACACTCCGAAGAAGACGCTTGAATCGTCAGCGCTGACGTGGCAGCGATCCATGCGATCGACGTTGTTGGGCCATGGGCCGCATGTTGACACACTCCGCTCATCAAAAGGCGACGAATCAAAGACATTGCTATAACCCCAAGAAATCCATGGAAACTAGCAAGATGACCCGCGCAATTTGCGCGGGCTAGATCAGCTATGATTTTAATAAAGTTAAAGTTTTTTAAAAGCTTAATGTACGATGACCCGCAACTTTGTCAATATTCTTTACCATCGATGTTTGTCGCGATTCCAATCTATACGGCTTACATAGAACCTCACTCTACCGACTTTTAGTGGCATGATCTTGTACCAAAAGTAAAATATATGTTTTGATTAAATCCAGTAATAAATTTAGTCAAAATTAGCACCATCAAATGTTGGATGCATAGTTACCACACTGGTAGAAAGTATTACTTGCTACCTTTGCCATCAACTGCATTTTATACCAATTTTCAACATGTGTTACGTCCATATTTCCTTCCATCTTCAATTTACTCCAATGCATCCTCTTCGCGTAAAGAAATATGCATTCAATGTCAACTTATGTACTTCTTCACTTTCTCTCCCAAACATTTGCTCCTTGTGTTTCTGACTACTGAATTGAAGTCATGGATAAGCTTCTACCTACCAGGCTAGCTCTTGACATGGCTAGCTATTTTTTGACCTCCCTACTGTGGTCTCATATGTGAGGATATGTCTCTTTCGCCGCTCATGACTCACTTGAGTCACACTTGATGGGGTGTTAGGTGAGATAAAAAATTCATGCCAGACAGAGGGTGTCGTAGTGATGTAAAGAATGACGGATGGGTTACTGCTACGCTTCACTGCCCACCATAGCTGCATGCTAATACCTACTTGAAAATTTGACATGGTCAAAGCGCGATGCACGACATTTCAATCCATTCTCGTAGCTCACTATCCCTCTCTCTATCCAAAGCGCGCGACCCATGCTTCACTTGAGTAACACTTACAATCATGATGTTGGCTGGAATCAAAGTTCCGTGCCAGACAGAGGGCGTCGCGGTGACATAAGAATAACGACTTGGTTATGGCTACGCTTTACTGTCCTATGTCCTCTCTGCCTCCATGCTAATCTCTACTTCAAAATTTGACATGGTCAGAGGGCGAGGTGTGACATTACAATCCATTTTGGTAGCTCAATATCCGTCCCTCTGTTTTTAGTCTTTCACCGTCTACATCAATGGCGTCGAAAGCAAATCGATTTCATCGTGAGGGCGAGAGTCTAGTAAACTTTATCGTGATGGCTCGAGTTTGGTCATAGTGTATCTTTCCTCTAGTTGAGAAATATAACATGACTATGTTTGCATCCCATACAAATAATATGTAGTATCTATCAAGGTTGGATTAGACTCCGAGGAAGACTAAATAAATAAATAAATAAATAAATTTCTTTAGATGCCATGGAATGTAACTTGGTATGTAAAGATCAACCTATAGTATAGATTTTTAGAATTATCGGCAATATAGATATCGTCGTAGAAAGATATCGTCGTAATTTTGTTTCTAGTTTCAATGTACGGATTTTTAGAATTATTGGAAATATAGATATGATCATAGTATAGATTTTTATCGACCAAAAGAAATATGCAACAAACAACAACACTTACAATTTTGCGCTCTCTCTATGTCTGTCTTGAATCTGCTTAATCATGTCTTCGAACCTAAATTATCACGTGTTTGTATTCTTTTCCAATCAACTGGAATGACTACTTTGTTATCAGATCCAAGCGCCACTCTATCCAATCAACACCCACACTTTCTCGCATTATGGGCTAGTCCCCTAGTTTGGTTTTCAGAGGGCACATGATCATGAGGATGGATACATATTTTCATATTTGGTTTGGCTCCAATTGCTTGCTCTACTACACGCCAGTGGCAGTGGAGCAACAGGAAACAACACTCACAATTCCGCACTCTCTCTATCTCTCTCCCCTACAAATGATGTTTTCACTATAACTAAACCTCTCATGGCACACAAATAGTGTGTCTACTTTGTTGTCTCTACTAACCTAAATTCTCTTGTATTGAAATTTTTTCAACCAAATTTCTCGTAGATTAAACTAAACCATTTATGGTGTAGTGGGGTAGTTGTGTTAGTCTAGTTGTATTTGGAATCACGTGAACTGGGCTTGGTGTTGGAAAAATAATTTGCCCCTTTTTGGTTTTGTCATGGCCCCAATTATAATGACACATCAATTATTGGGATGTTGTATTAATTTGTGAGGTAGAAATCATGAATGTGTTTTGCTCATGTACATATCTTTTTTGAGCAAAAGAAATTATGGCGCATTGAATTTTAGTTTTATCTGCTCTCCGTTAGACGATCTCACTGGTATTATTTCCATTCTTGACTTCTTGCATATGCATGTAGGAGTATGAGACATGCTTGTTATGTGGCTTCCGTATGTGTTAATCATCTCGCAATTATGATTACGTGAACATATATAGTTAATTGCCATCATGGCAATAATTGTGTATGTAGTCTGCATTTTGGATTTCATGATTGTCTGTAAATAAAAAATAATAAAGTTAAACTCACTTTTTTTTCTACGTGTTTTTAAGTTTTTGGACATAATAGGAACGGATATGATGTCCTGAATAGAAACAGACATGATGTCATGAATAAAAACGGACATGTGTCTAATTTCTTACTCTCTTTTTTTTTAATTATTCAGACTTTCTATACTTTGTACTCCCTCCGGTTCGGTAAAGGAAGTCGTTTTGGACAAGATTTGAGTCAAACATTGGGAATATAAATCGTGAATAACTTTTAAGTCGTTGAGTTTGGAAATGTGAAAACTACATGAATAGATTTGTCTTGCAAAATACTTTCATAAAAGTATACATATGTTAGTTTTTAATAAATATCTTTATAAAAATAAGAAGTCAAAGTTGTACTTTGGAGACCGTGTCGCTGTCCTAAACGACTTCTTTTACTAAACCGGAGGGAGTACATGAATAAAAATAATAAGACAATAGATAGATTAATATTTAATTTTTATATTAGTTGTATTCAATATGGACTCTTTAGATTAATTTGGACCATTAGATCTTCATAAAATCCGACGGTGGAGGTTATTTTCTTTTTTGATTAACGTCAGATTAATCTGGACCATTAGATCATCATAAAATCCGACGGTCTAAATCCTTCCCTTTTTTAGATTAACGTGGGATTTTCTAGACCATCTCGGCGAATCTGGTGGCTCCTTTTGCTTCTCTTTTAATAAGATAATAGATTAAATCCTTTATTATTCAGCTTGTGTTACACGACGCTAGAGTGCAGGAGGGCAACGCGTCGCTGCCGCTGCACACTGGATCCCTAAACCAACCAGCAACGACGACACACACGCACAAACAAAATCAACCAGCAACGACGACACGTACGAACAGGAGCTGCGTCCATCAGACCATCATAGACATCACCGACCAAAGTATAAATCACGCAACGCTACCACGCAATTACGTCTACAACCTTTATTCATCACGCCACCGACGCCGAGCCTACACTACTCGATGCCGAACCTCTTCTTCAATCCGCCGACGAACTCGTAGACCTTCTCGGGCGGGGACAGGGTCTTGGCGACGCTCTCCCTCTCCCCGCACCTCTTCGCCCAGGCCGCCAGCCTGGGGCACTCTTTCTCCACGCTGAACTCCCCGTGCCTCTCGTAGGTGAGGAACCACGACGTGAAGGGCACGAGCACCAGGTCGAGGAACCCGAACGCGTCGCCGCCGAGGAACTCCTTGTCCCCGAGCGCGCCTTCCTCCAGGGTCCTTGAGGATCTCGACCATCTCCTTGCGGGCCTGGGCCTGGGCCTCACCCTTGAGCTTCCACAGCCGGGTCCCGCAGTCGTAGAGCTTCTTGTCCACGTAGTCGGCCCAGAACCTGGCCTGCGCGCGCGCGTAGGGGTCGGAGGGGAGGAGCGACGCGGGGGCGAAGGCCTCGTCGATGTACTGGACGATGATGAGGGACTCGCAGACGGGGCGGCCGTCGTGGAGGAGCACGGGGATCTTCTTGTGGATGGGGTTGGAGCGCAGGAGGAGCTCGCTCTTGTTGCCCAGGTCCTGCTCCAGGTACTCGTAGGGGAGGCCCTTCTCGGCCAGCGCGATGCGGCAACGCTGCCCGAACGGGCTCACCCAGAAGTCCAGCAGCTGAAGGCCCTGCTTCTTTTCACCAGCCATAGCGCTCTGCTTTTCTTGCTCTCTCTGTCTCTCCTCTCGGTGTGAGGTTGTTGCTGTGTGGAGGTGTGGGGTGAGGAGGGCTCAGCTTTATAGGAGACGGATGGAGAGGGATGAGGGAGAGCTTGAGGAGGTTCCAGAAGCTACAGTCTTGTGGTGTGTGAGCGATGATGTCACACGTTGTGAAATCTTTGGCTGCAGCAGCTCTGCGGTCTTTCGAGTGGTAAAGCCAGCGAGAAGATGCGTCGCCAACCGACGAGCACGACGAACGTACGGGAGGGTTCGGTCGCCCCGGTGTCACGGCTTGCGTCACGGATTTCGCCACAGCGGAGGCGCGACATGGGTGCTGGCCACGAGCCCACGACAGGTTTGCGGGCGGTGGAGCGTAGCACTGGACTGCCCACAGAAGATCCGGTTCGATGTGATATGCGATGACGGCAGTCGGCATCGGTCATCGGTGGGTTGTAGCTGTGCGGATCGAGCTCCTGCGCGGGCCGCGGGGACCGGAAGTGGAGCCGTTGGACTTCGGGTCCACCTATCCGTTCCAAAATCATAGCGGGTGGGAATAAAAAGCAAAAGATGGCCGAATTGATAGACTTTTTTTTTTAATAAAAGCAAGGGCACTGCTGTGTCATATAAAAAGAAGAAGCATTCATACATAACGCGTCGAAATGGACACCACCGCACGAACAAACCCTCTAACACAAAACAAACACACCAAAAACAACATACCACCACTCCGACCAACTGGGAGAGGAGATCGAACAAATCGTCAACACCCGCGCCGTCGTCACCAACGTTGTGTCAAGCCTAAGCTATAGCCCGCTGCAAGGCCGAACGACCCCTAAGCTCCTCCACCATGAGACTGTCATCCTCAAGCCGCGCACACCCGATCGTTGATCCCTCTATAGCAGTGAAGCATAAGTAGAACACTCTCACCACAACACCATGGAAGACCACTGATCCTGGCCACTCTGCATGGAGGCCTTGCCTCTCCCACCGCCTCACACTCCAGCCAAGGACTCAAATATCTGAGACTGCTCTGAAAGCATCACCTCCACCCAGCCGCTACCAAGTTCACCACTGCACCTTGTATGGCATTTCAAGCACTCTATCACCCATGGCCCCACTCACATCTCTGGCAACATGAACAAGGCACGCTTCCTCAGTAACTCGTAGCACTTCAGACGGCCTCCACCATCGCCACCACAAGCCAGCAAGGAGCTCCAAATGCGACGCCTTCAAGAAGGGTACGGCGCCAAGGCGTCGCAGTCGCACATCCAAAGATGGACGAGGTTTTCACCTTGGTAGCCCCGCGTGGCAGCGAGCAAGGTTCCTCTCCATGATGCCCCCAGCGAGGAGTCCGACGCCCCGAGAGCGCCCGCCGCCATCATGCCCACCGACAGACGCGTCGTTGAAGGCTTTCGCCTGAATCCACACCATTCCAGCCGCACGCCTGTGACCTAGGCCGTAGCCCGCTCCTCGTCCACTCCGCATCGCCTCCACCGGAAGAAGCCCGGTGCAGCCCGAAGCACCACCTCGTTGCCATATGCATACACCAGTCAGCCACCTAACCCCACCACCATGGCGGCGCCAGACCAACATCGTTGACGACAAAGAGGAGAGCCAGTGGCCGGCCGTGGGCAACTTGCTCAAATAGTGTAAATGCATGCATGAGAGCTAACTTTGTTTGAAAATAGTTGGATAGAAAACGAAAAGATGAAGGTATTCCAACCTTGCTGATTTTGGTAAGGCGGACAGTCCGCCTAAGGGGTAGCGGACAGTCCGCCTCTGACTTTACGCATGAAAAATCGGCTAAGTGTTGGTTTTTAGGTCTGGACGCCTTTTATAAGGCGGACGGTCCGTCAGGTTTGGGCGGACGATCCGCATGTGTTTTTACTGAACGGCGGACCCTTTCGCGGACCGTTCATGCAGAGATTGTTTCTGGGGTTCTAGGACACTTTTATAAGGCGAACGGTCTGCCTTTGTGAAACGTGGTCCTTAGTCGCGTGGTGACCTTTTTCTAACTGTGAGGTGGACGGTCCGCCCCTGTTGGGTGGATGGTCCGCCAACCCTGTAACGGTCACTTCTGACACGTTTATCTTTTGAAATAGTAGCCGTTGGGCACGGGCGGACGGTCCGTCACCTCTGAGGCGGACGGTCCGCCAGTATTCTGTTTTCACGAGTTTTACACATAACGGCTAGTTGGATGTGTGGAGAGTATATATACTCATCCCACCGGTTTGGGGACGCTCTCTTGGCCATTCTGAAAGCTCATTTGACCCAAGAGTCCTCTCTCTCATTCATCACTCACTCATTTGCTAAGGGATTGCATTCTTGTGAGTGTGAGGCTTTCTAGTGCATTGCTTTTGATTGCATTGAGCATTGAGGCACTAGGAGAAACATCAAGCAAGCGTCATTGGCTTGTTACTCTTGGAGGTTGGCGTCTCCTAGACGACTTGGTGTGAGATTTCCATTGAGCTTTTCAAGAAGATTGTGAAGAAGCCTTGGAAGATTGGGAGAGGTCTTGTGCTCATCTCACCGGAGCGGTAAAGCGCAACTCTAGTGGAATCGTTTGGAGAGGTTCATTGCATTCAAGCAGGCTTATACATCAAGTGTGACTTGATAGAGAAGCGGTTAAAGCTTTGAATCCACCTCAACGTGAATTAGGGGTGACCGGCAAGTAATCGACACCACGGGAAAAATTCGGTCTCTTGTGTGATTGGTTATTTCTTTGCTCATATACCTTTTGGCTATTTACCTTGAGCATTTACATTTCTAGAGATTGAATCTTACTTGTCACCCTAGGTTGCAAACCTTTACTTAGTCTAGAATTGAGTAGAAATAGGATTTCTCTTGTGTTACTAATAAATTTTTATTAGTCCTTTAATTTTAGTTAAAACCGCCTATTCCCCACTCTAGTCGGTATCCTAGATCCTACAGCCGTGGACGGCCGGTGGCGGCCGTGGCCAGCCGCTGGTGGCCGGCCAAGCCCAGACCGCCGCAGCCCCTTGAGGTCGCCCTTGCCGCCGTCTCCTTCAGATCTGCTCGCCCGCTCGCCGCCAAACCACCTCCCACACAGTCCCCATCACACATCCGCTATGTAACGTCCCGCCTCCCTGAGGCCGGGCCCGCTTACCCTGGCAGCTCTATGGGACCTCAAGACTATCCTCACTAACCAACACATGTCTTTTCTGCGCACTTTGTCCTCACTCATGCGCACCCTGGAAAGACTTCCCGGTCGGTCACCCATCCCTAAATTGCTCCGGGTCAAGCACGCTTAACCCCGGAGTTCTTTCGAGATGGGCTTCCGGAAAAGAAGTTGCAACTTGTTGATATGAGTATTTTATCAATCCTATTAAGCCCTGGGCTGTCACAATCTCACCCCTTAGGAGACTGACGCCCTCGTCGGTCAACCCCAGGCCAGGAACGTCCCCTCCGGCCACGTCCATGTGCCCAGTGCCAGCGCATGCGCCATGCTGTGTGACCACTCTGGGCTCACACCAGCCATGTGCACCATGCCTACGCAACTGCGACCCATGCGCCCGTGAAACCGCGAGAGTCGGCTCTGATACCAAATGTAACGTCCCGCCTCCCCGAGGCCGGGTCTGCTTACCCTGGCAGCTCTATGGGACCTCAAGACTATCCTCACAGACCAACACATGTCTTTTCTGCGCACTTTGTCCTCACTCATGCGCACCCGGAAAAGACTTCCCGGTCGGTCACCCATCCCTAAATTGCTCCGAGTCAAGCACGCTTAACCCTGGAGTTCTTTCGAGATGGGCTTCCGGAAAAGAAGTTGCAACTTGTTGATATGAGTATTCTATCAATCCTATTAAGCCCTGGGCTGTCACACGCTAGATCCGATCGGGAGGGGGGGGGGGGGACCGGATCCGCGGCCCTCGTCGCCGTCGCCGCCTCCAGCCCGCACCGGCGAGCCGTCCCCGGTCGAACGGCCATCGGCGGCCCGGGCGGCCTCGCCCGCCCAAAACGCCAGAGTGGAGATGGAATGCCACGCCGCCGCCTTCCTCACGAGCCGCGCGAGCTCCGGGCGGTGCAGCGAAGGGAGGCATGGGAGAGGGTGCGGCGGCGGCTAGGGTTTGGGAGCCCGCTCCGCTCGCGAGGGAGCGGACACGAGCCCCGCTGCGGCCTCCCTCGAATTGATAGACTTATGGGATGAATAGTTGCTGTAAGGACATAAAGATGATGAATGACAATAATTATAATTAAAAGGATTGACTCAAAAGCAATAAACGGTTGCACCGATGGGAACACAAGGATATAGGCTCGTGGTGAAGACAAGAGCTTGTGGGAGCAAATTGGAAAGGAGAGGAGGTGGTAGCACCCCGTGCCGCGCGGTTGACACCGTCCATCACCGCGCGGCCGACCCCCTACAAATTCACCTTCGACCTTCCTTTTTATAGGTAAGTTGCTCATTAAGCTTTTAGTTCATGTTATTGAGTTCATCCTTATCTTACAATCGAAACTCCTTACAAAAATTGGACCTACGGTCCACCCCCCACTCCCACCACACGCACAAATCCGCCCCTGGTGGCAGGGCCACTCGACTGAACAACGAACCCTTGAGCACTCCGGCATGCCGTGCACGTGCAGCGCATGGTGCTGTCATTTGCTGAGCGTCGGGCACGAGGAGGAAAGCTGAGGCAGCGCATGCGGCTGGCCCTTGGCCGGCCAGGCGGTACAATTAAGCACGTACGCGAGGCGACGGTGGCAGCACCGCGCCGGCCACAAAAAATTGATCAGGTGGCGCACTACTGACGGGAAAGACGGGGCTGCGGCCCCTGAGTCACGCTAGTGCTAGTTAAGTGTAGCCCTGAGAGTATAATTTTTACAATTTAACCTATTTTTAGTGAGAATTTTGAATATAGACATATGAAATAAAGAAATTTAAAAATGGTCCTCTAGCATGGCGTCATATGTACATAGCACGGTGTCATAGGTCATGGCGCCACGCTGTTATTATATAATGGCACCACGAGTTTTAGTATCGTATAGGCTAAGTAGACAACCGTGAAAGCACACGCTAAAAGTTATGGCACCGTGCTATTGCACAACAAAGCCATGACATTGGCGCCGTGCTAGGGTCCATTTTTAAATTTCTTTTCAACATAGGTCTATATTCAAAGTTGTTAAAAAAATCGAATTGCAAAAATTATACGTCTCAAAAAATAAACTCGAGTAGGAGTCGCAGTGCGCGCGTCGCCAAGACGCCTTGGGCGATGCGGCCCTGCGGTGGCCACAGATGATTCGGGCATGGCATGGCCAACAGAAGGGTACGGTGTGTGATATACTGATATGTAGAGCAGCGGCTACCAGCAGCATGGCTGTAGCACGAAACAAGAATATCCACTGTGCAAAAATACTCCCTCCGTTCCAAAAAGAAGGACGTTTTAGGTGTTGGACACGAGGATTAAGGAAGAGTAAAAAAGTAGAGAGCGCACAGAAAACGAGGTGGGATAGAGGATGAGAGAGATAGAGATAGAGTTGTATTGGAAAGCGAGAACGACCTTCTTTTTGGGACAAATTTTAAAGTCTAAAACGACCTTCTTTTTGGGACGGAGGGAGTAAATCCCAAGGAAGGTTTGAAGTTTTGAACTCGCATAGGATTAGGGTTACACCTCGAAATCAAACTAGTAGTAGTTGGTTGCTTCAGTTCATTCTAAGCGTAACTGCATATGTCAGTTTAGCCTGAATGCTTGGCTCAGCTCAAGTTTAAGGGAGTTTATTTATTTATGGAGTATACTATGGTATTTGCAGCCATTGGATTTGGATTCCAAGTTCCCAACTTGAATCAGATCTCGAACCTAACGTTACTTTGACACGTTACTAAGACCAGTGAACGAAAGCTTACTTCTAAAAATAAAACTTATTTTAAAAAGCGCTGAGGTTGATGCCGCAGCCAACGCAAAGTCAGGCAGGTCTCTACTAGTAGTCTCGCTAAGTTTCCAGTACCATTTGCCGGATAGATCAAGTCCTGCAGCATCATCTCTCGATGTCAATCGCAGTCGCCACTGTCAATTCCTTCCGATTCGCGGATCAGAACACATTTCTGCTTTATGCGTACAACACTATAGACGCATATACAGTACAGCTAGTATGTCCTGCTTTCGGATTTTCCTGACTTTCCCAAGGCCAATGAGAAGGAAATGGAATTTCAGTTCAGAGCCCTTTTAGCCCCCCAGCCATCGTGCTCATGCTTATCGATTTCAGTTATAGAAAAAAAGCCCTGATGATTCATGTTCATTCTATCAACGTGTGCGTGACAATGACTACTACTCTTGTACGGAGTACTGTAATAACTAAGAATTCCTCCATTTGATCGGCTTGTTAATTTCCCCGATGTGTGTTCGCGCGTGCGCCGCGAGCGAAGCGCGAGCCCAAAAGGCCAGCAAAATGCAACGGGCTCAAGCCCAAAAGGCCTTCGCTCGGCCCAGAAAACGCTTACCTTTAAGTTGTCAAATCCTGCCCGCAGTCTTCAGATCCAACGGCCCAGAGACCTCGACCCCGGACGGTAAATGAAATACCGTCCAGGGTGGACGGTGAACAAACTCACCGGGCCAGCGGCGCGCTCGGCGTCGCCATCGCCATCGCATCACCAGAGGCCGCACCGTCGGGCAGAACAGACGATCATTCACAGGCGCTCGTCTCGGCGGCGTCCTCCCAAGTTTCTGCCGCCCGAGCTCGGCGACGTTGCACGCCATGTCCCTGAACGATCACCTCCGATGTCATATCCTCCTCCGGCGCGCCCCAGTTCATGCACGCCGTCTCCCGTTGCACGCGCCGCGCGCGCCAGGCTGAGGATGCCGTGGAAGCGTGGACGGCCGCCCCGTCCCTACCACGGGCGCTCTGCTGCTCGCCGGCGCGGCCTCCATGTTCCCCTTCTGCCGCCGAGCTCGGCTTCACCAGGTGCGGTCTCCGTGCCCGTGGCCACCTCCATTTCCGGCGCCTCCTCCTCGTACCTGCGCGCCGCCATTTTAACCGCGTCCTCCCTCTCTCGCTCGGCCCGGGACATCGGACACCGTGGCTTCGCCTGCTACACCAGGTTGGTCCTCGTGAGCATCTCCGCAGCCCTGCGCCACCGCCGTGTGGGAGAGGTCAAACTGCTTGAGTTCGTTTCCGTTCAGCAGCGCCGGCACCGCTTTGGAGTTGGGACTGGGAGTGCCTCTCCAGTATCCACCGATGACGCCGTCCTTGGCCTCTGGCGTGTGGAAATTTTGGGTCCCGATTTTGTTTCGCCCCAAATCGAGTCCGATCTCGGGAGAGAAAAATCGAGTCGAGTCGTTTCCAGGGCGGCTTGACCAAACCGGAGAGGAAAACGTGACCGGGTCGCGTCGACCTGACTCGACTCGGCTCCGGTCAGCCTCGCAGAAACTCCCCCGAACCGAGACGACGCGGACGGAGCCCGGATTACAAGTTCTCCGTTCCGCCGCGTGGGCGGCTCGCTCGGCTCGGCTGGATTCTTCTCCTCCCCGACGGACGGAGCAATCGAGAGGGGGGAAGACGAGAGAGGGAAACCGCGGCCGCCCGCCTGATCGAGCCTAATCAGGGAGCCGCGCGCCATGGCAGCAGGTTCGTGCTCTTCTTCTACCCTCGCGCGCCTGATTGATCGGTTGTGCGCGTAGGCGTAGCTGGCTCGATCCGGCCGGCCGTCAGGTTGGTTGGGTCGGAGGGGATTGGGGTGGGGAATCGATCGAATTCGCGCCCGATTCCGGTTTGATCGGTTATTTTTTGACTCACGATGGAGCTGGGAATTTTGCGTCCGGCCGGTGAGGCCTAGATGCCTAGGGATCCTCCTGCCGATCGGCCCCCATGTACGTTTTTTGGGGAACGGCTTTTCAATTTGCGGCGAGCGTCTCATGAGTTGCTCGGGCGACGAAAATTGATATTATTATTATTATTATTAGGAGAAAGCGAAACTTGAGGATTGCTTAGCTTAGGATGAACGTCCCGGTTTACTGGCAGCTTGCAGCGCGGAGTGAGCTTTTGCAATTACTTATTGCAGTCCTCAGGGTGTTTGCCAGCATTTCGCCTTTTGCTATTTCTTTGCTGGATGTAGTCATCTGAACCATTTTGGGGGAGGAAGGGTCCACCCTGCCAAGGACCAGCGTACAACTAATCTAAAACCTAGGACATGAAGCCTCTCGGGTGTTATATTGACAAGAATACAGGGCTTTGGAGGGTGAAAGCTTGCTGGCATTTTGGGGTTGGTGGAACAGTAATTCCAATTCATATAGGTGTGTTATGTCAACAAGTTAACCTATTGTATAAAACTGCAATTCGTGGTGCCTTGATTGCGCCTCTTGTTCATTCAGTTCACAATTCCAGTTCACAATATCAGTGATGGATGTCAGGACATGGAATTTGTGAGGTACATTACCTACATGCTGTGGAACTATAATGTAGAAGTCTCACCATGGTCGTTAGTTCTTGTTTTCATGTAGGAAATAAGGATCAGGGTTTGAATTGGTGCCTGCTGTTTTGATGGCAGAGCCAGCACTTTAGCCTCATGTCTTTCTTTTTTCTTTTTCTTTTTTTTTTTGCTAAAGGAAAAAAAGAACTTTACTCGAGCGTCAGCCTGTACTGTGTTATCATATTGTATTATGGGAACGCTTCAGATTTCTTTTCAGTGTGTGAGTGGTGTTGTCTTTGTTTGTAGTTGGAAGCTTAGCGGAAATTTGTCCATGGATGTGATTGGCAGGTAGCAATCCACCCCCAAAGCCGTGGGAGCGGGCAGGTGCTTCATCCGGCCCTACACCGTTTAAACCCCCATCTGGAGGAACCACAAGTGATGCTGTTGAAGCTTCTGGGACAGCAAAGCATGGAGAAATTGTTTCTGCTACGGGGAACAATATCACTTCCAACATAAACAGCAACATCTCAAGGCCCGTTCCCCCAAGGCCATGGCAGCAGCAAGGCTATGGAAATTCTTATGGGGGTAATTGATAATTTTGTGCACATTTTCATCAGATATTCGTGTGTCTTGATGTGTAACCTTTGATGCAAATGCAGGTTATGGTTCCAGTATTTTCTAACCTTTTTGATAAAATGCAGGTTATGGCTCTAATATGTATAGCTCCTATGGCGGATTTAATGGGCCATATGGAAATAACATGTATTCAGGATATGGTGGAGGTTATGGCTCTACGTATGGAGGCTATGGTGGTTCAATGTACAATGGTGGAATGGGAGGACCCTATGGCGGTTATGGTATGGGCATGAGTCCTTATAATCAGGGTCCAAATTCATTTGGCCCTCCTGCACCACCCCCTGGCTTCTGGGTGTCCTTCCTACGAGTGGTAATATATGTTTACTACCAGCTTACGTTGATGTAGATAACGATTAGTTTCAATTGATCATCCACACGGCTAAATAAAAGCCTTTTAGAGTGCTTTCCCGTCCTTAACCTGAAGATAATCTTGCGTTCAAATGTTTTCCAGAACTTAGTTTGCATCTAACCCTGTATTCACTGTCGCGCTATGATTGCTACACATGGAGAAGATCGCGCATTTTCTGTTTTTCCTGTGGTCGACTGGTTGTAGACTTGTAGTAACATATTTTTGCTAGTAATCCAAAATCAATTTCCTGAGTAGTGACTGCATATAGTTGCTTTGCATCAGTCATTCAGTTGAATTTAAAACATTGTTGTACTCGCCAATCTCAAAGTTATGTCTTTTGTTAATTACAGATGCATGGTGTTGTAAATTTCTGTGGGCGGGTTAGCTTCCTTGTTAGCCAGAACACCCAGGCGTTCCACATGTTCATTACTGCACTTTTGCAGGTATTTCTCGACTAGTATTTCAATACTCTCCCTATTGAACTTGTTTTGAGTAAATTCTTATATTTTTCCTGATCCGATATTATTATCTTCACAGCTATGTGATCGGACTGGAATGCTTTATGGTGAGCTTGCGAGATTTGTTTTACGTTTGCTGGGGATCAAAACAAAACCAAAGAAGGGTGTCAAGGGCAGTGGAGCTCCATCATCGGAGGGAACAAGCCAGCAGTTTGTTGAGGCACCGAAAGCTACCAACAACTCATGGGACAGCGTCTGGACTGAGAATGGCAATGGGAAGTAAGGGCCCCATTTGTGTGCAGCGAGACGACATTTTTGTGAAAGGAGAATGAGTTTGCTTGTGGGAAGAGAAATCTGTTCAGATGCTATTTGCATTTGGATTAGAAGGCAAAACAAGTAATCCCTATTGCTCTTTGCACCTGTCATGTTGTTCCCTAGTACCACATATAGATCTGTTATGTTGGTAGTTTTTTTCTGAATGAGAAAAGTGAGCTGGTAAAATATGGCTTTACTAAAAATGGTTTGGCAGTACGCCAGTACCCTGTACTGATAAAAGTGGAACGCAATACAGAGGGTCCTCTATTTAGCATGCTGCTGAATTTTTAAAAAAGAGTTCACCTTATCTAATTCTTGGTATGGTGGTACCAACTGTTCATGGGATAAAACATTATGAAATTATTTCTATTCTCACATTTGTTTTGCAGCAGGCGATCAAACAGACCGTGAGATTGCAATGAATCTGCCAATTGAGAGAGTGCTGGGATTAGCTGTAAGATGAACTTGTGGTTTGTAGTAACACATGGAACAGTGTATATATAGATATTATCATATTGTCCTTGTTGAAATGTGGAGCTAGCATATGGTTCATCCGTGACCTGTTAATGCTGCGTACATGTTGCTTGGTGAAACTGAAATTTTGGGACTGGCCTGAATATCTTGTAAGCTGTCTGCCTTGTTCATCGTCCAAGCTTTTGAGTCTCTCTACATATTTTTGGTGGTAATCTTGCGGTGCCATCATCCTGAACAATCGTCATTCCCTTGTGCCCATTGTAAACTGCAAAGCACGGATGTAGTCTTGTCTCCTTATACAAGTTGCACCACGATCGCCATCGTAAGAAGAGCCCACGTGAGCTACCAAAGTGCCCATAGAAATCGCCACACAATAACGACCCCTTCTTGGCCTTATCCAACTTGGTGACTTCTTAAGTTGTGCGGCCATCTCTATCTGTTTTTAGGCTTCAGATATTCCACTCCAATTCAACCCAAAAGAAAAAAAGACAAAAAAATATATTTGTTCTTGTGTCGCTCCATCTGTTGGATGCAGGCAGTGCATGGAGGGACAGGTGATGTCATGTGGATGAGGAAGCTGTGTAGGAGGAGCCATCTTTCATCACAACCTCCAGTGGCTCATCCGCAACCTCTCCCTTTCTGGGTTCTCTTCCCACGTCAGCTCCGTCCCACGCCTTTGTCCCCATGCAGAAACGGAGCATCTCTCTGTCACCAGTCACCACCACGAACCTCCTATGTTACCTGCGCCACTCCGATCCCTCAGTCCCTCTTGCTCTCTAGCCTCTCCTCCACTGCTAGCTGCCTCTCCCGATCCTCCCCATTGCGCGTCCCTCCTGTCAAGAGGTAAGAGCAATTCTCCATCACCATTCAGCTATTCTTCCATATGCATATTATTGTCCTGATTTCGCATCGTTGTTTTTTTTTTGCCTCCGATCAGACGAGTAATTCTGTATGTTTAATCATGATGTTCGCGATGCGTTTCGGATGCTTTCATTCGCAAGGGTTCAGTCCATCCGTGTCTTCATCATCATTCTAGTAGCTAGGCACTTGTTGGCTGTTGTTATACAGAATTCTAGTTTCGAGGGACTTGCATATGATCATGTGAAAAACATATAACACAATTATTTTGTAATTAAAGAAAAAGTATAACAACTGGGACAAAGTATCCTAGCTCATCAGGATTAGCTAGAAGCTTTGCTAGCTAGCCGTATCTACACAAAACAATACTATTATTTTCTACAAAGGGTGACCATCCAACGGTGTAGCCATTTTTAGTGCATGCATATGCATAATGCATTGAGCTAGCTGTCTCGATCCAGGTTTCCGGCCAGCGGCGAAGTTATCATGGGCGAGATAACCAATATCATGGAGTACCAGGCCATCGCGAAGCAGAAGCTTCCAAAGATGGCCTACGACTACTACGCCTCGGGCGCCGAGGACGAGTGGACGCTCAAGGAGAACCGGGAGGCCTTCTCCAGGATCCTGTAAGCAAACCTCTTCACAGGCTTGTCTTGTTCTCTTGGTAGGCGTGTAACCTGTTGAGACTTTTTTTTGCAAAGAAATTTAACAGCCATAGCTATGTGCAAAGAAACTCTAATCCTATATAGTCAGCACTGAAGAAATTATATGAAATGCAACGAGTTACCCTTTTGATGCCACACTGTACCATGCAAACATTCAGTTATACCTGGTATTAGTAATCTCTCTGATAATGATCGTTCATATTCTGGCCATTATATTCCTTTGGCTTATCTCGTGGATGTCAGAGCCTGACTGTAATCTTGTGTGATCAGGTTCCGCCCTCGCATACTGATCGACGTCTCCAAGATTGACATAACCACAAGTGTTCTGGGCTTCAAGATCTCAATGCCCATTATGATTGCTCCCACTGCCTTTCAGAAAATGGCTCACCCAGATGGTATTCAGTTTAACTCTTCAAATCCTTACTGCATACTAGATTGTATTTACCGATGACATCAATATCCTGCTAGATAAATTTTACTGTATCATGTACTCTAGTAACTAAAATCAAGTGCAGCGCGCAGTACCTTCTGCATATTTGGACAATTGGACACCATAAAGTTGTGTAGCACTTGTTTGTCGGTATAAGTATAACTGATATCTCGTGTATCTTCAGGGGAGTATGCAACTGCACGGGCTGCATCAGCAGCAGGGACTATCATGGTAAGTTTCTTGTCCCTAACGGCACAGAATCAATGAAATTAACCAAACCAAACAGTGCTGCAAATGCATACCATGTACCAAATATGCTGAATACCCCTGCCTGATGCCGCCTTCTCTTTCAGACACTTTCATCATGGGCTACTTCAAGTGTCGAGGAGGTCGCCTCCACCGGACCTGGAATCCGTTTCTTCCAGCTATATGTAAGCAATGCCAAACTAGTACGTAGTATTACAGAGCGTGTGTAACTGTAGACTGTAATCTGTTGTATTTTCTCCTAGCGTGACAGTTTCTTTGCACGTACGTGTGCCATGAACCTCTGTAGGTGTACAAGGACAGGAAGGTGGTTGAGCAGCTGGTGAGAAGGGCCGAGAAGGCCGGGTTCAAGGCGATCGCGCTCACCGTGGACACCCCACGCCTCGGACGCCGCGAGGCCGACATCAAGAACAGGTCGGTCAGTTCTCGATCAGCTGCCCTTTGCCTTGCCTTATCAGATCCCAAAATGAGTTCCAACCATGCCTCCTGGCATGGCTAATCAATAGCACTCGCACCATTGCAGGTTCGTTCTGCCGCCGCACCTGACGCTGAAGAACTTTGAGGGCCTGGACCTTGGCAAGATGGACCAGGTTTGTGCCATCTTCAGAGTCGTTCTTTGCAGACCGTTTCTGTTTCACTTCGTCACCCACTGATGGATATTGGATAAACACCGGCCTGTCTGGCATGCATTTGCAGGCCAACGATTCTGGGCTGGCGTCGTACGTTGCTGGGCAAATCGACCGCACTCTGAGCTGGAAGGTATGGTGTTGCCGCCGCCTCTCCCCACGGTTTTGCTCGACGAGATGCCAATGCATAGAGCAAGCTAGAGCAACTCTTCTGAAACTGCTGTAAAACGGGGGCCTTGTGGTGAACGTGCAGGATGTCAAGTGGCTGCAGAGCATCACCTCGATGCCGATCCTGGTGAAGGGGGTTGTCACTGCAGAGGACGGTGAGCTTCTTTCTTCAGAGCCTTCTCTTCCTCCTTCCTGATGATGCCGCCTGATCTGTTCAATTCAATCCAACCCAACCGCAGCGAGGCTGGCCGTCCACTCCGGCGCGGCGGGCATCATCGTGTCCAACCACGGCGCTCGGCAGCTGGACTACGTGCCCGCCACCATCAGCGCCCTCGAGGAGGTGGTGACGGCGGCGCAGGGCCGCATCCCGGTGTACCTCGACGGCGGCGTCCGCCGCGGCACCGACGTGTTCAAGGCGCTCGCCCTCGGCGCCGCCGGCATCTTCGTAATTAAGCTTCCCCCCTCTCCGGCATCTTTGCAAGGGCACCATGCGCAGAGACTGACTGACTGGTTGTTCCTGACCGTGTCCATATCCAGATCGGGAGGCCGGTGGTGATGGCGCTGGCGGCGGAGGGCGAGGCGGGCGTCCGGAACGTGCTGCGGATGCTGCGGGAGGAGTTCGAGCTCACCATGGCGCTCAGCGGCTGCACCACGCTGGCCGACATCAGCCGCACCCACATCCTCACCCAAGGCGATCGCCGCCGCCCCACGCCCAGGTTGTGATCGAGTGGAGACCAAACATGTCGGCAAGCCCGCGATACTCCGCGTCCGTGGTACAACGTACAAATACAGTAATCAGACGTCAGCCGTGGCCTTCACCCTCATATTGGCTGGAACCTGCAAGTTAGGCAAACATGAAGTTGTCAAATGGCAGAAACTAGAAGCCTCAAATTGTCCCCTGCTTTACTTAATTAGAAAATGGAATGTGCCCTCTGCCTTTACAGTGTATATTTTTGCCGTGCTTCATTTGTGCTTGTTGCCTTTTTCTTAGCTGTGACTAGTGTATTGATTATTGAACAAGTTTTTCGTGTGCTACTGCTATATGTCAATCTAGATTCTAGAAACTTGAATATGACTAATACTTCTGTTGCTGCTAAGGTGTGAACGAACCAACACAAATAAGGAGAAAAGATTTGCTCAGATAGGACACTCCAGAAAGACAGCAGACACTGGTCAATGTTCAGATTGCCATGTGATTTGGAAAAACAATTTCTCCATGTCTGTTTCACAATTGGGAACATAATCATAACGTAATATGCTTGACATGACCCTCTCTCTCTTTTTTTTGCGGGGTATGCTTGACATGACTTGTAAGTGCTGATGACCGAACATGATGATGAATACTAGTACTTTATATCGTTGTTTGATCTGGTGAAATTAAGTCACGCTATCATTTTTTCCCTCGTTCTTTTGCGTTTGAAAAGTTGGCTGGCCAGGGTATTGCTCTGGGTCCTTGATGATGCCTTGCAATCAGGGGCTACTAAATCAGATGCTTCTTCCTGTAAAGATAGTAACATCAGTAGCGTGGTCGGTGTGCCTTAACCATATGATAAACCACAACACGGTCTATACTGATTGGATGGCAGGCAGAGCCATGCATGAGATGTCGTTGGCCATGAAAGGGATTGCCACCTACTGATGTAAAAACAATTCAGTGTCCTCCTTGGAACATGTATGCCAAAGATTTCTACATTTATACCATTAAAAAAAGGGCGTACACAGTGCCGTAGGCTCCCGCACTATGCGGGGTCTGGGGGCAGGTTGTTTAGCGCACAGCCTTTCCTGCACATAAATGTGCAGAGGCTGGGCTTGAACACTGGTATAATATATCTTGAGCAGATCATCTCATCTGTGGATGCGAAGAACTTGGTTTGTTGGAACATGGTCTAAAGCAAGTGAGAGTGAGAAATAACAGTTACAAAGATATAGTAGGTGTCATTAAGCCTTGCAATCACTATCCAGCTAATAATTATGCTTAAAATATGCATTGATTGATCTTGTGAAGACTCCAAGTCACCGCCGATTGTGGTGACGAGTCACACTGTCTTTTTGATGATGCAACCATGTTGTTGTTATGGTGAGGTCAGTTAGCAATTCCTGTTCTTTCTGATCTTCTTCCTGGTCAGGTATGCTGCTGCTTCTTCAGCTCTTCCGCGTGCAATTTCTTTAAGGATCACATACTATCTTTGTTTCTTCCGAGAACAGAACACAGGAGACTTGAGTATCATTTCAGTAGCTTCCAGCATCTTAGAAAGCAGAATTTCAATCTTTACTGAAATAATTTGGCCAAAAACAAGCACACACTGAAAAATCATTTGCAATTTCAGGAGGGTTTGCACCAATCGTTCTTGGAAGAAGCATACAGCAACCAGAACCACAAGAGAGGTGCCGTATCTGATAATTCAAAATCACAGCACTACCATGGGGAGAGCAGCACTGCTGCAGCAGCATCAGCGAGTGCTTCCGGAACTTCGGGAGCGGAAGAACAGATCGCCTCGGACTTTGAGTACGCCAAGCGGCTGCAGGAGATGGAGGACCAAGATGACGGTATGGTCTTGGTCTCCCTATGCTGATTAAGTTTATCCAGATGCGTTTTACATGATAATGTTTCATCTCATAGTACATAGTAGTGGTTCTTGTGTTGGCCTTGGCTTGATTCTTCAGATATCAGCTGCGTTACTGCGTACCCTCTCCATCAGACTCTGACGATGACGATGATCATGACCATAACGGCGAAGAGGTGATTGCTCAACTTGTTCTCTCACTTTTTCTCCTCGAATGCGTTCATCTATCTTTCTGAATTAACAATTCTGGTAGTAAATGAGAAGCAAAAGAACTGAAGATCCTGGTAATTGGATTTTGCCTCCTGACAAGCAGGATGGTAATGATGATGATCCAGTCCAGATTCCAGACAACATGATTTATGAGGTTAGTGGTATATGACATGTTTTTCTGTTGCTCTTTTCCGGTGATATGTAAAGCTTGCCAACAAAATGGAGCTATGCATGTAGTGTGTACCTTTACACCTGGTTTCGAGAGGCTGCTGATTCTTGCACTTCTTCCGTGGAATGTGTGGAGACGGAGGACAGAGGTTTATCCGATGAGCTTATCTCCTATCTGCAAATACTGGAACTACAACAAAGCATCAAGGTTTTTCTCCAGGAGGACAGACCATGAAGAGTAATGTCTGCCTTTTCAATTTCAATTACAGGTTTAGAAAATAGTATGAACTGTAAATACACTTGGGGCATAAATATCAATCCATGTGCGCAAGCGCAACTACAACTTGTGAGATAGATTTTTTTTTCTCCATATTACTGACAAAATAGTGAATTTATTCCATTCCATTAAAGATGATTTTTTTTTGTTTGTTTGGATGCAAATGTACTATCTGCCTGTCTACTTTCAGACACCGAGAAAGTATGATAACGTTGCACGACGAAGAGCATTTTTTGTTTGGATTCAGCTGTACTATCTGCCGGTCTACTTTCATACACTTATCGTAATAAGAAACTAAGAATAAACATGGGTGATCCGGCTGGTGCAAACTTGAAACTACGGAGTAGGAATGAATAAGTAGCGAACCAGAGTAAACAAACACGGGTAGAAGAAACAAAAATACAGACCAAGACATGATCCAGATTCTATTGACCCTAAGCTCTACATCCAGGCATCCAACACAGATACCACGCGTCCACAGTCCACACCACACAAGTTGCAGGCTTGCAGCTTTCTTCCTTCTCACCTCAGCTTCTGTGCCGGCTGAGACAAATTCCTTCCCGTTTCGTGATGCTCCAGTTTGAAACATGCGTGGCAGAATGCATATGGTGCATCAATGTTCGTATACTGACACTGACCTCAACATACATGCTCATCCCTCAAATACCCAGACAGGAAACGAAAGGGAAAACAATCTGATAAGAACAAATGGAAAAATACCCCTGTCGCAGACAACAGGAGATTGTATTGGCATGAACATGATATACATGACGAAGGTAGTTAACTTGTGACAGTCACAGCGAGTCATTCAGTAACATGTCATACATACCCTAAAAGCTATGGGTTGCGCTTGCACCGCTCCCAGATTCCCAAGCCAAATCCAACTCTCTATCTCACTCACACATCTGAAGTTACATCAGTGTATGATCATTGGAAACTGTCAGAAACGGCAATACAAAGCTCCAAAAAGAGAGAAGACATTAACTAGAACCTAGGGCAACTTTTCATCACCACTTTTGCCAGCAACCAAGCAGGCTATTGTTGCTTGGCGCTTACATCAAACGATCTCAGAGTAGCTCAACGTTTACCATGGTAACACGTTACCCCCCTGCCCTGCACCGAACAGCCCACTTTCCACCAGTTCGTTAGTTATCAGGTGGTCAAGGTCCTCCAGTTCTTGGAAGGAGTCATCAACCTTTGAATTCGCAGCATTGCCTCCGGCAGCAGCAGCAGCAGCTGGATTGCTGCTCACCGACTTGAAACTGTTATTTCTGCTGGGGACGACGCCGGCTGTGTTATTGTTGATCACATTACTAGGCCCGGTACCAGCTGGAGCAGCACCCTTTACAGCGCTGTTGCTATTACTGTTATTGTTATTGATGCGCTGCGCCTGCTCCCCAGAAGCAGCAACGCTGGGGGTAGAAGCTCCTGATGCAAGACCACTGCTTGCATTAGGTGCATCAGATGGTGGTTGCTGCGCAAAAGAACAGCTATTATTCTTCTTAACTTCCTGCAGCAGCTGATTAAAGACATGCTGCTGGTATTGTGGGCTAGCACCAAACCCCTGGAGATTGTTTTGCTCCGGCATAGGCTGCTGAAATGATGCAGGGTGTTGGAATTGCGCAAGCTGCACTGGGCCAGGTCCATGGAAGGATCTGGCTGCTTCCAGCTGTATGCCATTGCGCATTGCTGCAGGGCCTTTGAAGATGCTTGACGCCTCCTGCTGAAGCAAAATCTGATTTGCACTGGAGCTTCTGAGTATGTTCTGGTAACTGTTTAGAGCTGTGGCATTCTGTAGAGTGTTATTGCCGATGGCTCCAACACCAGGAGTCTGGGTGTTCACAGGAGCACTTGCCTCCTGCTGGACACCCATTACTTTGGTGTTGCTCTGGTTATTTGCAAGGCTAGCAGCAGCCATGAGCTGTCTTGAATCATGCATATTCTGAAACTTTGCGATAGTTTTAGAATAACTATTCAGGCTCTCTGCATACGACACAGAAAATATTAGAATTGCACTGCAGGTAAATGAGGCAGATAGGAAGCAACAGCAAACGGTTGTTACAAGATAAAACTAAAGACACTGATAGGTAAATGTGCACGATCATCGTACCTTTTGGACCAAGATTATTCTTGTGGCTGAACTCAATCAAGTCTTTCATGTGATTCACCACCTCCGATATCTGACAAGGACAGACCATCAGCATGGAATGCACATATGTACTTACTGAACAGTAAAAGATACAAGGGGGACTCTGATTACCTGTAGGCAGCGTACATATCTTTTGGAAAGCCCATGTTCATTTAAGGTGTGATGCTCCAGATTTTTCGCTAGTTGCCGTGATGCAGCGACAAACCTAACAGTACAGAAGGAAAAGGATTAGATAACCAAAAACAATCTTGTTCTGTACAACGCACAAGATTTCTCATTTACTGTGCGAAAAGAGCACTAAAAAATGGATGTCAAGTACTGAAGGTGAAATAGGCTCACTAACATGTTGCAAATGGTTTGTGCATCATTGTTTGATATCCCGGCTGGTCCACTTTCATTGACAGCAGTTTGGTATTTTTGGGCAACTTGCAGCAGATTATTAACCTGGAAAAAGACAAGTGTGAGTCAAAGATCAGATAATAACATCGAAGTTAACATGTACCATGCAACCCAGGCACATGGTATATGCACTAGGCTAAGCACCCTCAAAATGACAGGTGTGAATCAGGGGGGTTCAAATTTTTAATATTTGATCTTTTACTGGGTTTCTTGCAGCTGTCAAAATTTCCAGGACGTAAATAAAAACATAGAGAAGACAGGCATTTTCACTCAATGATCTAGGATCCAACAATTTTTGCTGCACCATATAATTTGCATCCCATAAGGTCTAAGGCGCTAAGCAATATATACATATAGGCAAGCAGGATTATGCTATCATAATTTTGTTGCAAAATGTCTAAAAGTTGAAGCAAAAAGGAAAGGAACAGCATGCTGGACTAAAAACTCCACCTGTGGTGCTATAGTCTTGCGAGTGGTATACTCTTCGTGGCGTCGTGAACAGAACTCAAAGGACATTATCTACACAGTTCACAGGCAATCAGGAGATAAGAATGGTTATCAAATGCCACTCCTTTCAAACATTTAAGTGCCCACAGATGCTATGCAAATACGGACGTATTACCAAAATTGCTAACGGCATGTGCAAGCTACCATGACAGCTAAGCAACATACCTTCAGTTCTGGTGTGAAAATGATTCTCAGATGACCCTCATGTATAACATGTAGATGTTCATAAACACTTTTTTGCACAACTTTTGCATGCTCCAGCACCATTTGTCCATTAGGCAACCGGAATTCATTGGGTGAGTCAAAGTATAGGTATTCGTCGATAACACCATGGTCAAATCTAATTTGGCAGAGTCTAGGAAGTACTTCATAGGCAGCATCTATCAGACAGATCAAAGACAAAAAGGACAAAAACTTAGTGAGCTCAATGGCGGACATTGAACAAAAAACAGAAAAAGCATGAAATAAATCATGATCTGCAAGAATAACGCGCAGATTTTAAGAGATAAACTACTCAGAACAGGCATGCTGAGGTGTTCATCTATGTTATCCTCTGCAAAGTGCGCAGAAGATTGTGTAGTTATAAAGCATATCTGGCTTTACCAGAGATTCAATGTGAAAAAGTGCGTGTCACAAGGCCATGACTTACATGTTCCAAGGCCTGTTTGGGAGAGATCAGGAAGACTACAGGTGTTTTAGTGAACCATCTTGTTTCCAATTTGAGACCAAAAACAGAGGGCCCAAGAACTTTATTCAGCCTACAAACTTTAGATCCTTTATGTTTCTTTGTTTGTTTCATTCATTTCAACTCTTAATTTCACCTCAACACTTCCGAAGATCTGCATCAATGGAAATTCGAAAGCTCAGGTACTTTTTCCTCACGATCAGCCTACAAAGCATTCTTTGTCGGTGCAGTGCAGTTTGAACCATGGAAAAGATTGTGGAGGCTTGGGCTCCTAATAAATGCAAAACTTTTGTGTGGCTTGCTATTCGTAATCGTTGCTGGACAGCTGATCGTTTGCAAAAAGAGGACTTCCGCATCCTGATCATTGTCCCCTATGCGACCAAGAAGAGGAGACGGCCCAACATCTCCTCACTTCTTGTGTCTTTGCTCGGCAGCTGTGGAATACCATCTTACAGCCTTTGAACTTGGCTAGCTTGGTGCCTAGTCATCGATGCAAATCATTTGCTGATTGGTGGCGAAAATCAGCAAGGAAAGTGCAACGGCAACATAGAAAAGGCTTCAACTCTCTGGTCATTTTGGTCGCATGGATTCTTTGGAAGCACATAAATTCCTGCGTGTTTGATGGATCAGCCCCCAAACATTCAGATCGCTACCCAGGCCTTCAAGGATGAATCTCAATTGTGGCTAGTGGGGGGAGCCAAGGGCCTTGCCGGTCTTGGCCTATGAAGGGTCACCTAGGTGTGGTCTAGTGTGGTGTTTGATCCTAGGTCAGGTCTTTTAATTTTTTGACATGTAATAATCTAGTGAACTTTTGTTTACCTCTCTCAACTCTGATCCAAGGTGGTGAGGTGGTTTTTGTAATTGGATTATTTCTCTTCTTAATACAATGATACGCAGCTCTCCTGCGTATTCGAGGAAAAAAATTCATTTGAACTCTTCAAGTGGTCCAGAGTTAACTGGACAGCAAGCCTCACAGGATATTTTTATTTATTTTCAATGCTTATGAACAAATGGATATTATTATATTTTATAGTTTTGGAATGGCAAGGCCTTCCGTAGAGCACAAGAAGCCTACCAATACTGGGTTAGGCTTGATCACAAAGATGAGCTGAGCAAGTTAAGAATTGGAACAAATGAAAGCAGCAGCATCAGGAAGCATGCCACAGTTGCCAAGATCAACTTACCATATCCTTTACCCCCATGTGTATTGCAAATGTCACACCGCCATGTATCCTGTAGCATGAAGAAAATAGATTGTATGAAATGTTTGTCCATCACATTTTTATAGAACGAATAGAGAAATTTAACTGCTGCAGGCTACAATGGAAGTCTTTGCTGCAGAAAGCTGTACCTATAAATTCTATTTTACAACTATTAAAGGCCACTTCATAAATTAAATGTGGTTTTCAGCAACCAAGCAGAACTTTAAAGTGATGCTAATCGATCTAATACTAAACTTCAAGCAAAGTGACGTTGAACCATGAAACAAAGAGCACTGTACACAGAGTGGTTCAAATTATTAATTACCAGAGCTTTCTGTGGAGGAGGAGCTGAAGAATTCCCTCTGTTTTCATAAGATGAGACACACCATCTTTCTCTTGCCCGTGGTGCAAAGTACTCCTCAACAAGCTTCCTCCAGTATGTTATAGAGTTATTCTAGAACACATCATTCAAGTAAATTGTATTGGCAAGAGCTTGTACCTCAATCCCACAAACAATTAAAACTATAGAGAAACTCACCTCTGGGCGATGACGCTTGTGAAACAAATACTGAAGTATCCTGCGAGAACAAATCCCATTCTCGACAGGAGTTCTGACAGGACCACCTAACTGCATTCCAGGCTGTGCCAGTGGCGGCCTAAGTTGAGGTTGTCGAGGAATACCAACTTGGGGTTGTTGTATTTGAGAAAAAGGTTGTAACAGGTGCTGCTGCTGTCGTTGCTGAAGCTGTGCCAGTTTATGCTGCTGGATCAAAGCTTGAAGTTGTGGGTTCTGTGACCCTTGGAAATGAATAGAATTCGGACCATGGACCAGCTGCTGAAATAGCTGTTGGTTCACAATATCACCCTGACTAACATCAATCCTTGATTTCTTCTGAGCATGCAATGCACCACCAGCATCAATCACAGGTTGTGATGTTACACTTGAAGACCTCCGTTTCTGCACCTGCTCTTGGGGTAGAGTCTGCTGCATGATGGAACCATCAATGACTGAAGAGCCAGAGATGTTATTGGATGAAAATGACATTGGGGAGGCAGGAACACGCATGAATGAATCACCATTCATGCTAGTACTTGGCTGTAACTGGGCACCTCCGGAAAGCGATGAGTTGGCGTCAGTCACCAAAGAGCTAACTCCAATGCTTGGCCCAGAGGAATTTGTAGTGCTAATTGGAACACTACCATTCATCTCCCTGGCAACAAGTCCAAGGTTAGAGCATGCACCCCCAGACACGGAAGTCCAGGGATGGGCTCCGTTCATTGCCTTGTAGAATCAAGTAAAAAGGCAAGGTGCATAACTTGAACTGCTAATATAGACCTTAAAATATTTCACCAGAACCTGCAAAAAGAAAGTAGGTATTAGACCACTTAAGATATGCAAAAGGAAGTAGGTATTACCACCAAAAAATGTGTAAAGTGAACTGGTCCAGTTCACATCAGAAAATCATGTTCATCTCAGCATCTCAGTAAAAAGTTCCTAGCAATAGCAAGGGCAGGTTTCCTGACCGGTAAACATTGCAAGTAACAGTGTATAACAAAGAGATCAGATCTGTATCACACAGTAAGCTGGAGATAAAAGAGCACAAGCCAATTTCAAGATACACAAAGTACATTAGCAACAAAAATCACCCAGCTTCAACATACACCTAACAGCATCCCAGCATCCAAAATCACGGTATTTAGTCGTTTATTAGTGTATTAAAAGCTACAGTGTAACACCCAGATGAAGAGTTCCATGAAATGCAAGGCACTGGGCAGCAGTGTGCCTGGGTACCTCCTAGGCAACCAGCCCATGAGATATTATGCCAGTGTACATGGGCCATACTAAGCCAAAATTGCACTGCCCCCAGCCAGTTAGACACCGATTCTCCGCAAAATCATAGCATTTGGGTTAGACTGCTGCTAGTAACCCAAACAATGTGCAAGATGAGTTTTTGTTCTTCTATCTATTTATATATGGTTATCCGATAATCCCCCTTTCATTAATCAGAGGTATTGCAGCTTGTGAACCTTCTACAGCCAATCTTGAAGCAGAAAAAACTATACATGTACGAAGTTGGGAGACATTATACAGCAAGAACGGATAACACATGATAGCGCACAGAGAAGTAACCCTGGAAAATACTCAAAAAGCAAGAACAAAGAAATGATTTAGAACAAATGACCGTAGGGAAAAAAGTAACACCCGAATATCAGTCCCAGCAACCAAAATCATAGAGCGCTTTTGTTGTATTGCGTTCTCCACCAGCAAGCCATTCATATGTTCAGAAAAGACCGATACAACGGAACCAAGCAAACGGTAATAGCGCTGTCGGAGGAAGAAAGGATGCAGTTTGCTACCTGACCAAGTTAATCCCTACAAAGAGAAAAGGAGACAAAATCCCCAAAACTTTGCTCCCCAAGGACGGATTGAACCCTAAGAAGCAGCCACCGCAAACCAAATCGAAACAAGTAGCGAGAGGCTTAACCGCACAAGCAAGCGCAGAATTCCCGCCTCGAACCCCGAAATCTGTACGCCGCTGTATTGCGGGAATCGGATACCATCTACCCCCAAAAATCCCCATCCCCCTCCCCTCAAAACGAAAATCTGAGTAAAAATCCTCCCACCACGCGCCGCCGGAAGCGCACGGATCACTCGAGCTCCCCTCTCAATCCATCCAGCAATCAATAGCGTGCGGAGCCAGGGAAAAATCTCACCTCGCTCCTCGCTGCTGCTCCCGCTTCGCGCTCGTGCCGCTTCCGCTGGCTGCTGCTGAATTATTTCTTCCCCTCTCCTCTCTCTCCTCTTCTTGCGCTTGTGTGTTGTGTATTGTGTTGGTGTGCAGCCGAAGCCGAAGCCGGTGGCCAGGCCAGCCGTGACTGCCCTTTGCCGGTCGCCGCGGGCCCACCGAGCGATCACGGCCGTCGGATCGCGCGATTGGGGCTGATAAGTACACGCGTCGGCGTGCTATTGGGTGGAGGTGGGGACGAGGAACCGGGAGAGGGCAGGTCGGTCTCGCGGCTGCGTGCACCCCGCGAGTGTACACGCGAGCGGTGGTGGGATGGGCAAGGTGGGGCCCTGCCAGCAGCGGTGGGTCGTGAACCGCAACCGCAACCTCTCTCGCACAGCCGAATCGGCGGCGATCCGGCCTCCCCCGGCGGCGACTCCGCCCCTCTCTCGACCGCCCCCACCGCGATAGCCCTCCTGGCCGCCTCCACTCGAGTCTCCTGACGCATCACGCCGGCCCCGCCGCCCCCGCTCGCCCACACGGCGCCAACACGAGCGCCACCGCTCACCGGCGACGGACTCCACCGCTAAGGGTGTGTTCTTCCCCCTGCACTAATCTCCTTCGATGATACCTTGTTCTTGTTTCTCTCTCCCCTTCCGATCCAATGCTGTTCTTGCTTGGTTCCCTCCCTGATCTTGTATTTTTCTCCTTCCTTAATTTTCCCAGCCACGAGTAGACGGCCTCACATTAAGTAGTGCTAGTGTCGACACCAACATTTTAGAGATTTAATAATCAGGCAACATTTTTTCTCAAATTAAGTATTGTCAAATGGGCAAATTCATTAGCACAACGTTGCAAGGTGATTTTTGTGTTCCTTTGAGGCTGCTACTATTTTTATATTTTTAATATGTATTATTATTTATTTATTTTAAATACCAAAACGTATCCATGTATCGGGTCGTTTTAGAAAATGACGTGTCCCTGTATACGTATCCGTCCCATACTGATACCGTGCAGCATAGGAGATGCCAGCTGCCAGCTATAATAAATCACACGACTTCACTTTTCTGCTTGTTAAGATATTCTCTGCAGAGTCTTTACATTCCTTGTTTAAGGAAAGACAATCGGCTTAGTTAGGCCTCAGACTAGGCACATGCGGTCACTAAGAACTTGCTATTTTCGGACAAACTTTATAACAGATTTAGCCTCGGAATAGGGAAGCAATCAATTTTTGTATGTTGTTTATCTTGCTTTGTTCTGCGAGTTCTGTGGTCAGGACTCAGGAGGCTCTAAAAGAGGTGCTGTTTACTCATGTAGTGTAAATGATGCTGGCTTGAGATGGCAACTATAAGAAATCACTTGACCTCTACATCTACTAGTACTAGTATCCTTATAAGAAATCACTTGTTCTTAGGTTAACAGAAAATGGCGAAAGCTTAAAATAGATTTTGAAATTTCTATTACATTTTTAATGTTTGGATTTTTTTTTCATTATTTGCATGAATGTTTCCTGCAATCATGGACCGATTCATATGACATGCACAAGATTATTGTTTTCATGAAAGAAACAATTAGGTTAGTTACATGGCCGCTAGATGGGCTCAGTTTTAAGCATGCAATAACTAAGAATTTGCTGTTTTCGCACAATTTATAGTTTGGGTTGCAAAAAAGTATAGGTACCAGGCTCCCTGTTAAGCAACTTTGGTGCACCATGTCAGTGTAGATTTCTTTATTCAACGATCAGAATATATTTTAGTGTTTGTGTTTTCATTTTTATCTGATTCGTGTTTTTTTTAAATTTAGCGTATGTGTTTAAATTGCACCTGCTGGTGCGGATATGGAAAGATATATGAATGGTTTGAGTAAAAAAACAGTGTGGAGTCTCCCACTCATCGGCTTTGTGATTTAGAGGGATAAAAAGAATATCGTTTGTGCATGAAGTTTGAAGAAGATTAGAATAATTTTATTGGCTTTTTTTTTTGTTCTTATAAGGAAACAATATCCATGGGGATGGGATGGCTACTTGGACTAGTGTTGTCATAATAGAGTAATCATGAAAGGTCCCCAACTATTATAGTGGCAACATAATTCTTGTTCAGAACAGTATTTTGATGTAAGAATGAACATAGAATGCTAGCTACTCAGTTTATCATAATTGATAATTGCTGATAGTAATCTTGCATAGTTCACTGCTTTAAACTGACAATGATGGATTTTTCATTTGCTTTGCTTGTTCTGTCTGGTTTGCCTTTGCTTAATGGAAGCTTTATTCATATCTGTGTATGCTGAAATTGGCAGAAATATTAGTTGATTTTTTTTACTTCTCATCCTGTTCATTTTTTAATTTGATTGTCATTTGTAATTTTTTTATTAGAATAGCAAAGTAGGAAACAGAATAAGTCACCGCTTTAAAGGCAAGGGTGGTGGGCCTTCACTTAGGATGTTGTACATCTAAATGAATTACTAAGTAAAATGTACACTGGCGTATGAAAACAAAAATGTGTGTAAGGACCTTATTTCTAAATATACCTCGTTCTAGGCTATTTTGGCCATTTATAATCTAATAAGTTAATAACATGCGGAACCAAAGTTTTAACAAGTGGCCCCTTTGGTCATGCCCAACAGGCTTGACGTGTCTGTTCAACTTGGTCATGGCAACTGGCTTGGTGTAACTCAAGAGCCTAGTTGGGCAAAGCCACATGGCGTGTCATGCCAAGCCCATTGGCATGACCCATTAGAATTTAGATTCAAATGTGCTTTTAATATTAGTAACTCTTTTGATTATAAAAAGTCTAAAAGAAAAAAATGTTGTTCTCCTCTTACCTCCTTACCATTATCTTTTGTGGTCCTTGTTCGTCTTACTGATGGAAAGCACCGTATGCATTGCAGGTTTCATTTAGATTGGTAAGCGAGTGTAGTAATGTATTGGAGGAGCCATGCCATCTAGTAACAACTGACAAGTAAGTAGCATTGTCAGCCGAAAACACAGCAACTAGTGAGTTGCCAAAGAAAGGTGTAAACATTGTAAATATGTCTCAAGGAACTTCTTCACTGCCAAAAGATAAAGGTCCTACAACAGAACCTGGAAAGCCTGTGGGCATCAAACGGCTGCAAACTGATACTCCCTCAAGTCCTGTATATCATAACGTTTATGTAAGAAGGAAAGTAGAATCTGAACATAGTAAAGTGAACCCTTCTCAGGAGTTGAAAGGTAATGGAAGAGACAAAGCAAAAGAGCAGGAGGCACACCAAGATGTTCAACACGAGGAGGCCAATAGGCCCCAAGTGGCATCTCCTGTTGCTGAATCTGTAGAAATAGTACCTCCCAAATCTCCTGAAAAAACAAATGCAGAAACTGTGCCAGAGAAAATTGAGCCACCAGTTGCTTCGGGCACTGGCATTCAAGAGGATGTGAAACAGTTAAGCATACAATACTGGAATGAGAGATTTAATCGATTACAGACATATTTGGAAAGCTGTGATCATTCGACACAGGAGGGATATTTGCGAAGTAAGAAGTTTCTTATACCTTTGTAACTTTTAGATTTTCTCCTCATAGAATACTGATTCCCTCCCATTACTTTCAGAGCTTAGGTCCCTTTCGGCAGCTGGGCGAAGCATGCATGCGATTGAGCTTGAGAAAAGGGCAATACACCTCCTAGTGGAGGAAGGTGATATGTTACTCCCATTCTTACTTTCTTACCATATTGAAAGGTTATGGTCATTTCATTTGGACTGTCTTGTCACACAGCATATGTATTCTCTGGCTTCTCAATATGTTTCGATGCCCTGTGTATCCAAGATTTCATCAATATGTTGTATCTGTCTAAGTTAGCTGAACATGACATAATGCTTTCACTGTCTGTACTATGTACTCTCTGTATTATCTTGCAAGTAGACCACAAATGGTACTTCATGGTACATGATATTCATGTTTACACTTTACACTCATATGCCGTCTAACTAATAAACAAAAAACCATTGTGATTTTGGTTTGATATTTCTGTTATGTAACAACGATTTACTTCAGCCTAGTTAATGTTTTCATTCTGACACTACGATTTTGTAGGGAAAGAGCTGCAGCGGATGAAGGCTTTGAATGTTCTGGGGAAGGTATCCCCAAATTCTTCGTCGAAGCCAACACCTTTGCAGCGGCAGTCTCAGAAATGAAATGCCCCCATATAGCATCAAGAGTGCTGCGACTGCAATGCTCAAGTACATTGCAGAAAAGATGTGTTCTGCTTGTGTAGCTCCAGATTTTTACGACACCCTTTTTTTCCGGCCATGTAATGCATCTCTTTTTCTTTTGTATTTCTTTTTATATTTGTTTCACTGCCTCACCACCCTTGTGATGTGGGTTTGTTGTAATACTATGTATTAGTAGTAACTCGAGTACAGATAAGCCGGTCATGCTCAACGGCCAAATCTTACTGTTTTTTTTTTCTGTTCATTCCTTTGCCATGCAGCGGTGATTTACCTGGACCTCAATATGTAAAAGTTTATTTTTATGGTATAGTTGTACGAAAATCAGCCCGACACAATAGATCGCTGATCTGGCCCGCTAACGCGAGTCGGCCCAAATAGATTCGTATCTGGCCCTCTCTAGCTGGTTGCCTTGAGATCGGAAGCCCATTTTCTACTTGCCTTATCAGCTTCCTTATCCACTGACTTGTGTCTTGTGTTGCGAGTCCTGCGATCCACCGATCTGAGTTGGCGGGGCCCAACCTGAGCTCCGGCATCAGAACAACTCCTCTGCTCCTAGCGCTCGCCGCAGTTGGCTGTCGCTTCTGCCGGTCAGATGGAAAAGATGAGCGACGACGAGGAAAAGGAGGTGCAGCTTTCGCAACACCGCATCATCTCTCATCTCCAAAAAGAAAGGGGCAGTGGTACTAATAAAAGGAGATTGGATCCGATTCCAGATCAAAGTTTGGTGACAAGTGATCGCAGCAAATCTAGCTGGGGATCTAGCGCTGGCCCCACTCGGCAGCCGAATAACATTGAGGCTATGGTGCGGCAACAGGAATGTTCTGCGCTGCGCAACTTGGAGAAAATGAAATGTGATATTTAGATGGAGATATATGTGTTCCGGGGAGCCAGACAAAATGCGTGAGTGGAGCCAAGCTGCATCGCACTCGGCATCTATCTCCTTTTTCGCCGTGTTTTGTTTGTCATTTTTAGTTTCGCAAAGTGCGAGGGATTTGAGCAGGGGGAATCATGCACGAATTCGTACGCAAGTCACTCAAGCAGCAAGAGGAGGGTAAAGCGTGTCTGCACAATTCTCAAACTTACACGGGTTCTAACTGAAAGCCCCAGAAAATTTGTATATCTGAATCCTTAAACTTGTTAGTTATGCCGGTTAAAATCAGAATACCTGCAATGAGCATATACTTACCTATGAAGCATGCCAATGTGGGCATTTGTGTCTGCACCCTCCATGACCGATTTGGAGATCTCGTCCGGACCACCAAGCAGACAGAGATGGGGGACCGGAGGAAGCTGTTAGAGGATGACAGGTGGGTCGGGCACTAAAGTAGTAGGAATTATCACATTCTTTTATCGGTTGCCAAGTTTATAGCACGACAGAGATAGGGAGATAGCCCCGTGTCTTTTCTGTCGTCTCGGCATTGAGAGAAGAAATGTCCCTATCCCGTTCTCTAATCCTTTTTACCATGCCCTCTATCTCAGCTCAGACTTGGCTGACTTTTCGTAAGCCATCCTCGGGAGCTAGAGGGGCCACGCCACGCCAATCATGCCGCGACGCTGTTCGGTAACGACAGCAACAGCCGCGGCACATGCACGGCATACGCAGCGGTAGCCGGTAGCGGAGGACGGCCAGCCCGTGAAGGCCGGTGGATTTTAAGGTTTTAGCTTCCACTCCGTTGCGTGTCCCGTGCTTAAAAAACAAGATGCGCACCTCCTCCTCCTCCAGGCATCCAGGAGTTAACTGAGCTTGAATAATGCTCTCGTGTCCTAGCTGGAGCTGGACCCATCACACCGATGGCGCGAGCTTTTGGTTGGGGGGAAACTGACAAGCGCACAACTCTTGTGTCGGGGCTGGCCGTGCATTGCTTGGATTGTTGGATCCATCGGGAGATCTATCAGATCGATCCCGCAATAACTAGGTACGGGACAAAGCGCCACGGTTCACACGTTACTACGGCACGATCGATCCATCATCGCCTCAGCCCCGACAGCAGAAGACAGGCCGCTTTCTTTCGCACGTCGTAGCCCGAACAAACCTGCCGTGCTCGCCCGCTTGCTCCAATCCAACAAGGAGCTACACAAATGGTCGCGTCGATCGTTGTTGGCGCGTTGCAGGCTTGCAGCGAGTGGTGGTGACGCCCCCCGCATCACAGCTGCGACACGCCGTGCTCGCATCCATATCCAGTGCAGCAGCGGTGCGCACTGCACAAATGCATTACCGAAGAAGTCTCTTTTTTGGAACTAGTCTTTGCTTCCCTTTAAAGTTACAAATTCCAGGTTATTTTCAGATTCGTTCTGACGAACCGGTACCAGATTGATGCCTGCTTCCCTCCTTCTAAAATACAGGTCGTTTTGTCTTTTTAGGTTCATAGCATTTGTTGTGCATCTAGATATACATGTATATCTAGATGCATAGTAAATTCTATAAATTTAAAAAATCTAAAACGACATACGTTTTGGAACAGAGTTAGTACGGAATTCTACGGTTCCCACCTCCCAGCGTGCCTACGACCAATTGGGGTTGGGACAAGAACTAGTAGTACAATTTAGAGAGAATTTGTGCAAAAAAAATATTACTCAGTTAAAGGCCTAATAAGGTCACCGATTTCAATATAAATATTTATGCGGCAGAGAAGAGGTGTCCCTAGGAGGCTAGCTAGGACATCTACATTTTCCGCGATGTGGGCATGTTAACCTATGAATAATGAGCTTGGTACTTTTCATGGGAAGCTTATGTTAGAACGATGGGTGAGCTGCACCTGTTGATGGATGATTGTTAGTCGCTACTCAGTCTAGTTCACTCGCAAGGCTTCGCGGAGGCAGCTGAGCATGTGTTGTGTCTCGTCGTCCCAGTTTCCACCAACACTTCCGGCCTAGTGTATGGATATTTCTCAAAAAGAAAAACATGTGGTAATGGATACAATCAACTCGTTGTCACGTCTTCTTCCATCAACTTACAGGTGGGTTCAGTGGTAATTTTTTCAAGTAATTTTAACTGAACAGTATGTTTTAAATATGCATCGTAAATTGCTATACAGTATCCCCAGTGACCCATGTCGAGCCTGGATCATGCATGGTCATACATTCCCATAACTCTTTACCAAACTCGTATCTGACTTGTGAGTATACGCAGGGAAAGGAGTTGACAAAGTGTGGCAAGCCACATTTATGGTAATGAAACAAACACTGACCTAAAGGAACAGTGACATCTAACTTGTTTTGGCAAAAACATGAGCATGAAAACGACGTGTCTTAAAGTAACGTAACGTTGAAGTGGCATGTAGCATTAGGAAGGTCATAAAGAATAGCAGAGTTTATATCCTCCATCCACGTTGGAACATAAATTAAGAACCTGCTTAGGTTTTACTATATGCCATGGGTGAACAAAAGGATCATCATTTGCGTGTCAACTTGGCGCGTACCAGATCCGGCACGGCACATGTGCGAGTTGCACAACCGAACTGGCCGGTAAACTCAAGTTCCTGATCCAGAATAGCTAATTCCTCGTGTTTATCCAGAAATGGTCCTAGCAATAGCAGCTGCTGCCCTGTTCCACTCGCGCAACCGTCCAAAACGCCAACAACGACACATCAACTCGAACAACTGTTTATTCCTTGCCTTCCCGAGAGAGAGGAGAGAGAAGAGAGAGAGTTTGAAATGAATAAAATAAAAAAGAGCCTTTCCAAACTCCAAGCACATCCCATCTCCTATAGCAACCGTAGGAAAAAAAAAAAAGGAGCAAGACCTCTCAATCCCAGTCAGTCAGCCAGTGTCAGTACTGGCGCCGCTACACGACACGCCGTGAAAACAGGCGCAGGCGCGCAGCAAGAAAGCCCTCACCCCCTCAGGCCGCAGAGAATCACACACGAGCAACTGGCAACAGTACGTCAGCACAAACACCAAGTGGTGTTTCTTTTTTTTTGAAAGATCCAAGTGGTGTTTCAAAAAAAAAAAAAAAACCAGTGCAACACCAACAACGTCGCAACCAGACAGCCGCTGCCTGCCCGCCCCCAGCGGGCCTGCTGCGCTGCGCCTGCGCGCAAGGGTACAACCGTACAAGGACGCTGCAGTGCCGGGACCAAGCAAAGGTCCATCCGGTTCCGTCACGGCGCGTCGAGTCCCCCCAGGCAGCACTGCAGCGCCGCTCAACTGCAAGCAACGGCGCCTGCCAACAACTCGGCCGCCGGTGGCCCCAACACCTCCCTTTTTTTTTTTGAGGGGGGCCCCAAGCCCCCAACACCTCCCGCCCCCTTCCCTGTCCGTCGCTGACGGCGGGCCCGCCCGCTCACATGGCCGTGTCCGCTCCCTGTCCCCACCTGCCCAACTCGGCTACCGGGCCGACCACGACGCCGCGGCCCGGCCCGGGGGGCTCACGTCTCCGCCCGCGCCCACGTCGCTGCCGGACCCTCCCCTCCTCCGGCGTGCACCACGCCCCGGGATGCGCCGCGCCGTCACCACCATGTCGACATTGCCCAGAGCCACACCGCGAGCATCTCTCTCTCGTTTCACCACCCGGTCTGGTCAGGCTGGACCCCGGACGGGAAAACTGCTGGCTGGACACCGCAGCGTGTGTGGTCGATGCGCGACAGCGACAGACTGGGCCGGCCGCGGAATGGCAGCCGCCGAGCGTCCGCTGGCGGCTATTCGGCCCTCCCAGGAGCCTATTCCTGTTGCGTGCTCACGCCGTCGCGGCGGGTTCACGCGGGCACCACGCCCGTGCTGTTGCCATCGGAGCCACTGGGCACAAAAGATCCGCCTGCCGCCTCCTGCGCTAGTGCACTGCACTGCTGCCCATGCCCGCGTCGCTCGCTCGCTGCTCTGGTTGCTGCGCGACTCCTATTTCTATTGGACCTTGTACCCGGTGGGCCCCAGCGCACAGACGGCGACGATGCCGCTCCGGACGCTGCTGCCTGGGCCTGGCCGCCATTGGACGGCACCGGGTTTTGTCCCATGGGCGCGTGACTGAACCTGATGGAGCAACAACCACTGACGCACTTGGGTTGGGGCCGCATCCTCCTGGCGTCCTGCAGGCGCGCGCCAGACAGCAACGCATCCTAGAACGTTGCTACTTCTGCCCTCGCCATGGCCACCACGCCAGGTTCACCGCGCGGTGGATGCGGATCAGGTGCATTTACCTTTTTACTGTTCCCTCCCCCTGATACTATCCACTTGGTAAATCTAGTGTGCCTTTGGCCAGACAGAGAGATAATAATCAGAGCACGATTGGAGATGCCTGGTCGGCCAGTTAGGATTCCGCGGGACGGTTACATTTGCGCATCCAGTTCCTAAAACACGATCGACCAAAGACGGGACGCGGACCTAACAAATAATATCCATCGGTGACATATACCATTACCGCCACCCAATAGCTGAATAGCATCCAGTAAATTGATTGGGCATGCTCCCCACCCGGCCAGCATGCAACACCGGGCTGAACAGGAGGCTCTCACCCGAGCCCGTCCACTCCCCCCGCTCGTGCCGGCCGCCGGACGGCACCTCGACGGCGACCGGTACCGGGCTCCTCAGCTCCTGAGTCCTGTCCGGCGGCAGGGGATCCGTTCCATAGATAAAATAATGTAGAAATCCAGGTATGTACTGTACTCAGAGACGGAGCGGAACACGAGCTGCACCAGCACGTAAACGTGTTGTACTAGCATTGACATGGCCACGCCGGGCAGGAGCTGAACAATGAGGCAGCGGCGAGGACATTGTGCTGCCACATGCGTTGGTACACTGGTGACTGATTGATGATGCTGCAGTCGGCACCAGCAACAGCAGGCGAGTACACGCGAGGCAATGGCGAGAGCCCCCCAGCAAACAACCGGAGGACCCCATCGAGGGATCGAACAAACAAAAGCCTCAACCTCAAGAAAGAAAGAGAAACAAAAGGAGAAGATGAACAATTCAGGACATGGCAAAAAGGACGAGGGGTGACGAGACGTACTAACATACAAGGGAGAGAGAGAGAGAGAGAGAGAGAGAGAGGGTGATTAACGTGCCTAGGAGCTAATTAAGTTGACACGCGTTGCGTACGGATAGGCCGGTACACGATTAACCTTGGGGGCGAGGCTAGCTAGAGGCTGAGGTTGAGGTCGAGCTCCCCGCCGTCCTCCTCGTCGTTGTTGCCCGTGCTGCCGTCGGCGCCAGCGGTGGTGAGGGTGGTGGTGGTGCTGGTCGGCGACGCGGTGGTGGCGGCCGCGGAGGCCGTGGGGCCGTGGGAGCCCCTCCTCCAGTTGAGCATGTCGATCAGGTCGTCGCGCCCGGCGCCGGGCGTCTCGGCCGCCGCCCCCGACGCGGCCAGGACCGGCTGGTGCGTGGCGAAGCGCGCGCGCGGGGCCAGCACGACGCCGTCGCCCGCCGCCCCCGTCCCCGCCGACACCGACGCCGCGGCGGCCGCTGCCGCTGTGGCCGACGCCGCGCCGTCGTGCGGCGCGTAGTACTGGAACCCGCCGGAGCCGACGGCGCTGGAGCTGTGCGAGGCGATGGGGAACGGCGCCGGCACGGCGGCGGCGTACCCGTGCCCCGACGCGTACGCGTGCGCGGGGAGGCCCCCCGCGCCGGCGCCGGCGCCCGCGACCCCGACCCCCGCTGAGGCGCCGACGCCGGTGTAGGCAGCGTAGGCCGTGGGGCTCGGCGGCGCGGCATTGGTAGGCGGCGGCGCCATGTAGAAGTAGGGGTTCCAGCCGATGCTCCGCTCCTTCTTGTGCGCGTTCTGGTGTCCCCCCAGCGCCTGCGACTTGAGGAACTTCTTGTTGCAGAAGAGGCAGGGGAAGAGACGCACGTCCTTGCCGTCGACGCACGCCGTCGCTCCTCCTCCTCCGCCGCTGCCGCCACCTCCCCCTCCCCCTACCCCGCCGCCGCTCCCCGGCGCCGGAGCCAGCGTCAGCGACAGGTCGGCCGCCGCCTGAGACGGCGAGTCGTCCATCCCGCCCTTTCCGCTCGTGCCCGGTATTTGTAGCAGGAAACGCCTGGCGCTGGCGGTCACACGATATGATATTTGCGATAAGCTATATGATATCAGGAGTCAGGAGAGCTGAGCTGAGGTGAGACCTGGGAGAAAGAAGTGTGTGCTGCTGCTTGTGTGTGGGTGGTCTAGGGAGAAAGACGAGGGGTGGTTTTTCTATATATGGAAAACGCGAACTAGGTCAGGCGAAGGCCAACAGCGCAACAGCACATAAATTTTTTGGGCTTCAGGTACTGCCACTGGTGCCTTTATGATTATTTTATTTTGGAGGACTAGTACGAGTGCTAGGAGATGGGGAAGCCATGGTAGCAGCTAGCAATGGCAACAGGGTGGCCATGATGAACAAGCAAAGCTGAGGATTCACACACACGAGTGGAGGAGAAAATGGTGGCAGCTGAAAGGGGGAAGGGAGAGAAAAAGAAAAATCAAAAGGGGGGTGATGAGTACCCAAAGGGGATCGATCGACAAGCCCACTCACACACCAGTGGAGCTGTAGAGGCATAGGACTATAGCCATGGTGGCGACGGGAATATGTGCCGCGCGAGTGGTGGTCTTCGTCCGAAGCGGCGGCGCGCGTGGAGGGCTTGGTGGTCGCAGGCAGGTGGGGGTCGCCGGCGCGCGGGGCCACGTGTCAGTGGAGCTGGCTCGTTAACGGTTGCGTCGGTCGAGGTGTGTTGGGGAGAAGGCGAGGCAGGCGAGGGCCACAGGCCAGCCCACAGGGGCTCGCGGGTGATTGGGCGGGGAGGGGAGGCGGGGGCGGCCACATGGTGGAGCGCCATAGGGAGGAGGAGGAGCTCGGGTCAGGTCGCCTCCGTACCGGGCAATAATTTCGTGCTCCGCCGTGGGCCCTCGCCGGAAAACGAGGGCGAGGCATCTCCCCCCCCTCCGGCCATCGTCAGGAACAGGAGCAGCCGTAACGTTACATATGCTTGCTCTACGCCAATTGTTGATGTAGAACTACTACTGCTAATATAGTAGTATGATGATAAATCTGTACAGTTTCCATTTCTTTTTTAGGAGGAAAAAAATAGAGGGAAAGCGATCGTTTTTATTATAAGAATAAAAAGGAATCTTTGAACTGCGAGATTGATTGGTGCGGTCAGATGTTGAGCAACAGGAGTTGAGCAGTTGTGTCGCTGCAACTACTAGTAGCTGCGGGAAGCAGTAGGATCCAGCAGTGACCAGATCAATCCTGCACTGCACAGCAATAATTTGATACTCCTGCGGTATGGATCGATTCATAAATACGGAGTACAAGCGTATGGGTGATAGAGATAAACAACTCCTGAAAACGTGATCCAGAGCTGGTTAGGTAGCCGACGTATGGTGGTTTGTTTCCTAAAAACGGAAGCTCACCTGGACCAAGATTCCCAGGGTGGAGTAAATCTCAATCAGCATACTGTTCCCCGGGCAAGTTGGGAGTAATCTAAACACCCCAGAACATGTGCTGCTTACCCCATCTGGAAAAGCAAACAATTCTAAATGTCTACGGGCGAGCCTTGAAAGAGACTAGTCCACGAATTATAATACTATACTTTCTATTTTAAAAGCCTTCCATGATTTTTCTTTTTTCATAAAGTATCCACCAGGATTAGACGCGAGACGTTTGTGTGAATACTCTATACGCTGCCTCCTCAACCGCCGGCGGCGGAAGAAGATGAGGAAAAGAAAGCGAAAATATCCTACCGGTAACCGAAACGAAGCTCATCTTGACCCTGGACTGGTGGGACACGAACAGGCGGCGGCAGGGCAGGGCAGGGCAGGCGTTTTCTCTCTTCCCCTCGCCGTGCCGCGGCGGATCTGGGACGGATACGTCGCGCTGTCACGTCCCTCTCTTGCCTTTTGTCCACAACGGAGACACCGCCCAGTTCCCGTCCGGAGAAGGGGACCCGCAGCGAACTCGACGGGAGCTGGGAGGGAATTTTTTTTTTCTTGTCACGATTGTTTTGTTCCCTCTCCCCTCGGAGAGCAAAGCGGATGGATGGTGCATCACCTCACCGCCCATCTCGCCTCGCTCTCTCCGATGGCTACTACCAGTGGTCCTCGCACGGCGCCATGCGCGAACTGATCACATCGCCGAGCCGATGAATATTTTCTTTCTCTCTCTCTGTTCTTTTTTCTTTTACTAGTGAGCTAGAGTAACACGGTTGGAGGATAGGAGCGCATACTCCTGTTTCGAGGGAAAGGTAAAACTACTTGAGGGAATCTTTTTTTAATAAAAAAAGTAAAACTTGTGGGGGAGACGAAATCACCGTGTTCCAATCATGCTTTCGCGAGGGCGGGGGGAGTAACGAGTACGGGGTGGAAAGGGAAGTGATAAAGAATCCAGCAGTTGGGCGAGGGGGGCAGCGAAGCGACCGGGTGACGCGACCTTCAGACCAATCGGCGAAAAGAGGTGTCGGATTTATGAGATCCCTGGGGGGAGTTTTAAGCGAATTACCTCATTTGGCGTGACAAGATCGAAAGCTGCCTCCCCGTGCGTGTGTGTGGCCCACACGCGCCCCCCTACGAATAATCTCATCACTAGTGCTGGTACCAGTAATAATAGTACCAGTGATCTGCATCTACTACTACTCCTAGCGTGCGGTGCCACAGCCAAGCCGTGGCCGCACAGGCGGGGCAAGCACAGTGGATGACCCGAGCACTACGTGCAGACAACAGCAACGCCGGCCGGACAGAACAAGATGCACCACAGCGTGCGGCACTAGCATACACACGGTGAGCATGGTGAAACTGGTCTGGTCGCCAGTCACTCGCTCATCAAGAGTTCAAAACTTGTCACTCTCACGGCCAAACCAGCAACCGACGGACGTTGAGCGCGAGCCAAAGGCGCAGCGGCGCAGGCACTATTTGTGGGCAGTGCGGTGACGTGGGCGACAAGGGCCCCGGCCACCCAATGAGCAGCAGACAAGTGAGCGGGCCGGCTGGCTGGGGGCGGGCAGTACGTGAGCACGCACAGCGGGCCAGCGGCACAGGGGAAGGGAGCACCGAGCGGAGCCGATGGCGTCGGCATCTCGGGCTAGTTGTTGGTGAGGCGAGCGGCGAGCCAGACGAACGAAGGAGCACCGGCAGGGGTAACGGGGGCCACGGCGACTTTACGAGAGGGAGGGGGTAACGGGCCATATCGTCCGCTGCGATTCATGGCCTTTTTTTTAATCGGTTGTAAGCTTTCTAACAAGATAGCAGAGACCGGAATTATCCTTAATCTAAAAAAATGGCCTTTTTTTCTCGGGTCGACTTTTCTGAGTTCTGTCACTCAGGTGGTCCTTGTGGGATGCGCCGATGCGGCAAGGGACATGGAGGACACGCGAGCGCGACTGATGAGTTGTGCGTGCCGAGACGCATCGTGCGTTCTTTGGCACTTCTTCCTTTGGTGGTAGGGCGGGGTACGGGGTAAATACTAGGTGGTCACCGATCGGCAGTGAGCAGTGAGCAGGCGCCGTCCTGATCCACCCGGGCTGGCTCAGGCAACTTGCTGAGTTTGCTGGCGATCTTAGCGGTTAATGGGGCAGGATGCAACTCTGCCCGCAGCCCTGCACCGTTGGTTTGTTTTGGAGATCATGCTATCCCCAGTCCCAGTGGTGGTTATGTAGGGCGTGGGTTCCTGTCTGTCACGTGCTCGCGGGACCTTTTCCAGCGGGACACCGTAGTAGACTGTTAAAAGCAAGCCTGAGTTTACATCGATGCCTAAGCTCCCCGAGGGGGACAAGTGATCAAGGACTAATCATCACGTGCTTGAGAAGAGTTGCAGTTGCAGCAGGGGAAAACAACCTTGTCGTGCTCGCTAGTATGAACTGTTAACATCCCACAGAAAGTTGGATTTATTTAGATGGAGAGCGTTTGCAAACACTGGAGGTCTACCAAGAGTAGTTCAGCACCCTTGGTAGCACCAACCAATCCTATCCGGCAAATAAATTTCAACACCTATAGGTATCCTAGATGTCGGCAGACTATCCAATGAAAAAAGAAAGAAAGAAAGAAAAGAGAGGTGGTGTCTGAGAGTCTCCAAAACTACACTCCAGTTCCCTCTTGCAACTTCAGACACACTAGTCACAGACAGAGTACGTTAAATTATTGGGTGGATCATCAATCCCTCTAGTCATAAAGTAGTGAATCGAGCACTGAAAGCAGGCCTCACTAGCCAAAAAAAATGGACCAGCGGAATGGACAGCGAAACAAATGAATAGCAAATCTGCACCAGTAAGGCTTTGGCGTTAGCGATGGAGGCATCTCAGATCTACTCCGGCACAGGGGACCCCGAGATCGCTGCGAGAAACCGACCTGTAATGTCCGGTACCACGGCCAAGGAGTGTTCAAAGGGTTCGCAGTGAAAAAACGGAAAACACAATAGGCGGGTGCAACCAAGGGCACCAACCGTACTGCAGTGCAGTTCAACTGGCTCGGCACCAGCTGCCACCACTAGGACCACCACCCAGGCCACACTGTTGCCCGGAGATGATTACTCCACAAAGCTTCCCAACTACTAATTCCGGAGATTCCTTGCCCCCGCGAGCTCTAAACCATGTGCGCTTCCGTGGCCTGGAGCGGATAGCAATGGCATCCGCTGCGCTGGGGCCGTGATAGGTCAGCCTTTGTTCGTATCCTTTAATAGTTGGGTCCTAAGAATGGGCACAGTGGGTGCGCGAATTAAGTTTACCAACACAACTGAACTACTGTTCTGAACTCTTAAAGGCTGTTTCATTTGGGCCTTGCAAGAAACTGAGCTCCACTAAACAAGGCCCAGGGGTATAAAACCTCAGAATATCTATCACATGTCTTACTTCTACAGTTCTACTTAATTTAAGTCTCCAAATGTATACCATTCTCCGGAAAGAAATAAGAGCAGTAAGCATGGGATTTTATGGTGGCACAAGGAGCAAGGGCAAATAATATACCAAGTTTTTTTTCTCATATTGATAAGTGGAAGTTCCTAGAGTAGATAAAACAGTAGAGCCAAGTTCGACACAGAATGAAAGCATGATAGAGACAGACAAACAGCCACAATTGATCCCTTACATAACATAGAGCAGCAAAAGGCATCGATGTGATCACATACCTAAGCAACACATGGCTGGGCACACTTGTCCAAGTTTCGTACAGCATGTCCATGTCAGTTCAATTGAGTTCACAGGAGCTTGCTATCAGTATCTCTGACTGTTCCACGAGCCCAAAGCAGAAGACGACTTGGCACGGCTGGCCCCGGTACCACCACCACCACTATTCGAGGTTGGGCAATCGCGGGACCAGTGACCAGCCTTACCACACTTGAAGCACCCATCAGGCGAGTTCGCCGAAGTTATTGTTCTCCCACACTTGTCAGGATAAGGATCCGACGATTGATTCGGGCAGTCTCTCGCCCAGTGGTTCTCTTGCCCGCACTTGAAGCAGGATGAGGAGCTCCTCTTGCTAGAGTTTTGGATGCTTGACATAGCATCAGTTTGGTACTGCGGTGAAGCTTGCAGTGGTGCACCTACCCTGGGCTGTTGCTCGTCACACCACTTGAAAAAGCCACAAGAGCCACCACCCTGGGTGATTTGTCCAAATCGCATACCAGAAAGAGACATGAAATGCCCAAATTAGAAAAAAAATAGTGATTGATTATAAAACTAATAAAGAAAAGGTGAAAAGGAACATGGAATAAGAATATCACATCGAGTTAAAATACAACTGATGGTAATCCTAGCATCAGTTGCTGTGCATGAAGATACAGATATAACTAAGTGCTCCACTAAGAGAAAAGGAACAATATCTAGGGCCAGGAACTATGAACAATAGCTTTTACCTTTTTCAAAAAGTTATAAGTAGTAACGTTTAGTCAGTGCAACAACTAACCAATTTCAGTATGCAAAGCAAACATGCCATAGACACATACGATAAATTAGGCTGTTAAGATCCTTGGTTCTGGTTGCACAGCACAACTACTCTAAGTGTAGACAGAACACAGTTTTATCCTTAATAATGCTACCAAGTTCTTAAAACACAAACAATATAGCTCAAGGACATTTCTTTCATTACCAGCAGCACGGCATGAAATGCACTAGTCAACAAAAAAATATTGCAAGGGGAAAGAAAAGTACAGTCACACATTAGGGTAAATGGGTCATGACATGTAACTTTAACTATAAGCAAACCAATTCACCATCATCAAGAATAACTATACAATAATGTCTAGATTAAAAAAAATACTCAAAAGCAACTCATTTGCTCAGCCATGAGAGCAAAAGGCGATGAGCCATGTGCCATGAGCTAGCAGTTCAACAATTCAGATCTGTGTTATTGCCAACTGAAAGCTAATTGTAAATAAACTTGGCAACAGTAATTACTAAATTGTTGTATGCATCTTCTATGGTCGATTAATAAAGTAACTAAAGAGACGACTAATGAGTCAGAATTGCAAGATAGGCAGTTCAAAAGTCAAAACTCCTAACCTACTATCTAAACCACTACAGCAACTTTCATCTATAGAATTGCTAACAGTGATAGCCTGCAACAGACATTTCACGATTACACAAATTCAACGAGGAAGGACACCTGCAGGTGTTTGACGGCGATACTATTCTTAAATGTATCACATCAGATAAAAGCAAGAGACTTCTTGAGAAGCAAACCAGCATAGGTCACTATGTGGTTACGGTACATCATTTATTCAGGAAGTGTGACAGAAACTGAAAGCCTGAGTTTACCTGATTTCCTGGACAGCGATAGAACTGCCTCCCAACATTTTTCCCTGTCTTTGTGGTCAGAATTAAGCAAGCTCCAGCACCACATGAGCAAAGCATATCAGTTGCTGTTGCTGATGTCTCTGACTGAAAACTTATGTTACTTCGAGGATTTGCAGGGCTGGGAGATGGAGCATCGCACCACTCAAAGAAGTTGCAACCCCCATTGTCCTTATGGTCAGAAGATAAGTAAATAACATCAGCATTGATGAGTAAAGGCAAGGAAAAGCAAACGGAAACAAGAAGAAAGTTGCCTTTGATTTGCCTCAGATTCAGAATTCAGGTGCCCATTAATATTACCCGTATGTAACTGCAACTTGCATGTGCATGTACTCCCTCCATATAGGAAATAAAAGTCGTTTTGGACAACGACACGACCTCAAAATGTAACTTTGATTTCTTATTTTTACAAAAAAAATTATATATATATATATATGTATACTTTTGCAAAAATGCTTTTCAAGACAAAATCTATTCATATGGTTTTCACATTTCCAATCTCAACGACTTAAAAGTTACTCGTGATTTATATTCCCAAAGTTTGATTAAAATCTTGTCCAAAACGACTTCTATTTCCTATATGGAGGGAGTATATATCATCCAACAAATCAAAACTGCCTTTTATCTCGCACATCTTTTCACATATTAGTAAGGAATTGAGTAACGCAGTGGAACGCTGCAATCGCGCACGGTATGCCTAATCTACATGCATATGTGTATATTATCTTTGCTTCTTGGTGGTTGATTATGGATTAACAGCTAGAGATATCTCATTATGATAATCTGATTCCCATGCAAGTTTGACCAAAAGAAAATGGAACAATAAACTTATTTTGTATGTTGATGCAACTTTTTCTAGAGCCAGACAGTCAAATGATACCAAATCCTCAAAAGAAATTCCCTGTATTTCATCAAGGAATAAATATGACAGGTTAAAATTTGAAAAAGCAAACTGAATTGATACTTTTAAGATGACAGAATGTCAACAGTTATAACGGTGGAGACATGAAAGCTAAGGTAACATATAATGGGTAATACTCTTTTAAACAATACAAAAATAAAACAATTTGTCATTAAACTTGCAAGCAAGAAACTAGTAATCTGTAAAACTAACATGATGTGGCCATCTAATAAGCTGCTTAAGCATGTAATTATAAGATAATGCAATGAATATAATCATTTTCAAATGCTAGTACAATATAACAAAAGTGCTTTGCAGTTACAATGTGAAACTGTTGCCGCACAACACGCAAGCAAACTCGGGTATGTGGGATACAGTATCCTAGAACCCTCATCCTAGTATCATACCAAGCTACTGCACTAGTAAAGCTTCCAAACAGGTGCACACTCCCACCAGGGAGAAAAACAAAGAACCCTCCTAAACCAAGAAAGGATATACATCAGAAAAACTAAATCAAGCATCAATTTAGGACAAAGTTCCAAAAGATCACTGCTGTAGCATTGCTGCATTCATTTAACAATAATTGTTCAGCACACAGTCGAGAGGCATAGACAAATAGAATTTTGATAGTCACTGGATCACTCCATTTGGTATAACCTGTCATACATTACTTGATTTTATGTGTCGTCAGAATGGATGTTGAACAAATATTGTGAAATGGAGGGAGCAATATACCAGGAAACATAGGTAAACATCATCTAGGGAATAATTGTTGGTCCTAGCCCTAGAGCAGTAAATCTACAGGCATCACAACCACAGTACACGACAAATTCGACAATCCAGCAAGGGGGCCCAAAATGATTAGAGGTCTACAAAATCCTAGAGATCACAGAAGCCCAACAAGCACATCCAAGTCATTATAACATCCACATGCCAGACATAACAACTTAGCATATGAACCCGCAGCTTCAGAGCAAGTAATTGCAGGGTAAGGGTTATGATCAGCTGATTCGAAACACTCACCCGTGTGGGGCACTTGTAGAACTTGCGCCCGGGGTTCCTGGGCGTGTTGGAAGTAAGCACGAGGCAGCTACCAGCGCCGCAGGGGCACGCCTTCTCCTCCACCTCCCCACCCGCATTCACATACCCGCCGCCGGCACCGCCGCCGATTATACCTCCTCCCACAATAGTCGAAACCGATTGGGGGCACTCCCGCGCCCAGTGGCCGGGGTCTCCGCACTTGAAGCACGATCCGCTCGGAACCTGGGTCCCGCCGGTACCCGCGGCTAGGGTTTTGGAGCCGTCGGGCCGCTTGTGCGCGTAGGTCAGCGCTTGCTGCTGCTGCCAGGAGGAGCTGTGGCTGCCCTTGAGCGCGGCCAGGTAGGACCCCTCAGAGGCGGCGGGGGGAGTGGCGGGCGTCGGTGAGGAGGTGGCGGAGAGGCGGCGGCGCTTGGAGGAGGAATCAAGCGCGGCGACCTCCGCCGCGTCGAGGGCGAGGAGGAAGGCCTCGTCGTCATCCCCGTCGGCCAGCGACATGGTCCAGAAGGGTGGTGGTGGTCGTGGCCGGGGGAATGCCGGAATGGGACGGGACGGGACTGGAGGTGGTGGGCGGTAGCGTTCGAGTTTTGGGGGCGGTTTGGTTGGGGCGTCGAAACGATGCGCGCCGCTTTTGTGACGCGATGAAAAAGAGAAGAAAAAACCGAGCACTGTCATTTTCGCACGCAGTGGGCAGTGGGCCGTGGGCTGACTCGAGAAGGGTTTTGGAACCCTGGCCCATTTTGATATCATTTTTCCTTTTTTTTAATTGAAGAACACAACAATGTATTGAAGGATTTCCCTCAAAAAGAAAATGTATTGAGTGAACAATCTTATATGCAACTTAGAAACTGGCGAAATGGCTTCACAGAAAAAAAGAAACTGGGGAAATGGTGGACTTTGAGAAACTAAGTTGAACTGCTTACAATATTTACAACTGCAAATCTAAATTTACAATTTTCATGCACATATATGCACTATTACATTCCAAGGATCCATTCTATTTTGAGAATACCAGAGACACATGGCTACCTGAAGACGCGTGTGCGTCCTTCATCGAAAGAAAACCAGATGTTCGTGGTCTCCAAGAATTGTCCCCAACATGGCAACATATTACTCCAATTGTCTGTGAAATGCAAAAGAATTTATATGAGCTAGAATCTGTTCCACTGGATAGGAAGCTAGTCTTTATATGGAAACACAATTTCTGATGCAATTATACAACCATGAGTAAGAACAATTCACATATATTTTCTTTGGTGTCCTTTTTTTTGGTAGCAAAGCATTTCTGGCACACTCAATCAGCTATTCTGAAACGTAATGTTTCGGGAAGAAGCTGACCACTAGATATGAAATAACTTCGATAATACCAGATCTGCAGATAATGTTCAAGAATATGACATGTCATACAAATCAGGCAAACCAAATGCAGTTAGAATGAAGAACTAAGGAGCTGAAATGTAAACAATGAAGTCCATCATCACAACAGTGCACTCACTCACTACCTTCACACATTTCCTTTTTACTTGGGAAATACAAATTCCCAAAGATAAACTCAAATTTTAACTATCATGTTCACCAATAGAATCCATCTTCACCACTCATGCATCTGAATGATTTGGCATTTACTATGGGTCTAATGATGACAACAAGGATATGCTAACATGGGTGTTTGCTTAATTATATATTGAACTGCAGTATCTGCAAGTAAGTAATTCGCATTGCATCTCATTGTAGTGGTACAGAATTGTGCCATCTCTGATGAACAAATACATATGGACAGGGACTGAATGAAGAGGATGTTCTTATTAATAATTGTGTGGATGGAAGTGAGGCGCAGCGCTCTCCCCAGCTCCCTGGCCTTCGTCTGCTGTGCTCTCTCGCACCCAGCGCTCATGCACGCAAGGCCACGAAATGGGGCCAAGCGAGGAAAGGGAAGTTCTGTTTATTTCCCCGATAGCAACCTGTTCAGACCCAGATAACTAGCATATGAATCTAAAATTTCTTAAGCTTGTAGTGAGCTTCAGAGAAGTTTGGTTTAACAAACAATTTCCAGATACTTGGCTGTTCATTACTTCCTAGAAACACAACAGCAAAGTTTGGTTAGACATCACAAATGATCTCAGTTATTGCTGACCTAGACTGCATCACAGAATCACACTCCCAACTTTGAGGTATTATCGATTTCACTTGCACCTATGTAACGTGAGAAAGCAAATATGGTTTGTAGAAACAAAAGCAAAACTGTAAGGAGAAGAAATCTCATATATGTGCTAACATATATTAAAATGGTTGGCATCTGCCAACTTGCATTCAATCATTCTCCAATTCTGGCATCTCCAATAGGCCAACATATCTAAAGGGACATTGCTCCTCTTTTCATTATACCGGATTCAGCAATGGCACTTGGCTACTTGAGTTTCAATTTTTCAAAGACTGATTGAGTGGTTGTTTTATTTCAGAAGCAAACACTTCGATGTGCAAAGAAAAAAAAGAGTGATGGCAAAGAAGTGCAGGTGGGAAGTGATGGACGGTGGCTATGAGAAGGGCGCTATCGGCATATAGTGTTAACCTTCTTATTTGTATCTATGTATTCGTATGAGTGTGGCGATAGACTTTCCGCTGCAAAACTTTCCAAGGCTTGGTGTTGTATGAACTTGAAGCTCTTTATGTTATTTGAACTCTATGTATGGGCATGCTCGTGTGTATGATGATCATATTGTTGTGCTTGTGAGGTGTGTCAAATCCTGGAAAATTTTCAGGACACATCTCAAGGACGACCAGAATTATTCTTCTTTAATTGGGTTGATCAATGGATGACGACTCGATTAAATGGGAATAATTTGGAGGTTCTTCACAGCGTGGTAACTAGCTATATTATTTCCTGACATCCACAAAACAATGTAGAGTAATTTATCAAACATATATCTACAGTCACCAGCTGCTAGATGCCTACATCTCCTGGACAGAACAGAACGTGCAGTCAAAATTCAAAGTATATTGCTCATTAACTTCCATCAGCAGCCAACTAAATACAGATGGATACTCTAAATCAGAAATCTCTGGTAAAACTACATGACTTTTGCGTAGTTAAGACACATCAATAATTTAAATCAGTTAAGAAATGAAGAGCAGCAAGGATGCAGCTTAAATTTCTCATAGTCACCAACCTGATTCTGCACTTGATGATTTGTCTGCAACTAGTGGGCAGTAAACTGGCTCCTACCAAGAGTAGGCTTCCTCATTCTTGCTGTAGAAGCCATATTTGCACACGATTTCCATCCTCCTCCTCAGCTAAACAGATATCTTTTTATGATAGAATTTCAACGCAATCCTCAATATCCCCAGAACCAGATACTTTGGACTCCAATTCAATAGGCTTCCCGCTCCTTCGGCTCCTTATAATTTCCCGTGACTCCTCCATCAGCTCAACATACTTCTTGCGCACTTCCAGCATGGGGTGTTCCCCGATTGCAGTGTCTCCCCCAGCCATGTACGCCTCTTTGAGAACAGCAAAGCATGTCTTTTCCTTTAACAACAAGTAGAACACATGCGGGTGCCGCTCAAACACAAGATGGAACTTCTGTGGCAGCCCCAGGTGCTGCCTAAGGCAGAGTAACCGCCGCCTCTCAGCAGAGCATGTCACAAACAGACTAAGCAGCTCATGGAGCACCCCGACCGACCGCTTCTCTGAAACATCACTGCCACGATTGATGTGGCTGAAATCTTCATACGGAGAAACATAAGGCAGCATCTGGAAGCCTTCCAACCAGTCCTTGATCTTCTGCTTCAACCGGAGACCCTTAGAAGGGAAGAGCGGGACAGGCACCTGTGCCAGCGACCCAGACTTTCTCATGGCATTCATCTGGAGGACTGACAGAGGCATTTCTTGATCCTTGCCGTCACCAATTAGCCCCAACTCCCTCCCATCGCCATCGTCATCCTGACAAATAACTCCCCCTGGAGTTAAAATCTGGAACCCATCATGTGCAATGCCGTGATCGGGGTCCTTAAAGTAGTCCTCCGGGATGCCAAGGTGCCAGAGCATACCCTGCGCGACGCGGAGCGGGAGGCGGCGCCGTGGGCACATCAGGACGAGGCGGCGCAGGCGGCCTGTGATATCGGCGCGGCGGACGGCGAAGACGTCCCGCTCCTCCCGCAGGAGGCGGGCGGCGGCGTCGGAGAGCCGGAACCAGGGCAGGTTGTGCTGCGGCCCCACGGACTCGACGAAGGCGGCGGGGAAGCGGCGGAGGAAGGCCGCGACCCGGCGGTCGGGGGTCTCGAGCGAGCGGCGGAGCTTGGAGACCGCCGACACGGGGGTGGGCGAAAGGGAGAGGAGGCGCGCCAGGGAGGCGAGCGGGCGGAGGTCGCGCGCGTGGGAGAGCACGGGGACGGCGTCGAACGACGCGTCCTTCTTCCGCCGCATCCTCACGTCCACGTACGACATGGATTGGAGGTAGACGGCGAGGGGAGGGAGAGGCTCGAGCGCCCGAGGTTTCACCAAGGACTGCATGGTGCGGGGTTTTGAGGGGCAAACTCGGGCCGCGACGATCCCGGCCGGGGAGCCGGAGGGGGAAAAGGGGACTAGGGACTAGGGGAGGGAGCGGCGGCGCTGTCGGGGTCTCTAAAGCCTGAACCTGAAGGCGAGTGCTATGAAGCCGTTCGGCCTTTTTTTTCCCGAAAGTAGAGTGATGAAGAATGAATCAGCAGTCGAATTACTTCGATTAACACTGTGGTGCAGATATTTAGGGTAATTCTAACCTCTAGTGTGCAATGATAGTTTCTAATCTGCCATATAAGCAAGAAATCACTTTACAAGCTACATTGCCGTATCGCACGAGCCATGACTTTTTAATGAGAGTCCTTATACTAAATTCACCATGTCTCTTCTCTACCGATCGTATTTATTCTTTATCTATCATGAAGAACCACCATCCTCCCAATGCAAAATTTGATAGTGTCTACTACGTAGGTTAACGTGTTGAAACTGAGTCTAATGCAATGTCCAGTTTCTTTCTCTCTTATTAATATAGTGTCACCTAAACTAACACGTCTACTATGTAGCAATTCGATTAATACTATGAAAACCATTCTAATTCGACGGTCTTGGTTTCCTACAAGTCGATTGATTTAAAGATGAGCTTGCTTACCTCAAGAAACGCGATGGATGCAAGATTGTGATACACGGTGCTCTATTAGACTTAGACCTTACTGGAAAATATGACTCATATGCTTCCATCTTAGGTACGGCTCAATACCATAGTGACAAGATCCTGCTATTGTCCTAGATGATGTTATTCTTTCCATCACAAACATTCGAGGATCCACGGTTAATAACTAATTTGGCTTTATCAGTTGGTAGACCTATATTAGACCTTCGGCTTCCACATTTTGTTGGTGACAATCCCTAGAGGCTGGTTAACTTATGTGAAGTTTGGCATTAAACATCATACGGAGTATCAAGTAAAGCATATTAGAGGCTAAGGAACCAAAGATCTCAATGTAACTACACTACCCTTCATAGCTCAGTCGTTTGTGTCGTTTTAAACACATTACATGTTCAAAGAAAGAAGGCCTCCATGCTGGAGCCTATGTGCCTTAGAGCAAGTATCATAATAGGCAATAAGTTGACTAAATATTGAGGTGGGGGAGTGAGAAGAGTAAAGAGAAGAGGATGTGTTGTAAGCTTGTAGCCCGCTTACGCACAAGAACCAAGAATCTCTATGAGAGAGACAAATGGACCATGTATTAATGGTGAAAAGCTTAACCACTGCTCTCTGGTCCCCTAAAAAGTGCAATTCCAAGATTTGAAAAAAATCCTACAAAGAATGCAATCCTAGAAATTGGATCACAACTACCTTCCTAATTATGTGGCCATTTTTTATTTGCATGCTAAAACTAACCAGCTTAGGGAAAAAACCGAGGGCAGGTGAGTCTTTTCGTAACACCATCAATCTGTCAAAAAAACTAGAATTGCACTATTTATAGGACGGAGGGAGTATATGAGTTGGCTAAGAGAAGGCCGTAAAGAATCCTTAAAGTCAGCAATGTGCTATATTACTAACCTCGCTCTTAACCACGTTAAAACAAATATATATATATATATTTTAAATAAGGTCTAGGGGATTGGGGGAGAATCCACCTGAAACAAATACTTTGAATTTTACTTTTTTTCGCACTGATTGGCACAAACTGTGTTATACACGAGCTAACAGCATTGTATTTGTGCTGATCTAGCATTTTTAGATTAATTTCTTTTATTAGGGATTGCTTCGGACTTTTATAGGTCAAAATCTCAACCTGTAAAACCGTACTCACGGAGAAGAACGAGAACTGACCAGGCCAGAGACGGAGCATCGAACGTCGAACTCCCGGCGGCCGGCCCAATGGCCCACATTTGCACACACCAACTACACTCTCGCACAGTCCAAGTCCCACCTCAAAAATCAAAAAGAGGAAAAGAAAAAGAAAAGAAAAAAGGAGGCGAAACCCTCCTCCCCCAACCCGATCTCTCTCGCTCCCTCCGGTCCCCTCTCCAGTCTCCACCACCTCACCGCCGGCTCGCCTCCAAAACCCTCGCGCCGGCAGCCGCCTCCCCGCCGCCCCGGCCGCGCCATGCCCGTCGGCGCCTGATTCATGTCTCAGCCCCACGCCGCCCCTGCCGCCTCGAAGCGCCCCTTCTCGTCCACCGCCACATCCCCCTCCCCGACCTCCTCGCCTGCGCCGCCGCTCATGAAGAAGACCAAGCACTCCGCCGCCTCCTCCTCCTCCGCGGGGACCTCCGAGAAGAACGGCATCCACCTTGATGCCGCCGTCGCCGCCGCCGCCGCGAGCGGGGGGCGAACGAACGGTGAAGAGGACACGGAGATGGTGCTCGCGGACCAGGACGAGCTCCCCGCGCCCAGCGCGCAGGCCTCTGGGGGCGTCGCCGCAAACCTCTTCCGAAAGAAGGCCACGCTTCCGCAGCCGTCGACCTCGACCCGCAAGCCCCTCCGCATCAAAATAGGTTCGCCTCCCACTCTCCCTTTCTGCGTAGTTGCTTACTGTGCGTGTGATTGATCGTCACTGATGGCCACGTGGTCGCAATTGTTGCCAATTCTATTGTTTCGGATAAATTGTTAGTCAGCTGGCGGGCTAGCCCGTAGTTTTTACCCCGTTACCTGGTGTTAGCCTGATAGGGTTAAAATCCACTAGCGGCAACAATCAGCTCACAGATCACTTGCTTGCCCTCACTTGCAACCCCCAACCTAACCCACCTAAAATTAGCTCGTTCATGCTCGCAATATAGAACTTGGCTAGATCTGCACACTGTTTCGCCTTTCGGTAAAAGTGGTGTTTTGTAACCTACTACAGTATATTAGGTTTTCCTTTTTGGGACATTGACTATTATTTGGGGCTTTCGGATTTCGTACTTGTTCATACCATCACACTGATCAGCAGAAGGATTTGTCGTAGGGAACGTGATAGTTCTTGTACAGTCTTGAGTGACTTGTGTGTAGTTATTTGCCTCTTGTATTTTTCTGCTACTTACTTTGCGTCACTCTCTTTGACTGGCTTTCTAACTAGATACTCCTATGCATTTGATTAATACATAAAAAGTAGAGCCAACCTAGGGGGAACTGTTTTTCACAAAGAAGAAATAGGCATCCAAATCCAAATTTGAGCTGAAGACAACTTGACCCTTGGTGGTGGGGTTGTACACTGACACCTCAAGCCAACTGACCGAGCTAGGCTCCTATTTGACCAATATACCTCATAAGTATCATCACACAACATTTGTTGACAGTCAAGTGATCTGAGAAATGGCCGAAGAGTCATTTTGATGTACTGTTCTTTCAGTGCAAACTATTTGCTGATTTCCTTACAATTGCTACCACACCAGTTACTGGCATATTCACGCTGAATACGTACATGCATATCTTAGAAATCATGAACAACTAGCAAAATACATGCTGAACATGTATACCTGAATCTCAGAAATCATTGTTTGTTGTTTCTACAACCTTTGCCTAAGTGTCATCATCACTCTGTCTAAATGCCATCCTGGCCATTTTGCATGCATTAGGTCAACCAAAACTGCCAAAAAATTTCGAGGAGGATACATGGGCGATTTTGAAGGATGCTATTACAGCTATTTTTCTCAAGAAGAAACTTTCATGCGATGTTGAGAAACTCTATCAGGTTATATTTCTGTTGCTTACACTCCAATGCTTAATGCTCCCTATTAGCAATTGAAAACTCAATAGTTGTTTTTGTACTGTAGGCTGCTGGTGATCTTTGTCTACACAAGCTAGGAGCAAACCTATATGAACGAATCAAGAAAGAATGTGAAATACACATAGCCGAAAAAATATCAGCATTAGTGGGTCAAAGCCCAGATTTGGTTGTATTTTTGTCTCTGGTCCAAAGGACATGGCAAGATTTTTGTGATCAGATGTTGATTATTCGTGGTATTGCTTTACTTCTTGATGTAAAATATGTCAAGAATGTTGCAAATATTTGTTCTGTTTGGGATATGGGGTTACAGCTGTTCCGCAAGCATCTATCGCTGTCCCCGGAGATTGAACACAAAACTGTAACTGGGCTTCTCAGATTGATTGAGAGTGAGAGGTATGGTCATTCTTCTGTGATAAGTTCTGTTAGTGATATCTGCACACCATGCTCCAATCTATTATTCTCTGTATGTTCTTTTTGTGATTAATTTACGATACAAGGCAAAATCTAATTTGCATTTGATTGCATCAGAATATAGGGTCATGATTTTTCCAATTTTGGAAAGTACTTTGGATATTCAAAATTTGAGGTAGTATGCCTTTAATTAAAACGAATTCTGTAGTATTCAGTCCAACGCTTCAACTTACATCTTTTTGTGTATTGTATACATTATAATTCAACAACCAAAACTAATATGGAATGGATATTGTTTATTTAACATGAACAATTTTCGAGGTGATGGAGATAGAACAGAACAAATGATGTTATTGGTACTTGAATGTGCAATGGATAGTCATAGAAGTATGCCCATGTACTTGTATATTCTTACCGTATGTAGATTATGATCACGTTTCTGATGAATCTAGAGTGTGACCTTAATACAAAATGCTGAAAACCATGTGAACCTAGTATAAACATGAAGTACGAAAAACCTGAACTTCAATATTCTCTCTACTTTCTAAATAAAATAACACATATATGTTAATGTGCACTTTATTTAGGCCAGGGCATGGTTGTGGGCCTTAACGTTGATGCCTAGTCCTCACCCGGATTGGTCTAAACTGTGCTGTGTGGGGTGCCCATGAACAGGCCCAGTGGCAACTATTATCACATTTGAAGAAACAGACATCCTTTTGTTTGGCCCACATGCTGTCTCCAGTGTGTTCTTAACTCTGTTAATTTGAATATTACAATCTTTATTGATCTGCAGGCCACTCAATCTCAGCGTCCTTCATTTAGACTTGTCTCATAATATAGTCTATAAACATGGCTATTCAATATTTTATTTTTTCTGATCAGGCTTGGTGAAGCAATAGATAGGACATTGCTTAGCCATCTTCTGAAGATGTTTACTGCCCTTGGAATGTATTCTGAGAGTTTTGAAAAGCCCTTCCTTGAATGCACTTCTGAATTTTATGCTACTGAAGGTGTTAAATATATGCAACAATCTGATATTCCAGACTACCTTAAGCATGTGGAGGTAAGGATAGGTTTTCTTCTGTTCTTATTTATTACTTATTAGATACAACCAGTCAGGCACACCATTTAACTGATAATATTCAACTGAGTTCTGCAGTCAAGGTTGCAAGAAGAACATGAAAGGTGTATTTTATATTTGGAAGCTAACACGAGGAAGCCACTGATTGCAACTACTGAAAAGCAATTGCTGGAACAACATACATCCGCAATTATTGAGAAGGTGAACATCTTCCTTTATAATTTGAGGTTCCTGTATGCGGTTTGAGCAAGCATGATTTTATACGCATCTTAGTGGCAGCAAGATTGTTATACTGCAAAAAAAAAAAGGGCGTACCCAGTGCCGTAGGCTCCCGCACTATGCGGGGTCTGGGGGCAGGTTGTTTAGCACACAGCCTTTCCCGCACATAAATGTGCAGAGGCTGGGGCTTGAACCCTGGACCTTCCGGTCACAGGCGGTGAAGCTCTACCACTGCACCAAAGGCTGCCCTTTTATTGTTATACTGCAATAATGCATTATTAATGCTTTACTCACCCGTATTGTTTCTGGATGTGTGTCTGTTTCTTTTGTGTTTGTGGTATTTTCAGGGGTTCACAATGCTTATGGATGCAAATCGTATAAATGACCTCTCGAGGATGTACAACCTTTTCCAGAGGGTTAATGCTGTCGAGCTGCTAAAACTAGCTCTTAGTTCATATATCCGGGCTACTGGCCAGGGTATTATCATGGATGAAGAGAAGGATAAAGAATTGGTTCCATTTCTTCTTGACTTTAAGGCATCGCTGGATAAAATATTGGAAGAAAGTTTTGCCAAGAATGAGGCTTTCTCCAATACCATAAAAGACTCATTTGAGCACCTTATCAATCTGCGGCAGGTGTGTGATCTTTTATCGTTCTGCTTGACTATATATTGATGTCAACGTAATTCTTTGCACACATTGTCTTTATTTCTATCGCCTGAGTTGAAAGTTACTACAATACTTTGGATTTCTATTTTGTTCTGTGTTCCTGCCAAATAATGGGGGGTCTATGCTCGTTTTCATGACAACAGAATCGACCTGCTGAAATGATCGCAAAGTTTCTCGATGAGAAACTTCGAGCTGGTAATAAAGGGACCTCAGAAGAAGAGCTGGAGGGTATACTCGACAAAGTTTTGGTCCTGTTTCGGTTTATACAAGTAAGTCATTGAGCCATTTCATTTGAAAATCAAATTGCATTTCTCCTTGATCGGCAATATAATTCTACTTCTCTCTCCACCTGCATGTTACATGCATTAGAGATGGGATCCTTTTGCTGCACTTTATGTGCTACAAGGAAGTGTGTGTGTGTGTGTGGGGGGGGGGGGGGGGATAGATTTATTTGCAAAAGATCTATTCAAGGTTTAAGCTTAGTACCGTAGATGCTGTAGGCTTCGATCTTCCCAAACATGGTAATATTGGCTTGAATTTTTAGGTGAGCCTGCCTCACTAGGCTTCTTGGAAAAACCCTTGAAAATACTAGTATATGATGTAATAAATTTGTTGAATAATGAAAACAACAAACTTTTTAGATAATCATAAGTGCTAACTCAGAATGGGAATAATAAACTTATATTGACATTTCATCCTGTGCAGGGTAAAGATGTTTTTGAGGCATTCTACAAGAAAGATCTAGCTAAGAGGTTGCTCCTCGGAAAGAGTGCATCAATAGATGCCGAGAAATCAATGATCACAAAAGTAATAATGTCTTTCCTAGTGTTAAAACTGTATTTTTTACATGCTCCAATATGTGTGGACAACTTAACCAACATGCTTCTGTTTGTAGCTTAAAACTGAGTGTGGAAGTCAGTTTACCAACAAGCTGGAGGGAATGTTCAAGGTAGTGCTAGCTGTTATCACTATGATGATCTTTCTAGTCTATCTTGTTTTGCAAACCTCTATTCTTGTATAGTTGGTTGCATCTAAATCATCAATATTTCGTTATATAGATTCAGTTACCTTTTAATGTTTGATGTACTTGCCCTTTTTGCAGGACATTGAATTATCCAAAGAAATAAATGATTCGTTCAGGCAATCATCCCAAGCTAGGACAAAGCTTCCCTCTGGCATTGAAATGAGTGTCCATGTGCTTACAACAGGGTAAGTACTTTTGCCTCATTGCTTTGACACGAGAACTCTGAAGAACATTTTTAGTTACTTAAATTCCTTTGTAGATTGTGAACCCACTCATGCATATGCTACATAGTCCATAGCAGATTACTGCAGTGGATTATTGCATCAGTTGCCAGGCATGGCAACATGCAACTCTTGATGTTGTGGCCATGTTTATGTAGTTCTGATAAATTTACAACTTGTAGCTATTGGCCGACATATCCACCAATGGACGTGAAACTCCCGCACGAACTGAATGTGTATCAGGTTAGTATATGGCCTTGGTGGTGGCATTAAATATTTTAATGAGTCTTTCTGGATATTTACTTAATCCTCTTCCCTTCGGACAGGATATATTTAAAGAGTTCTATTTGAGCAAGTACAGTGGAAGGCGTTTAATGTGGCAAAATTCTTTGGGACACTGTGTCTTGAAAGCAGACTTTCCCAAAGGCAAAAAGGAACTCGCGGTGTCACTATTTCAGGTGCACTTTAGCCACATTTTTCAGTGCCTATTAGTTGTAACAATCTCCCACAAATAATTTATTCTTTTCCAACTTATTCCTGCTGTCAGAGTGTGGTTTTGATGTTGTTCAATGATGCACAAAAACTAAGCTTCCTCGACATTAAAGATTCCACTGGCATCGAGGATAAAGAATTGAGAAGAACACTGCAATCACTTGCATGTGGTAAAGTTCGTGTTCTCCAAAAGGTGTGATGCTTTTTATTTATTTTGTTTCATCATTTTGTATTTTCAGTATGCAGCTGTTTTAGTTGTAACTTGTGTTATCAGATACCAAAAGGGAGAGATGTAGAGGATAAGGATGAATTTGTATTTAATGACGAATTTAGTGCTCCCCTCTATCGCATAAAGGTAATATTTGTTTTCATCAATTTGGCTGTGGTATGGAGTGATTTGGTGAAGTCATTAAGCTTTGAACTACTTTTGTATATTTCCAGGTAAATGCTATTCAGATGAAGGAGACAGTAGAAGAAAACACGAGCACCACTGAGAGAGTATTTCAGGATAGGCAGTATCAGGTACTTCACTCTCGGTGCTAGCAAATTGGGCAGTTTAGCTGCAGAAAAGGCAGCTAGTTTTTTCTGTGTATCTGCAACCAGTTATCCTTGGAATCTTTACACAGTTAGCTTGAACAACTTGCTGTGCTTTTGCTTGCTCGGTTGATGTGTGCATGCTTTATGATAGAAAAGTCAGTCCCTTGTATTGATTTCAACATCATACAATGGGCAGATTGGATCCACTTTTTTCTTAATTCTTTTTATCTTCTAGGTTATGGAACTTCATTGTCCTCTTATCTTATCAATTTGTATATATAGACTATAAACCATGTCTTTGTGAATTTGTAATGCGTTAATTTGACAAGATTCTTTGGGTTCAATGCAGGTTGATGCGGCCATTGTTCGAATAATGAAGACGAGGAAGGTCCTCAGCCACACCCTTCTAATAGCTGAGCTTTACCAGCAGGTGCCATTTCAAAATATAAATTTAGCTGTTTGTATTATGTACCTCGTGGTACTTTGACTCCGTTTAACTCCTTCCTTTCATTTATTTCAGCTCAAGTTCCCGGTTAAACCAGCAGATATCAAGAAAAGAATTGAGAGCTTGATCGACCGGGAGTACCTAGAGCGAGACAGGAGTAACCCCCAGATCTACAACTACCTGGCTTAACAGGGCTGTACCATCAAAGGGACCGTGCTCACTTTATTGTCAAAAAAGACTGTAAATTAATTTGTTATCCAGTTCCTTGTTCTTTCCTGTTTTTTGTTCTCCGGGAGGGAGTTGTAGCAGTTGCAACATGTGTCTGTATACGAGAACGATTTTTCATCAGTATAAAAAGTAAGCATAATCCATGTATCCATTTACATCTTAGCCTGATTATCTGACCGTGTCTTCTATGTTGTCTTGCGCCTGTAGTTTTTCCAGAAACAGACAACGCATACACGCATATGTTGTGCGCTTGTATACGTGGTCATATTTCATTCGCGCGCAAAATTTTTAGGCCGTGCTATTATGTTTTTTAAGAGACCGTTGACGGATTACCACTGTTTCTAAGGCTTTGTGTATGAAATTAAATGAGAAGAAAAAAAATTTGAATGCTTATTTTGGGGGGAAATCAACGTGAGAGCGGCCTGGAGCCCTGGATGATACTATGTTGCAGTAAACAAAAAAAAAAAAAGGAGAAAAGAACAGGCTATCTGGAGGTCCGTACAAAGGCCCAAGTATGAAACCCGTGCACAGCCTGACCCAGTACGACCAGTCGTCGTCTTCTCTACCTGGCTCTCTCCTAGATCAGATCACCACCACCGTCCGCCACCGCCACCGTCACCGCTCTCGGTCGCCGGAGATCACCCTCTTCTCCGGCGACCCCGCCACGCCTACCCCAGCAAAGGTTGGCGGCCCACCTCGAAGCCCTGGCTCGCGCTTCCCACCTCTGGGCCAGTGACCTCCCCCCTAAATTTGGCTCGCCCGCCGCTCGAACCAGCCCCGCTAGCGCTAGGGTTTTGGCCTTATGGATCCGCTCCGGAGCTACCTGGGGCGCCTCCTCCTCGAGGAGATCACCCCGGTGGTGATGGTGCTGACGACACCGCTCGCCGAGGCCGCCTGCCGAAAGAGCGGCCTCAGCTTCGTCGACATGCTCTCCCCGTTCTCGCTCTTCAAAAAAATCGACGGTGATACACCTCCCAACGCTTGAGTTCAGATGATCCTGTGCTGTATCTTCTTCGTGTCTGGTTTGTTTTCGTTTTGTGATCTTATGGTGGGTTCTCTGTCCCTGCGCGTGCGTTGGAGCAGTGCCCGTGCGGACGGCTAGCGAGGTGCCGTACAGGCTGCAGATGTTTAAGATTCGGATGGCCTACGCGTCCGACGTCCGGAAGGAGGACTACGAGGTGTGATCCTTGAACGTTCTGGGATTGCTATTGTTGGTAGCTGTAGTTACTTCAGTGTTTTATGACAATCATTGTTTGAGAGCAGGTGGCAGACGAGAGGATTAAGCCAGTGGTTTCTGAGGCCAATGAGAAGGCTCTTCCCGATTTGCTTTCAGACCCGCCGCAGCTTGGAGATGTACTTGGAAGTGAGATACACTGCTCTACTGCTATTTGAATTCACTTCTCCACATCCTCTCCAATGAAGTTCACATTGACCAAATTAATTGGACTGTAGTTGGAAATGTTGCATTTTATATGCTTATTGGATCAGTGGCGAACTAACCAAGCTAACATGTAGAAAACTAATTAATTAGCTATGAAACTAGGTATTGTAAATTGGGACTGAACAATGATCGGACCATGCCAGGTTCTAAAAAGAAACTAGGAAATGGTCCTGATTAGCTACACATTATCATTCCACCTGCCACTTCTAGCATGCCCAAGTGTAAGATTGTAGGATGCGTATAATGTGGTCGATGTATTGCATTGAGCCCCTTGGGCAGGTATATATGAGAGTACATGGCTTGGAGGGCAAGTAGCCTCTCCTAGAGATAAGGAAGGTTATCCCGGGATTACAATCAATCCTAAACTAACCATATCTAGAGTTGCCTTGTATATCTCTATACGCCAACATCCCCCCGCAGTCGTAGCGTTAGCAACACGAATGGACAGACTGGAGAACAATGGAGAGATATCCCCCCGCAGTCGGAACGCCGGTGCAAGCGCTTCGACTGGAGTAGCTCATGCAGATGATAGCCCCTTAATGCCGAAGTAGCCAAAGTCGAGGTGGTCGTGGTCGAAGCCGTGGAGGAGGGGCGAGGTGATCCTGACCCCAGCGTGGCCGCCCGGGTGGCGCCGAGTGGTCGACCGGAGACGCCGAGTGGTTGACCAGAGAGCCGAGTTGCCGCGGGTAGGCAGCAGCTTCTGGCGGCAGGTTAGCAGGACAGTGCGGCAGGATGGCGATGGTGACGACGCAGCTGAAGAGCGCGACTTACAGTCCCTTCGGCACATCGGCGGCGGTGTCCGCGAGTTTGCGGCGTGAAGCACTCGAAGTAGAGGCGCTGAGTCGCCGACCGGCGGCGCTCTAGCGCCGAGTGGCTGATCGGAGGCGCCTGGAGACGGTGCTGAGTCGCCGACCGGCGGCGCTGGGGGCGCCGAGTGGCCGATCGGAGGCGCCTGGAGGAGGTGCCGAGTCGTCGAGCGGCAGCGCGGGGAGCGCCGAGGGGCCGGTCGAAGGCACAAGTGGTCAGCCGGGGGCGTCAGGTGGTCGTCCGGGGGCGCCGAGGGGCGGCGAGGTGGTGCGGGCGCCGCCGCCGTGAAGGCGGCGACACCGGCGGTAGAGGCTTGATCACGAGCGTCATCGCTGCAGCCTGGGAAGGTGCAGCAACAACCTCGTCCTTCGGGGGTGTCGACGAAGATCAGCGAGGAACGGCGATGACGACGACGAACGGCAGGGCGACGCAAACCGATCTTAGATCGGGAAAAGAAAATAGCAACAGCAGCAAGATCAAGCTCTGCGTAGAGCATCGAGTGCTCATAGCAGAAATCCAACCATCACAAGGTGCACGTAGTCCTTATCCTGTTTGCCTCCCGTGGTGTTCGGTCAAACCATAGCCACAAAGAAGCGAGAGGATTAGGAGTTGCTGACCGCACGTGGAAGACCAACGACGGCGAGCGGTGCTTTGCTGCGACAACCTGGAGGCCTGATTCCGTCCCTGACCCCGCAGAGAGGCCCACGGGTGCATCTCCTCGTGCCTCCTCTGCTGCCGCATGCGCACGCTAAGGCAGCGGGAGCAGCAGCGCGGGAGGAGAACAGAGGGCGACACGGCGCTGCTGCTGCTTGACCCCAACGGCATGGCGGATCAGAGGGATCCGCCGCGCATCCTACGAGGGCGCGGCCCCCGGCGGAGATCGATCTCCCCGGGGGGGGGGGGGGGGGGGGGGGCGCGACGGTGGCAGCGGAAGCCTAGCTAGGTCACAGGATCGTGACCCTCTGAAACCATGTAAGATTGTAGGATGCGTATAATGTGGTCGATGTATTGCATTGAGCCCCTTGGGCGGTATATATGAGAGTACATGGCTTGGAGGGCAAGTAGCCTCTCCTAGAGATAAGGAAGGTTATCCCGGGATTACAATCAATCCTAAACTAACCATATCTAGAGTTGCCTTGTATATCTCTATACGCCAACACCAAGTAGCCCTTGATAACTGCAAGCAAGAAAGGAAAATAAAGGGCAAATGTAGAGCCACCAGTAGAGCAGCGGCCTTGCAGAGGCGGTGGCAGGGAAGCACGGCCACCTGTGAGATATGCATGGAGGTTGGTGATTACGTAAGCAGGTGCTGCTGAGGTGGCTAGGCGAGGTGACTTTGGTTGGTTGTTTTCCATAGAATGGAAAGGAATAACAATGGTCCTGAGCAACGTGGACGGTTAATGGGCTGGTCGAATCTGCTCTGCTGCTGTTAATGAGCAGTGGACTTCAACTGCCTCGAGGGCTGTCCTCCGTCGTCAAGGATTTTCCTGGGACGGATGGTGCTGAGTTTGGCCAACACCTGGAATAGCATCAAAGATTTATAACTTCTATGGTGAGGAATAGTGGAATGTGTGTTCATAAATGGAAAGAAAGACTAGGCCTGACTGTTAATGAGCAGCCACATGCTTTCTATTATATGTCAGCTCAAATTGCATGTACATCCTGTGTGAGTAGAATGTGATGCTTGGTCCTCTGTGTGCCTTGTTACTAAATTGGGTAAGTAGTTCCTCTGGGAAGTAGGCTGGGAAGCGGTTGTGAACATTACTTGTTACTTCAAATGTCTGTCTCTCGTTGGCTGGTACTCCGATGTATCCAAGCTTAAGATCTCATGGACGGCTCTTGCTATTGTTTCTTTTAGGAACTGAACCTTGCTTGGTTGAGGGTGTGGTTGTACACCCAGACCACTGACCCAAGTTTGAGTCCTTGCCGAAGCGAATTTGGGTGCCTATTCTCTTCTGAATACCAAGGGTGCACCTAGCTCAGTGGTAGGGACTCCACTTGTGGCCTGAAAGTCCTTGGTTTGAACCAGCTTCTTTGCAGAATTTCAGAGGAATTTTGCAAGGTTAAGGCTGTCTAGGAATTCCCTTCCCCAGACCCCACCCAGGAGCTTTCGCACTGGGTATGCGCTTTATTCTCTTCTTAATATAAAACTGTCTAGTTTCTCTTAGGTTGGTCTAGTTATTGTCATTAGTGTTTCCTTAGTCGTGTCATGTCTTAGGGCCTATTTGTTTGAGCTGCAGCTTTTCAGCTTTTCTGGAAAACTGGTTCTGTCTTTTTGGTTCTGAAAATCCAACAATAGCTTTTAGAAGATGTTTTTAGCTTTTCGAGCTCAGAAAGCTACAAAAGCTTTCCATATAAACTCAGGTTTCCTAGGCTTCTTGCTTTCCGGAAGCTGCGTGAGAAGTTTACTTTGTTTGAACTTTTGGCTTTTCACGCTGAGAAGCTGTCCAGAAGCTCAAACAAACATGGCCTTAGTCAAGTCAATTTATAATATCTCTGAACTCTATTGTGCTAATGTTGTTTGCCTGTTTGGTACTTTTTATTGCATCTTACATATGATATGATTCCTTTATTATATAATTCCAGAGCCTGAAGCTGAGTTGTGCCCATTGTGGATTAAGAAGTTCAATAGGGAGCTAATGCGAACGTTATCGTTTTCGGAGCATGAGACGTTTGACCATCCCGTGGCATGTGAGATTTGACACTTTCCTGTTCTTAACTGGTTGTTCTGTTGCATAATATTTTCTAGCTTATGCTTTAAACTATTTTTGACAGGTCTTCTAGTTGTGTCGTCAATGGATAAAGAACCCATCAGCAAATTTGTTGATCTCTTCAACACAAATCAGTTGCCTTCTCTTTTAAATGAAGGCATAATGGATCCACAAATTTTGAAGCATTATCTCGTACTTCATGACCAACAAGAGGGGCCACAAGACATGTATACATTACCTTTTTTTATACTAAAGAAGACATTCTTTTGCATAAGGCATTTGTGATGTTAAAATTATTTTAGAAAAACGTGGCTAGTGTTTGTTCTTCACACCTGACCAACCTCTTTGGAATGGATAAATCATAAATGCTTGTGAGTTTGTATTGGTAAAATGGTTATAAACCTGAACTGCCTTCAAATTTTGTAGTTCACCATTTTTAGGATGTCTTCACCATGGTCAGACAGGCTTTCTCATATTGTTTAGTTTCTCATGTACCCTATTGCCTTATTTATTCATGTCTTGCTATGCCCCAAATTCTACATTTTAAGGGCTTGTTTTTCTTAACTTAATGCTATGCCATTCCGCTCATCTTGTGTCTGCTTCTGTGTAGTTCATGTTTGTAGTGGTTTAGCAACACTAAACATGCCCACTTCAGTTATTTGATACTTCATACTTGTGTATCAGTATTGTTGACTTTTAGTGTTTAAAACTCTCTTTTGTCGTTCACTGATGTTACTCTGTCCAATTATAGTTCATATGTTTTTATTAAATTAATAGTCAAACTGACCTATCCAAGACCTTTTTTTAGAACCAACAAACTTATAAGCTCAAAGACTGGCCTGCACTGTAGGTAACATGAGCTCTATCCTAGGCAGCCAAAGCCATGTAGAGACCTTTGATCCAGTTTGAACTTAAAAGACAATGAAAGCTTAAGCTTCCTGGAATCATAGGTTTCTCCAGATTTTTAGGGAAGTTTGAGCTCCTTATTTCCTTTGTACCATGAATCAGAAGCCCTCTAAGTAGCAGTTTCTCATAGTAGTGTACTTCTGGAGGAAGCAAACTCCCACTAAACGGCATGTGGTGCCTCATATAAACCTCATTAGAACTAAATACCATCTTGCTAATTCTTATATGACTAAGAACTTGGGGTCACATTTAAACAAAATACAGCTGCCATTGGTCAAGCAAAGAACATATAACTTGAATGGTGTGACATTAAGATCATCTGAAATTCTTGCTTATAGCTTCTTGGTTTATTTTATGGCTGATTTGCTAAGTCTTTATGTTTTGAGTACATTACAGAAAACTTGATGTGTGAAGTTCAAATGATACACACAATATTTTCATTTTGCTGACCCATACTGTTTTGTACATGAAGAGCCGTGAACGTCTTGGCTGAAATGAGGAGTACCCTTGGCTTGAACGACTGTAAATTATTATGCATAAACTCGTCTACAGAAGCAGATGGTAGTAATGCTGACAATTCATGGCTACCTTATGTGAGCATACTGAATTACTTCATTTTGAATTACAGCAATGTGTTCCATTTTCAGCAAATATGCAATCTACTTATAGTTTTTTCACAACTAAATGCAGAAAGCCCTTGGTCTGAACAATCATGAAGGAGCCTGTGTTCTTAGCATGGATGATTTGAATGAGGTATTACAGCATTTGTTCCATATCATGCATGTGCTTTTCCATTGTGCTTTGTTGGGCACAGAAAGTTTTGTGGTACTTAGTTTAGCATTTGATTGTACCTAATGACTCATCTATTTGGTGATTGCTAGTGTTGGGTGTTTGGGAGGACTGTTGAGTTTTACAGTCAGTATTGAAGTAATCATCTTGTATTCAATTGGTTCAAGGGTTTTTATGTGCACCAATGCCAAGGTGGCACATCAAATTGTTACTCATCTATGTAGCGATGGGTATTGTTGGGTCGATTGATTGGAGGAGTGTTGAGCTTTACAATTAGTATCGAAACCAGTTTATTCAAGTTCTTTTACGGGCAATCATGCCGAGGGCACATCAAACTGTTCTGTTATTTTCCTTGCACTAGATTCTGTCATCAAATTGGTGTGGTGTCACCTGTAGTGTTCTCAGTTGTCAGCCAAATTTTAATTGCTGAGTTCGTTTATTTCAGATAAAGGACTTCATGCAAGATTTTGCTTCTAATCATATCATCCCCTACATGGAGCAAAAGATACGTGTCCTCAATCAGCAGGTATGCAGTTGTTTTTTCCAATTTCATTATATTCATCTTATCTTTTCCCAACAAGATTCAGTACTGTTTTAGGTAGCCACAACAAGAAAAGGTTTTAGGAATCAGATCAAGAACTTGTGGTGGAGAAAGAGAGATGATGTCCCAGAAGCTCCAAATGGGCCAATGCAAGTGATTATTCTAGACCTTGCCACTTTTCACTGTACCTGTATGAATTTTGTTAATATGTAGTAACACTATTATCTTGAACAGGTATACTTTCACCTCCATTGAATCACAGATCAGAGTTCTGGGTGATTTTGCCTTCATGTTACGAGACTATGAGCTTGCTTTGTCAAATTACAGATTACTCGCTACAGATTATAAGCTCGATAAGGCTTGGAAGCGATTTGCTGGTGTACAGGTGATTTTTTTTTTTGCTTGTTTTGCTGGCATACAGATTCCTTGTCTCTGAGTTTATCATGGAGGCACAATTAGGATTGCTGTTCAGAAGAAATATCATGGCCAAGCTATGTGTATGCCATCCCCCCCACCCTTGCCCATATGAGCCCAAGGCCATGACATATTAATATTAGTGCAAAGTTACAGCTGGTAGCAAGTCAGCCGATAGCCACTAACTGCCTGCAAGCCCACATCAGCCACTAACTCCTACATATATTCTATTTCTCTGCAATCCCTTCTCCATTTCTTTGCAAAATGACAGTGGCCCAACTTGCCTGCACGGGCTTGCCTTGTTGTCGACCACCTCCATGATCACCCAACATTATTCAAAACTTTTGTGCCCACCTTGCTATGTTCTCCAACTGCCAAACTTCCTGAGCACCATCTTAACTTGCCAGCAAGTTTGCCTTTTCTCTGCTGCATGCCATTCCGTTATTGCTTGCCACTATCAAGAACTTGTATTCATGCATGATACATGATAGATGCATGCAATCACCTACCCACCTTGTATATTCCCACGCTCTCCAGCACTGTTGCAAGCCTATGATATTAGCAATAAGGCACCATAGATCCTATGATACACCTCCAAAATGTTTGCAGGGTTGCTGGATTGTTTTTTTTTTTCTGAGTTGTGGAATAACCTCAATATGCAATTTATAGCCCACTTCCAACACTGCAACTAGCTATTCATTTCATGATTCTTTATATGACCTTGTGCAGGAGATGAGTGGACTCTGTTATTTCATATTGGATCAGTCAAGGAAGGACGCTGAGTATTGCATGGAAAATGCTTTTAGTACATATCTGGTATTATTTTACAAATTCACTTTTAGGTTTCCTGACATAGGCAAATGGTTATATCCTTTTTGTGGCTTATTACTATTTTAATTTTGTAGACATGTGTTCTATTGTAATGTGCTATGCTTCATGTTCCATACACAGAACAACCAGAGGGTCCAAGCCCCATAACCTAGAAGACGTCCAAGCCCCATAACCTAGAAGATTATGATAGGATAAGAGGAAAATGTAGTTCCATAACCAGTGGGTTTCGCCTTTGTGTACAAATACCCCCTTCAATATTAAATTGCTCAACTGATTGAATTTGAAGAACCTTTGCTGTATTTTAGAAGAAGTTTGGGATACAAAGAAATGGAATATGATGCCCTTGACAAGATGTTACTCAGTTAGTACATTTAGATATCACTGTAGACTTTCCTGTTTGATCATCCTCTCGTTCATTCAGAGCGCAGTTCACCATTTCATATTTGCAGCGAATCGGATCTTCTGGGCAGCGAAATGCTACTAGATGTGGCCTTTGGTGGGCGGAAATGCTTAAAGCAAGAGGACAATACAGGGAGGCATCAAGTGTGTATTTCCGTGTTTCTAATGAGGTAGTTTGTCTTTTTTGTTGCAGGAAGCTTTTTAGTTGATTAGATATACTGTTGATTTGCATTTTTACTACTCAGGAACCTTCTTTGCATGCTGCTGTACTGCTCGAGCAAGCCGCTTGTTGCTATTTATTGTCCAGTCCACCTATGCTTCGGAAGTACGGATTTCACCTAATCTTAGCTGGGAATAGCTACTTCATGTCTGATCAGGTTCAAAATAATTCTTTCACAGGTTATAATCGCTTTATAAGTTGATTGAATTTTTGTTGGATCCTGATTGTTCTTCTTTAAATGCAGAAACAACATGCTGTTCGGGTGTACAGAAATGCTCTGTTCGTTTACAAACAAAACCCATGGAGTTACATCAATGATCATGTACATTTTAATGTTGGAAGGTAGTTGAGTGTTTTTGACTTCATCCAATTCTATCCATGTCTTTACGGTACTTGACTCTTGGTGTACAAATAGGTGGTATGGAGTTCTTGGGATACTTGATGTAGCCATTAAGCACTTGCTGGAGGTCATTGCTTGTAGCCATCAATCGCTGATTACACAAAACATGTTCCTCAGTGATTTTTTCCATTATGTTCAGGTTCTTGACCATCTACTTGCACCTTATTGAACCTAACTTTTAGTGCATTTCTAATTTTGCGATTTGTTTTTGCATATAGAGCATGGGGAAGAAGTTTGATGTATACAAGCTTCAACTTCCTACTTTTAACATGTCATCGCTCAGAGTTATACATGAAGATCATCGCACTTTTGCATCAGATGCAGATGTAAGGTCTAAACAAGATTAAACTATGACTTAAACCTGGTTAATATGCTTCTTAAGATGTGTTGGTCATCTTCTGTAACAGGTTGACATTAGTGAAAGCACTTGGCAAGAGCTGGAGGAAGAATTGATCCCATCATCATCAGTTGTCAGAACTAACTGGCTGGATACTCAACCGAAATCTTCTTTAAGAAAATACAAGGATTCCAGTGTCTGTGTGGCTGGAGGTAACATGTTTTACATATTCATGGTTATACTGTAAGGGAACCAACTGAACTTGACATCAAGCCATGAGACCAAGAACTCTTATCTGGAACTGGTATACAGCTGAGGCGTGACCAGAAACTTGTCAACTTACTAATCTATTGCAGAGTTGTATCTTTTTTTTAGATAGGTCCGCTCTTGTCTTTGAGTGCAATTTTGTATTCATGCGGGCATTGGATGATGGATAGATGCACCTTCTATTTGAGGGCTTGAGTAGTGCTGTGAATCTTTTTAATAAGTAACTTACCAATAGGAAGCATAATGCGGACATGCGGTTTGGCCAAGCTGCAGACCAGCCTTGAGTAGAGCCGCGTTGAGGTTGTGGGAGTGAGCATTAAGAAGGAGCTAATGATTCCTCGAGTAGAGTCTCTATTGTTGAGGTTGGAGGATAGAGCTTACCAACTAAATTGATATAAGTTACTTATTATTTTCTCATTGAAGCATTTTAAAAAAACCAACAACTGAAACCAGTCATTTGGGCTAGTCAGTGCTGGTAACTTTTTAGCTCAATTGTAGGATATCGGTTCCTTCAAACATGGTCTCTTACGTCTTTCCGTCTCAGATTATAGCCACGTTAGGTTTTGTCCTAAGTCAAATGTTTTTAGCTTTGACTAACAATATCTCCAAAAATAATTTATTCCAAATAGAAAAGGTTATGTTATGATAATTGGTTTCATGATGAATCTGTTAACATCATTTTTATTTTGTAAATCTTTATGATCTTTTGCTGTTCATGGTCAAAGTTAAACATAAACTTGTGGCAATCCTGATCCTAGCTATATTCTATGACAGAGGAGTGCTTATGTTTTAGTTACAGGCTTACCAGCCTCTACCAATTTTGACCAAAGCTGAGCCGTAGGTTTTTGGGAATGTTCATCAATGAAGCTTCTTTCTGCTGTGTTCATATTGGTTCTTGGTACCCTTTTATTCATAATCCTCAGAAACCCCCAAACTGTTGTGTTCATATTTTATAAGCCTTATGCAAACGATTCCTGGAGAGTATCTTCCAACAAACCTTTGGAGCACCATTCATTTCGTTATGTAAAGTTTCATGTTAATTTCGTGACGAATTGTGAAGGCACAAAGTAGACTTAAATTGGGTTCAGATGATCTGATATCATCTCCCTTAGACCCTCTAAGCATCATTTTTACATGTATGTAGCATTCTGATCTCCTGTTTTCGTTGGTTGCAGAAGCTGTAAAAGTGAGCGTTGAGCTTAAGAATCCTCTGCAAATTCCTGTTGATGTTTCTGGCATCTCTCTTATATGCCAACTTTCCACCAATTTGGACGCTTTAAGTTCTGGTATCAAATTTTCCTTCCAAAGATTTTTTTCCCCATTAGAAATCCATATTAGAGGAATTATTTCCATTATTGACGCCTTACATCTCTCATCTAGATGTAAGTGGGTTGACATTGGATGGTGGTGAAGATAAGGTTAACACAGAGCCATCTGTTTCAATGTAAGTATTCTCCTAATTGTCGAGGTCTTGTTGTTTACTAGCCTACCCCAACTTGCTTGGGACAAAAGGCTATGTTGTTGTTGTTGTCGAGGTCTTGTTTATGTAGATCTTTTTTTGTTCCTCCCAAGTTTCTAATGGCTTGTTGCTGTTTTTGGTTGAACACTACAGATTTGAGACCAATGAAGATAATCTTGTAGTGTCAAAGCTTGACATTATATTAGGAGGTGGTGAAAGTAAAAGGGTATGATTCCATTTCTTCTCTTTTATCTCTGCACAATATTGTGTGTGTGTTGAATCTTGTCTGTAATTCTGTATGCCTTACCGCCTAATTTTCTACAGCAATCCACCCTTTCCTTAGTAAAAGAATTAGGCGAACATAATATATTCTTTTGGAGGATGAATGGGGAAAATATACTCTTGTGCTGTGCAGTTGGATCTAGTTATTCACTGGAATTTATTAATTATTGTTAGCGTATAGAGATCTACTAGGCAACTCTAGATATGGTTAGTTTAGGATTGATTGGAATCCCAGGACAACCTTCCTTATCTCTAGGAGAGGCTACTTGCCCTCCAAGCCATGTACTCTCATATATACTGCCCAAGGGGCTCAATGCAATACATCGACCACATTATACGCATCCTACAATCTTACAATTATTATAGTAAGATTATGCTGTTTTCACACAGATAAGAACAATGATAATGACCAGCTCTTATATTCCAAATAATGGTTAATGTTGTTTAAAAAACCACCACCCATACATACCCTGTTAAAGCCTGTTCAATTCAATGCCACATATCTATTATTTTGCTCAGTATTTTAACCATTCATAATTCATTAGTAATTTAATATTTATATTTATTTATTTCGATTTCTTAAGTCAGATTTAATAAGATGCAGTGAAATCACGACAAGGGTCATTTTTTTTGAAAAAAAATGATATAACTAGGCTGAGATACTACACCGATAACTCCCTCATTTGTTTACTGCTTCAGCAAGTACACCAATTTGTACAATAGATGTGGTACTGAGTTGCTCTGTTCTTGACTGAGAAGCACCTTTTCAATTTTTAGCCATTCAGTTTTTTCAGATCTGATGTGTTTGGCGATTATTCTTTCATATAGGTATTCTGATTTTGTTTTAATTCTCTTTCAAGATAATTGCTCATTTTATTTCTAATCCCATTAGGTGCAACTTGTTGTTACTCCAAAAGTTGAAGGTATTCTGAAGTTGGTTGGGATAAGGTGGACACTTTCAAATTCAGTAGTAGGTTATCAATACTTCGAATTTGATACTCAAAAGAAAAACAAGAAAGGCAAAAGAGGCCGTCGACGTTCTTTGAACAGCAGCCTGGTTGTAATCAAGGTTATAATCTATCCATATGTCTATCATATTATTTTCTAATAATACCTGTGAAATTCTAAATTCTTTGCCTACAGGGTTTACCAAAACTTACAGGATCTATTGATCGCATGCCGACAAAAGCATTTGCTGGTGACTTACAGCTGCTCTCACTAAATCTGAGAAATAATTCAGAATACACTGTGAAGGTAGTACTCTTGCCATTTATCTTCCTGTTCTTTCTTATTCTGATAATTCTTTAAGACTCGCTGAGTTTTCTTTTCTACAGATGTCCCTAACTTTATGCAAGTATGAAGCACCATGTTATTTGTTAACTTGTTCCAATCCTGTAATGCAGGGCATAAAAATGAAAATCAGTAACCCAAGATTTGTAATTCCTGGTGATTCATCCGACATTGACCTCGAGTTCCCGCACTGCTTAAAAAAACATACGCAGTCAGAAATCAATCTTGTACCACACAAAAGCACAAAGAAAAACTTCAAGGGGTTGCTCTTTGCATTTCCTCAGGTGAGGTGGTTCACGGCAGTATCTTCTTATTTTTGTACTTGAATGGTCCAATTAGCATTTGTATGTTTCTTTTGTGTTTTTTATGCCGATACTTTTACAAATATTGACCATATCTTTTCCTAGGATATTGAAATTGAAGCAGGTGCAACACTCTCGTGGCCTATTTGGTTTCATGCTGCAACTCCAGGAAATGTTTCTCTTTATATATCTCTATATTATGAAATGGAGAGTTCCAGTGATATAAAATATCGTACACTGCGCATGCATTACAATCTTGAGGTAATGAATTGTGCTTCATATTTAATTTGTTTTGGGATGATATGTTTACTCTAGTGTACAGATCATTTTAAGATCTTTGTTGCTCAAACATTTAGCTTTAAAGTTCATCCTGTATATGTAAAACCCCTTCTACTTAATAATACAATTTTTTGTAAAAATTGCTGGTTAGTTTCATGTTGGAAACTTTCAATCTCCTGAACTGTGATTATATTTGGAGTCAGGAGTATTGGATTGTTAGCACATGCATAAAACAAGTGTTTTCTTAAACTGCTACCCCACTTTCGGTTGATGATGAGGGTTGAGGGTTCTCTGAAAAGGTCTTAACGACAGAGTTTCGTTACACTACATGGGCGAGACGTTGAGTGTTCTCCCAGTAAAACTACTTTACCAGGGCAAATTTGCTAAATTGTATGCGATCCAAGATCACGGTGTTTCTTTTTTTTTTCTCGAACTACGCAGGAGAGCTGCGTGTCATTTCATTAAGGTAGAAAAAAGGCAAGATTGCCCACACAAGTACAAGAACAAAAATCTCACAAAACCCACACACAACACACACTCTAACCGGAACACAACATAAAGAAGGGAGAAACGACCAGATAGAAGAGGTCCTAAGAACCAGGCCCTTAACCTCCCAAATTAGGCACCATGACCAATAACTCTTGAAGTTTTCTTGCTCCAGCGCTGCACCAAAGAGCCCCTTCATCCCTAACAGCCCGAAGGACATCCTGAACATTCGGCCTATTGTTCTCAAAAACGCAAGAATTTCGATGCTTCCAAATCTCCCAAGATACAAGAATGATCAATGAATTTAGGCCCTTCCGCATGTCTTTGGGTACAGCTGTGATTGATGTCCACCACCACTTTGGGAAGCGAGCTGCTGCAGTGTCCAGTGTCAAGGAGAGGAGGCCCAGTTGTTGTAAGATCCGAGCCCATATTTGTCGAGCGAAAACACATCCGACCAAAATGTGATGGATATTCTCCTCAGCTTGATCACAGAAAGGACATGCCTCGGGGTGGGGCAGGCCTCTCTTCGCAAGCCGATCAGCCGTCCAACATCTATTGTGAAACACCAGCCACATCACGGTGTTTCTAAATCTTGGATCATGATCCAAGATCATGATCCAAGCATGATCCAAGATCATGGTGTTTCTAAATGTCTTTGTATTCTTAATCTTTGGAATGGAGGAACGAACTGTGGTTATTTTGTGCATGATTATTTTGTTGTTTATTATCTTTTTGGTTAATCATTTACTGCCAGAATTTCCTAAATAGATCGGTTTTTTCAAGATCTAAAGAATTATTCTTTGCAGGTCTTACCATCACTTGACATATCCTTTGCTATAAGTATGTCCTCATCAAGATTACAAGAGTATATCGTTCGCATGGATGTCATGAACAAGACCCCATCAGAGTCATTTGTACTTCATCAGTTGTCATGTGTTGGCAGTAAATGGGCAGTTTCAGCATTGCCTTCATGCAGTTCGATCAGCACTGTTGAAACAGTATCAGCAAATCAGGCTGTGTCATGCTTCTTCAAGATTAAGGTTGAAGTCCCACTCTTTAATAAGCTGCTGAAGCTTTTATATTTCATGTTTTGCATTGCTTTATTTTATGCTCTTATTCATTATGTCTTGCAAATTCGAGGTGGTGATATGTTTTCCCAATGCATGCTTCTTTTGAAGGACTTTGAGGCCGGTTCATGTAAAGAGGCAGAAAGCGATTCCTACAGAAGTGATATGGCGTTATATCCAGGGAGCAGTGGAGATGTGTTTGACATTGCTCAATCTCCTTTAGCTGATTTTCACTTTCAAGAAAGATACAGGCAAGGAAAGTTAGTAAAGGTCAGTTCAGTTCTAACCTAGGCTATGACTTATATCACTCTAGCATCACTTGATGCCATTATTTTCGTATTGGTTCCAAGAGTTATCTGGGTAGGCTCACAACTCAACACAAACTTGAGTGGCCCATGGAACAGTGGGCATTTGCACTTTTTTTTTGTCATTTTGAATGATGAGTATTCTGACGTGCACTTGATAACTGTTCAGGGGGCATGCAGCCTTCTTGATTTTGTTTTGATCTCAAAGGCAGCTGGTAACTCTTCCAAGTCTTCCCCAGACTTGCAACTACTGTCCCATCACATGTGTCATTGCAGGCAAGTGATAAAAACCTGTACACAGCTGGACATAATTTTTGTTGGCCTTTTGATGGCTTAAATGCTGATCCTTTCTTCTGTTTTCTTAGTGCTCTTAGCCAGAGCCCTGTATGGTGGCTTATGGAAGGGCCTCGGACAATTACTCATGATTTTTCGAAGTCTTACTGTGAGGTTAGCATCCAGTTGGTGATACACAATTCAGCAGCACATAAGAGTTCGGTGAGAGTGGTTACTTCTGATGTTAGTCCAGAGAAAAGCCAAACTGATTCTTCCAGTGTTCAGGGTGGATGGTATGATGTATCACTGGAAAATGACATAAAGGCAATCTCTAGTGCCAAGGGCACGAATCATGAAAAGCAATCTTCAAAAAGCATTTCACCATATGTTTGGTGTTCATTGAGTTCTTCTCAAATTGAGCTCCAACCAGATAGCTGTGCTAGAGTTCCTCTAAAAGTATGCATATTTGCACCGGGCACATACAATTTTTCCAATTATGAGCTGCAATGGAAAGTGCGTCCATCTGAGGGAGCACAAGTGGATGAAATTGAAAATGGGTTAACTGGTGGTGGTCAAGGACATCCTTTCTACGTTACTGTTCTTCAAAGTGTCTAGGGAATCACCAGGTGCAAGAAATGCACATTGGACGTTCCATACTTCCATGTGTTTCAGCTTGGAACTCTGGAATTACATCCAATGACAATGGAACAAAGAGCCACCACCGACCCAATCTGTGTGGCTGTGTATGATGGGTGCTCAGTTAGTTCCCTGACTGAACATAGAATATGAATATGCGTGGATTGCTCTCCTTTGGTCTGGTTTAGTGCTAATATATTTACAAAGTCCTGTTTGAGGATAAATTCTGGTTAGTACATATATACAACTGTTGGTGGTGAAATTTTGAGGGGAAAAGCATTGGCAAAACTTTGTCACAAGAGATGATACAGACTTGCAATGGAGGTTTTGCCTGTGCAATTGTTGATGTGGCTGGTAGCAAGTAGCATCCATATAGGATTCTTGTACATCCTATTTAATCGTATCACACTGCTGGACGTTTTATCAGATGCAGTATGTAGTGATAGTTAAATTAGATCAATTTTCTGTATTTTTTACAAGGTAATCAGGCAATCTTCTTGATACCATTGCTGTATGAACGGCGATAAAATTTTGTTTGACCAATCCTGTTGAGGGAAGTGTTTGACCAATCCTGTTGAGGGAATTGTTTGACCTAGCTGGGGCCATATGGTATAGTGATGCCCTTTTTTTCATAATAGTGGACCGAGTTTTTTTTAGAGGAATAGTGGACGGGAAAAAAGAGATAATGCAAATATACATGTAAATCTTCCGTGAAATATCAAGAGCATGCAACTAAATCAGACGAATGTGATGTTGCACCAAGAGTAGATAATTTGCAGCTTGGACATATGGCTAGCTAGCTAGTATGGTCCATCGATGATTTGCAGCTTGGCCAGTTGGCGTGCGGCCCGCATGGCGTCCCTACGCTCTCGGCGCCGGGCGAGCTCCTGGTCACGGGCCCGCCACACTGCAGGCACGAGCAGGGCGGGTTCCTCCTGAGCAGCGGCACGAGCATGGTCTCGCCGTCGCCGCCGTCCACCGGGTCGCCGAGGATGCGCTCCAGGTCCGCGAACCACGCCTCGTCGCCCCTGCACCGGACGTAGTGGCCGTGTTGAGATGAAACGCGAAATTTTTTTCGAGTACGTCGGGTATATATTTGAAGTATTAAATATAGACCAATTACAAAACTAATTACAGATTCTGTCAGTAAATCGCAAGACGAACCTAACGAGTCTAATTAATCCGTCATTAGCACATGTTTACTGTAGCAATTTATTGTCTAATCACGACCTCACTAGGCTCATTAGATTCGTCTCGCGAATTCACTCCATCCATACAATGGATTATTTTTTTCGACTACATTTAATATGCTATACATGTGAGGAACGTACTCGAAAAAAATTTCGCGAAATCAACAGGGCCACGCTCCTCGACGCGGATGGTCACGCAGCTGCCCTGGCGGTGGTGGCCGCAGGAGCCCGAGCAGAAGGCGACCATGCAGCCGAGGCAGTAGGCGTCGTGTAGTCCGCGGCGGCCATGCGGTCGGCGATGAAGTCCGGGATTATTAGCGGCTCCTCCGCCGAGCCCGGGTCGTCGTAGTGGGTGGGGATGATGGGCCGGCCGGTGGCGGCGTCGAGGGGGATGCGGATCACGACCGCGAGAGGTCCGGCACCTCCAGAGCCTCCTCTGCCAAGGGGCCCAGGTCGGATTCCATGCTCTGGGAGATGGATTCTATGGTCAACAACTGTTCCATCGGAATGGTGCCGTGGTTACGGTGTCGGTGTGGCAGTAACGACGTCGAGCACGCACGGCCGGTGTGCCGATCAGCTGCTTTCCGTTCGGGTTCCTTCCGTCCTGTGTTGGAGAGACATGATCGTGGCCGGTGCCTTTTATTAGGACTTACAGTAGGACTTAGGACTAGGGGTCGCCCGGTCGAGGCCGCTTCGGAGTCAGGCGAGCGAGGGAAGGGAAACGGAAGCGGGGGCACGGGAGATGGGACGCACGGAAGCTCCCGTTACTATTTCTATAAATATCTATCTAAAATGATCAAATCGTATAGAGTGAATGAACAACTTTTCTCCAGTCCAGACCATTTGTGACTCTTGATCTGTTTTGTTTGTCTCGTCACGTTTCTCATGTGGCATAGTCACGTTGATCTTTTCAAAGGAAACGTACGGTTAAACAAACTGATCCGGAGCTAGTGATGCCACCACCCCTGTGTCTGTAGTCTCATTATGTGCACTATATACCAACAAATATTGAAAGGATTTATCTTATAAAAAATAAATATTAAAAGGAGTCTGCTACGTGCTACACATGCTCGCGCATTATTGTTGTAGTTATCCAACCACTCTATAAGTTCCGATTCCAATTATATTAATTATAACTAAATAAGCAAATGTATGTATTATGCTTAATGAAGAAAACTATCTTATACCTACACTCCTACAGTGTTGAGTAATATGATAAAACTCTAAATGTGTATAATGGCCTAGAAGTGTACCTTACTACTACTCTACTCGAGTTGCACTTGGACGATGTTTAATGGTGTGCGTTAGAAAAAAGACAATTATGCCAAATATAAAGTCCTCATGTATATATAATATAAAGATAGGTAGAGGAACTATCGTTCTTCTCTCACTATATAAGAAGTCAATTGTTACCTCAAATTCATTAGCGATAATATTCTTACCTCTCGCATATATTTCTCTAACATATTACATATATAAAAATATTATAATTTTACTATTGTAACTTATAAGCTTTTTAGTTTTCATATTGAGGTTGAATATGCCAATTAATTTTGCATAACTCGTCTTGTGATCACTCAAGACAAGAAAAATGTCAATATAATCTGCATATATGATCTTACCACAATGTTAGTATAACACTTTGGTAAACCTTCTTTTATAAAAGATTGTCATAACTAAAATATAGTTTATAATAATTAAATGGTATGCTTACCAACGTAAAGATGTTTAATATCAAACCAGGGACACATGTTTTTAATGTACATTTTGGAAACAATATTTAGTGTGCTTAGTATTTGGAATTTAGAGATTATTTTAAGATTTTGACATTGCATTATAAAATATGGTCATTTATTTCATCTTAAAGTAGAAAATAGTGCAAGAGATTTAACTTTCTGATATCATGCGCTTATCTGAGAGAAAACTGGCATCATTTATTGTACCTTCGTCATAAGTACAGTTGCTATAAAGAGATTTATTTTACCTTCGTCATAAGTGCAGTTGCTATAAAGAGTGATGTGTAATAGATATTAGTGTTGAATAACTCCATAGAAATTTAAGTTACTGCTACTTGATTTTCTAAAATATGTTATCATTGTAACCGTGGGTGACCTACTTTGTTTCTCTCTATAGCAACAAAAATATTTACCTAATAATAAAACAAGTAATGTTTTTACCCACAAATTTGGTATGCCATCCAAAATTGAGAAGAATTCGGCAAAAACATGAGGTAAAACTGCTTGCTTACGTATTGAACCGTATATAAACCATTGTTTACCCGCTAACCAAGAAAAAATCAATCTCAACCACTTTTACTAAAAGTCGGGTAACCTGGATAGAAAAACCGGCAAACCTATGTAGCAGCGCGCACGAGAGGGGGGCGCATTGGTTGGGGATTAAACACACACAACCCTTAGTCTCCCGTCTTAGTCTCCCGTGGAGAGTACTGCCAACTGAGCTATAGAGTGTCTGTGATTTAAAGCCAAAATATATAACTCTATTAAAACAAATACAAATGGTTGTCCAACAGGTTCAGCTGTCCAAACAGCTAGTTGTTCCTCGTTGCTTATAAAAATTATATATGTGTGCATATATAACAATTAATATATTTTTTAAGTTCCTAACTTATATTCTTTATCAACTTAAAAGAAAAGAACATGGCTAGAAATATTGGGGAGTTCAACACAAAGTAGAGTATAAAAGTTACGCATGGCTAGAAAATGTTGCACATTGGCCCTGTTTGGATACTCTAACTCTGCTAGAGGTTAGAGTTAGTTTCTAGCTCATGACTAACCCTAAACTAACTCTAGCCAAAGAGGTGTTTGGATGACAGGGTTAGATTGTTTATCTTGATCATCTTGGACAAACAGTTCCACTCCTCCACTCGCCGTGCTCCCTGTCCGGGGTACCAAAGGGAGTCCGGGATACAAGAAAAATAAATTCTGACCAATAAATTCAAAAATGTGCAATTGGAACAAGTTCACGAGCAGGATCGACATAATTTTGACCAATAAATTCAAAAATGTGCAATTGGAGATATCATAATTTTGTCCATACAAATGAGATGTCCCAATTAAACATACAAGTTCTCAATCAAGCATAGCGACCAGAGCTGTGGATGGCGACCAGAGCTGTGGATGGCGACCATAGCTCCCGAGCGTAGCTGTGGACAGAGGTGGCCGAGCTAGAGGAAGAGGCGGCGCATGGAGGCTAGGACGCGGCGGCGCATGGAAGCTAGGGGCGGCGGCGCATCGCGAGTTGCGGATGGATTTTTTTTTTTCCGAAACGAGTCAAGCGGATGGATGGGAGGACCGGTGCGGATGGATTTTTTCAGCGGGCCCCACCTCAACTAGCTCCAATTAGCACCCCTTGGTTGGGATAGTTTTTTGGGTGGGTTAGATGCAACTAACTCCACTCTAACCCTCCCGTTTGGATCCTTTAGGGTTAGTTGAGCTCCAACTAGCTCAAACTAACTCTAACCCATGGATCCAAACAGGGCCATTGGTTAGCGTCAGCGCGGGTCACCCACAACTTGATGCTTGCGCTTAAAAACAAGTCCAAACCTACCAATGCATGTATTGTACATATTAATTGTTGACTTAGATTAGAAATTGGAATTGGAGACATGATCACGTTGTATCGTATACAATATGATTGTAACTATTTTATCTCTAGCAATTTTAAATAAAAATACTAGTCATTATTCCCAGCGACAACGTACTATGGGCGTGTTTAGATCGAGAAAAAAGGTGGAAAAGTATGAAAAAATAGTTTTTCTATGAAAATGTGCATAGACATAAAAATGAACTAACACGGTTCTCTAAATGGATAAATTTTCATAAAAAATAATGCTTTTTCTGAATGTACGTGTGCCTTTGGCACGGCTCCAGCTCCAGCTGACAGATCCGGCTGTGGCTCCGCTGGTCCAGCAGATTCTCTGGTGGAGCTAAACGGTTTTGAAAAACGTTTGGCAAAACAGCTCCCGACTTCTCTTGTATTTAAAGGAATGGATGAGGGAGATCAAATGACTTATATGCCCATGGCTATGTGGCTTGTTTGAATAGATTAATCCAATGGTTAATATGAGCTTGTAATTAGAGTTCATTTAAATTAAAAATAAGATATAAAAGAGATTAATAGTTAAGAAATTAGAAATAGATAAGAAAAAATATACCCTTTTTAATTTTACTTTCCTTTTCCCTTCCCTTCTTTATCTTTTTACTTTTTTTCCTTATTTTTTTTCCTTCTTCCTTATCCAACCGGGTCCTCCATCCTTCCCCGTCCTCTTCCCGCTCACCGCCCGTCCACCGCTCTCCTCTCGCCGCCCGTCCACCGCTCTTCTCCGACTTGTCGCGGCGTCCACGGCCGCCCCTCTCCGGATCACCGACGCCGGCCAAGCCTCCCCAGCGCCCACGACCTCCCCGCCGTGAGCTCTGCCTGGGCAGCGCGCGCCGCCGCCGAGCTCAGGCGGGGCCTCCTGCGCGTCGCTGTTTTTTTTCCTCGAATACGCAGGAGACTGCGCATCATTTCATTAAGCAGAGAAAAAGTTCAATTACAACAAGCACGCGAACGTGCGGCACCAAAACGGATTACTCGCAAAATAAACGACCTAACTTCTAAGCACCGGCCACCACCCAAAGGTCGACCTCCTGCTGAATCCTGGCTACTAACACTGAAACGGCCACCGCGCTCAGATCGAAGAGTCGCGCATTGCGTTCTTTCCACAGGTGCCACCCGACAGCCATGAACAAGCTGCCAATCCTGCGCGTCGCTGTCGAAGTGCAAGCAGGCCACTCGGGCGCCGTCTGTAACTCCGGGCCACCAATCCGGCCATGGAGCTCGGCGGGCACACCAATGGGGACGCCGGGCAAAGCTACCCCCACCACGCCGGGTACGGCTCCCCCCACTTGCAGATCCGCTGGTTCCCGAGGCAGATGCCCGCCTTTTCCGGCCGCCGCGGCCGCTCCGGCAGCCTCCTCCATGCTCTGCCGCCTTTAGTTGATGGGGAGAGAGGGAGCGGACCGAGAGGAGGCGTCAGTTGACTTGGGGTGGGAGCGTGGCAATTTTGTGGTTAATACGGTGAAAATCTGGGTTACCAAGAGCTGGTGGATTGTCAGACGGAGCCACGAAGAGCGAGATTTTTCGGCTCCGTCTGCTGTAAATCGCTCCAGATAGCGTGTTTTCAGGGGAGCGGTTGACGGAGCAATTTCGTTTTTCTGTTTGGCGTCCCTGCGCGCGGAGCGGCTGAAGAAGCTTGGCACCCATCATGTCTACGTACTCTGGATTGGCGTACTTGCGCAGTTGTGCACTTGGTGCTTACTTTGATCGGGTCAACACGATGATGAGTCCGTTACCTTCTCCGCATGATTACTGTCATTACTATTAGTCTAGAAAAATTATTACCGATGGGTGTTTGGATGGGCGAAAAAAATTTCATGAAAATGTCACATCAAAAAAAATTAATCATTTAAGAGTAGTAAACGTAGACTATTAATGAAACAAATTACAGATCTAGTAAGAAAATCGCAAGAGGAATCTAATGACAGATGATTAGAGAGTAATTAATCAATTATTAGCGAATGGTTACTGTTTTATCACTGTTACAAATCATGAATTAAATATGCTCATTAGATTTTTTTCGCGAAATACACTTCATGTAATGAGTTTTTTCGTTCACATTTAGTACTCAGTACATGTAAGATTCCTTTTAATACGATGGCCGAAAAAAATTTTGGTGGGGGAACGTGGTGCGGTGGTTGGTCCCAGGCCGGCTCGGGGACGTTGGGTTTCCAACGAAGACACCGCGTGATCCGGCGCGACCGTGCGAGAGCCGGGACCTGCACTCGGCGGCGCCATCGATCGTCGTCTCCAACTCTCCTACGTGTCCTCCCTCCTCGCCTTCCTCCCACCTTCCTCCCGCGTTGCCAATTCAGAGCATGGTGGGCCGGCGCTCACACGGTCTCCTCAGTCCTCCTCACCCTCACCATGGATCCCCATCCAGACGACGCCGACTACTTCAAAGCCGCGTCTTCCTTCTTAATTGATTGAATCTTCTCCTCCCTCCCCTTTGCGGCTTTGCCAACCACTGCTATTTCTTCTCCCGATCCAAGATACTACTCTACCTGCCACCGGCGCCAACTCCAAGAAAGGATCCTGATCCTGATTTTGCTCGATCCAGGAGCCAACCAGTTCCACAGCCAGAGCCAGAGCAGAGCAGCCCGATCCAGGAGACAGCCAGAGCAAGCCAGCCGCCATGAACAGCTTGTTCTCGAGCTCATGGAAGCGCGGCGGCGGAGGAGGGCCCGACGGGGACATCGAGTCCGGCGGCGTGGAGATGTCCGCTCCACCAGGCGCGGCGGCGGGGGCGAGCCTGGACAAGTTCTTCGAGGACGTGGAGTCGATCAAGGACGACCTCCGCGACCTGGAGCGGATCCAACGCTCGCTCCACGAGTCCAACGAAGGGTCCAAGTCCCTCCACGACGCCTCCGCCGTGCGCGACCTCCGCTCCCGTATGGACGCCGACGTGGCCGCGGCGATCAAGAAGGCCAAGGTCGTCAAGCTCCGGCTCGAGTCCCTCGACCGCGCCAACGCCGCCAACCGCTCGGTCCCCGGCTGCGGGCCGGGGTCCTCCACCGACCGGACCCGCACCTCCGTCGTGGCCGGGCTCCGTAAGAAGCTCAAGGACTCCATGGATTCCTTCTCCTCCCTCCGGTCCCGCATCGCCACCGAGTACCGTGACACGGTGGCGCGGCGGTACTTCACGGTGACGGGGTCGCGCCCCGACGAGGCGACGCTGGACGCGCTGGCGGAGTCGGGGGAAGGGGAGCGGATCCTGCAGCGGGCGATCGCGGAGGAGCACGGGAGAGGGGAGGTGGTGGCCGTGGTGGCGGAGATCCAGGAGCGGCATGGCGCCGTGGCGGACCTGGAGAGGAGCTTGCTTGAGCTGCAGCAGGTGTTCAACGACATGGCGGTGCTCGTGAACGCGCAGGGGGAGCAGCTGGATGATATCGAGGGGAACGTCGGGAGGGCGAGGTCGTTCGTGGATCGCGGCAGGGAGCAGCTGCAGGTGGCCAGGAAGCATCAGAAGAGCACCCGGAAGTGGACCTTCATCGCCATACTCATCGTCCTTATCATCATACTCGTCATCGTCCTGCCCATCGTGCTCAAGAACACCAACAAGAGCAACTAGATGCCTCGAGTTGGATTCATGGCGAATTGGCGATGCGATTATGCTCTTGTGGATATATACCGAGAGGATTTGTTCTTTGCGATTCGTTCTAGTTCTTTGTTCGTGCCGTTTTTTGTATCATATGGATAGTTGATCCGATCGAGTTGATTACATATATCGGTGATTTTGCTTGACATTATTTGTGTTGGATTTCGGAGCCTTTCCGATCTTCTTCCGCTGTTGCTGAGTTGGGACAGGGCAGATGAACAAACTTGGATCCAGCAGGCACAACTCGCTGGTCAAACCTGCTTTGCAGTCGCTGTTTGCAGGGTACGAAGCTCGCACGGTTCAAGCTTGACGCAGTCTCCCATATACATGGGTCGGGTCACGTCGGGTTGGCGGATCGAAATTGTACCCGTGCCCGACCCGTGGCATGGTCAGGTCGGGTTTCACGTGTAATTTTTCGAGTCGCGTCGGGTTGGGTCGGGTTTTTTTTATGTTTCGGGTTAAAAAATTGGTCCACGCCTGACCCGTCACGTATAATTTGACGTTACCGGTGATCTCAATTCAGCCAACCAGGACTGCCCTGTTCGTTTTTCTAGGCTGGGCTGTAAAGCTGAGATGTGAATGATCCGCTGGGCTGATTCAATACTATTCTGTGAGAAGAATAATCCGTTAGGCTAGGAGAATAATCCAAAACGATATTCTAATTTCGTTTTGGATTATTCTCTTAGCCCAGCGGATTATTCTTCTCATGAAATACCGGAGTAGTATTCTGTGAGGCCGGAATGCCATTCTTTTCGTTCGATTTAATCCTGGCCCACAGAGTTTTTTTTACCGTTGGGAACCGGTCCGGTTTGACCGGTTACCGGTCAAACCGGTCCGGTCCGGTAGCATAATAGGGCCGGTTACCGCTCAAAACTGACCCTACCAAACCGCTCCTACTGGTTGACCGGCCGGTTTGACCGGTTTACCGGACCGGTTTTTATTCCAAAAAAACCGGTACTGTAGCGAAAACCCTGCTGGCACAGCCACCTTCTACTCACGATCCCTGTTTTTTTTCTGTTTGTTTCTTGATACATTTGCATTGATGCGTTTGTGCTTGCCGTGATTTGGTTTCACATGTCTCGAGCTTCCCTGCGTGTGACAGATCGAGCCAGGGCCCAGCCCACGGCGCCGATCAACGTGCGGAATAATGCCGATGTTGCTTATGCTGTTGCTGCTTTGCCATGGAATCGGCAACACCCATGGCGGCTCACCGGACGACCACGGCGACCTGCTCTCGCTGCTCGATTTTAAGAAGGCCATCACCAGCGATCCAAAGGGGGCCTTGGCCTCGTGGAACACGAGCACCCCCTTGTGCATGTGGGCAGGGGTCACATGCGGCCGGGCGCCGCACCCAGAGTCCCAGACCGTGTCGTAGCGCTGGAACTCGCAGGCCAAAATCTCCAAGGTGAAATCACATCCTCTCTTGGGAACATCACGTTTCTCAGGACGCTGAACCTGTCCACGAACAGCTTCTCCGGCCACCACCCTCCTCTGAATCGTCTCCGCCGACTGGAAGTCCTGGCTCTGAGCGATAACTTGTTGCATGGCACTATTTCAGATACATTTGCCAACTGCTCTGGTCTGCGGTCTTCATGTAGTTGACCTTTCGAAAAACTCTCTACTTGGTGAAATCAGCCCCAAATTTGGCCTACTTTCTGTGCTCTCAGGTTTACATGTGTGTGAGAATCAACTCACAGGAATCATCCCACCGGCCCTCGGCAATATGACTTGCCTAGAGTCACTCGATCTATCCACAAATAATCTGTCCGGGAACACAATCTCCAATTTGTAGATTTAGGTTATAACATGCTTGGTGGTCACATCCCAACAATAGGCAACATGTCGGTCAATCTTCAAATTTTGAATTTGGCAGAAAATCACCTCTCTGGGATAGTTCCCACAAGCATAGGGCACCTTCAAGGTCTAAATGTTTTAAATAGCCGGCTATAGCTTCCGCTATAGCCTCTAGAAAGAGCAACCGCTATGGCATTTAGCTGGCTATAGCCCGCTAAATGCCGTTTTGACAGCACTGCCGCTAAACATCTTAGCCTGCTATTTAAAACCATGAGGTCTAATAGAACTGTGCCTTGTTGGTAACAGTTTTGTTGGTACAATCGAAGGATGGATTGGAAAGATGACGAATCTACATAGTCTGTATCTCCACGCAAATAATTTCACTGGGAAAATCCCACCATCTATTGGAAATCTCACTTGATAGATCTTTATCTATCAGATAATGAACTCAGCGGCCACATAACAAGTAGCTTGGGAAATCTTCATCAACTCCATGGATTCAGCCTACGTAACAACAATCTCTATGGTAAAATACCAAGTAGCTTGGGAAGCCTTCAACAACTTAAGCTGATGGACCTTAGTCACAACAGTCTAGAAGGTGGTGTACCATCCAACTTGGGAGACCTCGCTCAACTCCAGCACTTGGATCTTAGCGATAACAGGCTTCAAGGTATCATACCTTAAGAAGCCATGGCTGTTTGTTCAGAACATCCAGCTCGATCTACCATACTATAATTCTGCTTTTGAAGTTATGCACATACATACTCGGTAGATCACAAAGTTTGTTCCATGAACCTTGCATGAGAGAATTTATGTAAATATTCCCCATAATCACTCACTGCTTCTAGGGTGTTATATGCTTATGCCACGAAATTTTTTGTTGTTTGTTATCTGCAAAAACCTATCCTCCCAGGAGCATTCATGGGTTGTATGATGATATATTACACTAACTAGGTGCATAACAAATATAATGCATTGTACAAAAGTCAAAACAACCTAATGCCTATTCTAAAAAAACAACCTAATATCTTTTTTTAGAATAAGGAATATCCGGCCTCAAACACTCAACAAAGAGCGCTTGCAGAAATACCTCATCATACATGACTGATATAGGACTATAGGAGGCGTACAAATATTTTCTTCGTGTTTTTAAAACAACTACCCCTTTTTTGCCTAGGAGAACAGAAATACCTCATCATTCGCTAAAGGTATACATTAACGTAGTACACTAAAACAGATCAACGAACATACAGAACGACGATGTCTCTGCACGGGCTCTAGAAGAAGCCGCTGAACTGGCTGGTGAGCGAGTCCTTGAGGTTGGAGAAGAGCCCGAACAAGGAGTACTGCCGGAGCTTGGACACCTCGTACCACGAATTGAGCACCGCCTCGTGATTGTCCGTGCCCGAGAACGCCAGCTGGATCCCGAGGCTGCAGTCCACCTGCCCGCCCTTGCCCTTGCAGCTCGTCGTCTTCACCGCGCAGCTCTTGTCCACGCACGCGAAGTCGGCGCGCCCGGAGCACGACGAGCAGTCGCCGTCCTTCCAGAACAGGTTCGTCAGCCTGCCCTTCTGGAACTCCAACACCTGAAACATGGGATTTCAGGCTTCAGTTCAGCAACCGTAAGCGCTGAGCGAACTTGCATGGCAAATATATTGTACAATCAAGTGACCAAGTTACAGTTTGAGGACAACGCACCAGGGTGAAGCTGGTCACCGTGTACGAGCTCGAGCTGTTACCGATGAAAACCGGGGCTGACCTAGCCGCGTAGTTCCTCCCGGCGAAAGCTACCATGTATCCAGAAGACGACTGAAACAGGGTGAAATGATCGTACATTATTCACTAGATGTGATTCAATTGTCTCTCGTCTAAGAAGAGTAAGCAACCACAGTTCATAATTCTATTCACATACAACAAAAGCATAAACATGTCATAATGACATAATCATATCATGATTACAAAATTTAGAACTATGCAAAGCACACTTGCGAGAGCCTGTTTAATTCCGATGAATAGGTGAAAAGTGGTGAAAACCTTTTGCATTTGGCCACGTGCACAGAAAGAATAAATGAACTGACAAGGTTCTCTAGGTAAAAACATGTGTGTGTTGCTGTGATCATCATGAGAAATAGATGCAGAAATTTTTTTCATCAGTTTCTATTTTTGATTGTCTCAGCAGTTGATCATGGTGCACTTAGTTTGTACTTGGAGTACCTTGTGCGTTAATGCTATATTTCCCATTATTTTGCAATAGGCATGCTATGTCAAATCATTGAAGAAAATCCACTGAGTTATTCTCGAAGAAAAACTATCCTATTCGTTTCGCTCGGCTAGGCTGGAAAGTACGTGAGGAGAATAATCTGTTGGACTGATTCAATAGTATTATGTAAGAAAAATAATCCGCTAGGCTAGGATGATAAGCCAAACGAACGGGGCAAACCTACTGGAAGCAACGAAAGGTGAGTGTTCATGACTTCTTTAAATCGGGAGTTTTGACGTTCACTTGAGAGGGGGGAAAAAGCAGTACAATATGGGCACTAAGCAGCCCCTCTTGTAAAAGTTCAAAATTTGAGCCATTTGGATTGATGAAACTATGTAAACTGGCAGTTGCATGCCTGCAACCAATTCCTTGACACAATCAATTGGGAACATTCCAAATTTGAGAGAACAGCACATTCACAAACTTCCGAATAAACTGCATCTTGAAAGCTGACAACCCAACACCTGGACCACAGAAATAACACACGAGGCGTGTCCCAACCCCATAGGACAGTCAGCAGGGACGGAGGCAGCGGTGGGGCAAGGGGGGCTCAAGCCCCCCCTACAGCTGCGGTGTCAAAGGAAGCTCATGTAATTTCGTGTCCAATTTCAACCAAAATATGTATATTAGGAGGGGCTAAAGTTTATTTTCTGTCCAATTTCAGCTAAAATGTGTGCATTAGGAGAGGCTAAAGTTTATTAGTTCAGCAATCCAACAAAATAAAATCCTAAATCCCAACTGGTGATTTTGTTCAGCCCCTACTAAATTTTTTTCTGGCTTCGTCCCTGACAGTCAGCCCAACCCAAATGTGTCCAAAAAAGGGCACTGTCTCATCGTGTCGATCAGTCAATGGGACAACAACGTCCAGCTCCCTCGACGTTTCGCTTAACGGTTCCAAGCTGGCCGTGATCACCGACGTTTCTGACAAGTTCATCTGATCTAACACCTCATTGGCAATCAAGGTTTCCCCCCACAATAACTTTTTTTTCCTAGCATGACGACGGGCAGTGACAAATTCATTTTTCCTTTCTTCTAGCAGGACACGGGGATTGCCAAATTTACTTTTCTTTTCTGTGAGAAAAGGAAAACTAAAGAAAAATTTATGCCATGAGGTGAAAGAACGCAATTAACTAGGGTTCTTCCCGTGATTCGCGAGAAGAATTTTTGCAATTGGAACGCGAAATTTAGAAGGATTTACTAGCGCCTAGCACGGAGAGGAACTCACCGGGTCGAAGGAGGAGGAGTTGACGGTGAGGAGCGAAATCTCGTCGACCTGGGGGCGGAAGATCGCGACCTGGGCGCGGTTGGACGAGCCCGAGGCGGCTGTCGCAGGGGGAGAGCTGGACGCCGCCGGAGAAGAAGGCGTCGCGGTTCGTGAAGGCCACGCCGAAGGTGAACCCGTCGCCGCGCCGCACCGTCGTGTCGGCGCACGGGTCGTACACGCCGTTGCGGTCGTCGCCCGCGGCCACGGACGCCAGGAGGAGCACGGCGGCGGCCAAGGCGGCAGCCACCGACGCCCGCCTCGGCGTCGTCGCCGCCATAGCTGTGCGCAACTGGGGTGGGGGTTTCCTTCCCTTTCCTGGAGCGCGACGGACGAGGACGTTGACGAGTGGGAGGTTCCGGTAATCCGGTTCGTTACAACTCACGAAGACGCGGCCTGGGGGCAAGGAATAAAGAAGGCTATAAAAAGGAGGTGGCTTCCTTGTTGGGCCTTTCCGGCCCAGTTCTTTATGTGGACGATGCATTTACAAACTTTTCTTTATCAGGTTCCCTTTTTTCCATTTTGATCTTCTTCTAGGCTGCAGCCTATGCCATTACCAGATTTTAATGAAAGCAAAATAAGAAATGTTGAATATCAGTTCGTCCCCGAAAACTATCTTAATTTCACCCCTAATACAACACCGAAGCACACGTTATATTTTTGGACAAATTGACTTTCAAGGTTGAAGCCGATGCCTTCACAAGATTTTTGTCTAGGGTCTAAATAAAACAAGGAATGTGGAACTCAATATAGTGAAAACTATACCAATACCATAACCACGAAGTATTTCAAGAAATTTACCTAGCTTAACCTTGGAAGTGACAACTATACCAATACCATAGACCGAGAACACACAAGTCAACACACACAAAATTGCATCTCATAGCTACAGCTTACAAATACAAATAATACACCCCATAATCACCTCCTGACCTCCACATAATTGATACAGCCCGACAAAACCTCTCTAGGAAATGATCTGAGGCCGCAACTATGTCGCAACGAAATGTCAGATCTTCGTTGTCCAAGACCGGCATGCAATGCAGACAGCCAGACACGAATGGCATCTGACTTGCTTAGTGCAATCCAAGCAATGCTCAGGTTTTGCATGGCCTCTCAAGTCTGCAGCTCAACTCTGTTGGGCAAACGGATCAATGGAACTAGCATGGTGATGCCTTGACTGCAACATTTGGAGACCTTTTGCAGCCTTCAAGGATCGGTTAACCGTGGTTTTCTTCGTCAGACGTTTGCCAGCTTCTACACCTGGTGATTTGCCAAAAGCAAGTGAACGAGTTCAAATCTTTCTTTAAGCTGCCAAATAAATGTTAATGCATCCCATGTCTGAAAGCTAAATTGTACTAGAAGATGCTAGCATGAAATCTAACGGAACAGCTCAGATGACATATGCATAACAAGAAACATCTTGCAAATCTTCAGATAAAGAAGCTCATGTTAGATGCAGCCATGGAGGTGGTGTGCGGACTTACCGCTGACAGGCAAGGAGAGTCTTTTATGAACTTGACAATCCAAATCCCCAATCCTCTCCTTTGGGTTACCAGTGGAAGTCCTCTCCTTTGGATTACTAGTGGAGCGAAGTCCTGAAGGACGAGCCGAAGCTTCATCAGAACTTTCTCTAGGTAACACCTTTGGCCTAGATTTAGCTGATACGGAACCACTAGAACGATTTGTTGAGGAGCCACCACCCTCTGAATTTGACGGGAAGACCTTCTGTTTCAATGTGTTTGATTGAAGGGTTGAATCATTCTTTTTAACAGGTTTTCTGTATGGAGTATTGGTTGCACTTCTGTCAGGTTGCCTGAATTCATTAACCATGACACTCCCATCTGCTGTGTAAGCTCCAAGGAACCGACTCTCCCAAGGACGAACAGCCATCCATCTCTCTAGCCAATTCCAGCCCCAGCTGTTCTTGTCAGGTTCAAATGCTGTAGCTTGTCTTGAACTTGCTTGCCACTGAAATAGAGGGGGAAACAAGTTAAGAATTTCAGATCCCAGCTTTTCAAAAGGCTCCCTAACCTTGCACTGTGATCCTTTTTTTTTTTTAAATCGGCTGAAGGTAATCTCAATTATCATGATTGGATGTGCTTTCTCTCCCATGGTGGGCAGAAGTGAGGATCTTTCCTTTTTCCTATCGATTACTGGTCTTATGTTTGCTACAGATTGTAATTAGTACTAGTAAGAGCTAACCAATCAGAATAGCATGGAAAGATGAATATTTTAATTCTCAGATTAGCATGCAGGGAAGGGCAACTTCAACTGTCTCCTAGGCCTACTGTCTCCTATGAAAGGAATGCTAAGTATCCAACAGAATCAATCTTTGTGCTGTAGATACTGAGACCCATTACAGAATATCAACAGGCTAGTAGGGTCAAACCAGATCACTTTGCATATGTCCATAATATATTCAGACTAGAGCAAGTTTCACGCAGTTTTGTGCTTCAGTAGTCATCTTATTACTAGAGCAACAGTTTCTGCAGTATTTAGAAAAGTTGGATAAACTACCTGATGAGTAAGAGCATAGGCCATGGCTCGGTCACGTTTAGCTGCAGCTTCCTGCCTCTTCAAAAGTTTTGCTTGGATATCTTCCACAGAACCGATACTATCACACCAGCCATCCTGTAATTTAAGACAATGATAAAAGTTCACAAATAAACCAAATGGCTTACTGGCATGCCAGTTATTTCAAGAGCAGTATATATTCGCAAAGGGGGAAAATGTGGCAACTTGTAAGCAAATCATGTCATCGTCTTTTGTAAACAACTTTTCCAATATTATTGAAACATATATATAACTATCAGTCAAAGAAATAACAGAGGATGATAGGATGCCTTGTTTTTGCAACTTGTGAATCTCACCTCAATGTCTCTAACATGTGCCTCGGTTGTTTGCTCTGGTGAACTATTTTGCTGATCAGTCTGGTTTTCCAAAGCCATGCGAACTCGCCTTGCTCTAACACGAGCTTGAACCCTGACCAAAGCTTGCATACAACGGAGCGTTGTAGCAGCCTGCTTTCTCACTATATGACCTCTTACAAGGGCTTGAAGCCTAACCAGCCCTTTTAAAGCTCGACGGGCTCTCCTAGCCTGAAAAGAGAAAGCCAAGGGGCAGCATTAAAAAAATTAAGTGAGAATGATGGTAAATTAATGAGCTTATTTCCAGAATCTCTATAGTGACTTTTCTCGGCTGGGCTCCAGTTGAGCTCTTCTTAGTGAAATACCGTGGGGGCGGTCTTTTCCCCCACCGGCCGAGTTTTTAATAGTTGGATCTAGCAGACCAATTTTATTTTTGCTGCTAAAACGCAATATCTTTTATCAATATAAAGTCATCAATTAGTTACGTGACTCATTGCATGTGATTTGTTTGGAATCAAAACTGTATGTAACTGATAAGGTAAAAAGACTAAAGAAGTGGTGAAAAAACAAACGATATTGAGGTTTTGAGTATAAGAGTGCCGATTCAGGTTTGCCGAGATACTGAAGCTAAGAACATTTTCAGGAGTCTACACTTGCATACAGAATCCAAATGACAACATGAATGCGTACCAGGAAAGCTCTAAATGCTGTCTGAATAACTGTAGCAGCCCAGATCTCATTGAGTTCATCTTCAGATTGAGGCAGCAGAACATGAGGTGAACCACAAGTGGCTACTAAACATGAAGGTACATCCAAATCATCTTCCGGTTCATTAGCAACTTCTGGAAACTCTTCTTGCGCAGCAAGGCTGCTGTCATATTGGAAGTGCTGATTCTGGCAGTCAAACTGGTTTGTCGCGTCATTTTTCTGCAGTTAACCATTTGGCGACTTATAAGGAAAATGATATGATACCCATAACAGGGTTGTGATCCATCAGCTTGTTAGTTTGCAGCTCTTGTGATTGCAAAGTAACCGAGCATTTTGAGCGCTCAAAATTCAAAAGGTGCCAGTGAATGATCCAGGTATTGACATTACTTTTCCTTATACCTGTATGCACTTAAGTAACCTTTGTACCAAGCAGGTGACCAATTACTAGCAATAAGCTCTCTGCAGTAAAACTCAAAACCAACACACACACACAGCAATACTGCACAAGGAATTACCAAGTCCAACCCCAGTTCAGTCTAGAACCTAAGATTTGTCATTTGTCATGAGAAATGATCAAGAAGCCCAATTAATAAATTCTCCCATTTTTATTCTGAATATGATATTTGCACAATCTACATCAGGCAAATAGGCAATAAACAACATCAATGCACCAACCACCAATTTAAGAACCAAGATACGCCAGAGGGCTGCAGAATTATTGGACGAAGCCGTACCATTTGTCCAACATCTTCATCCTCCTTACGATGCTGCTGCCGGTCCACCTTTCTCAGCCCAACCAACGACTTAAGCCACCTCGCCGAGATGCCCATCACGCCGGCCTCCTCAATCGCAACAACCTAGCAAAACGCAATCTTTCCAGCTTCCATCAGCACCGGCACGAATGTATCGCTCCCAACATGCACAATCTCACGGAAAGGAGGAAAAAAAGGAGTGTAAAAGGCGACCAAGCCATGAAAAGATAATTACCAGATCAACGCCGGCGGATACCAGACCGAGAGCCGGGGTCGCCTCGCCACCCAATGAACGGCGCCGCTCGGCAAAGATGCGGGGGTGCGCTTGGGGGCCAGGCGCGATCCGGAGGGGATGATGAAGGGATCAAGAAGGAGTGGGCTCGGAGTATCGCTAGTAGACGCCGTGGTGGAACCAGCCGGCCATTACTGTCGCAGCAGTGATGCCTCTGTGCTCCCCTGCGCCCGCATTATTGCGCCCCGCTGCCGCTGCTCCTGCTTCTGCTTGCGTGGTGTGTTGCGGACTTTGCCTGTGCGGCGGCAACAGTGGCAACGGCACGGTCGCACGGAGGAAAGAGAAGGGGAGAGAGGAACGAGAAAGGACGCCGCTTTTCTCCGTTCACACTTTCTGCACCGCATGTCGGAAAACACCTTTTTGTTGGTGTTTTTTTTCACTCGTCTTGTTGATCTTGTGCCTCCGCTCGGAGCTCCAAGAATAAGGACAATAATAACAAGTTTGGGGTTCGGCAAATCGTGCAGGTCGTCACCTGAAAGCCGACGGGATTGTCACTTTGCTCCGGATTTTTGCGAGTGGCTTCTTCTGTGGAAATTGTGCAGGTCGTCACGTGTTTTAGGCCAGGTTTATCCTTGTTCTTGCATATCAATGATATCGACCGTTAAATTTTGTGAAGTGTAAAACATCGAAGAACTTGTTCGTTTGTGAGGAAAATTGAAGAGCGTGTCATTTATTTGTTTGTTTCAGTTCAGGGACTAGTTCGTTCATTGCCATTGATGATATGGCGCACTCCTGGACAGGATGACCGTATCATAGTACAACATCTTGATATTTCGCTTTTTTTTTAAATCATGTGATTAACGTTCTATCAACGGAACCTATCAGTGCTATGCTGCAGCTACCAACCACTAACCAGAAAAGGACAGATGCTCTTTCTCCTCGGAAACAGGAGGTTGATTGAGCGCCATGCCGCCATGTGAGCCGTCGTCCTTGCTAGTCCACCGCGTACGCACTGTTTCACCTCATCAGTGACCTATCAAGCTTCTGTGCCTGGGAATTGGATTTTGGAGGTTGCCGGATTCAAATTCCTGGCATGACGAGTTGCACGCAGTATTTGAAATCTAGTGCCCTGTTTAGTTTCCTATAAATTTGTTTTTCATCACACATCACATCAAAAGAGAATTCTACGTACATGAAGTATTAAATATAAACGAAAAAATAAACCATTAATGTACATAGATGAAGTGTATTTCGCGAGACGAATCTAATAAGCATATTTAATCATGATTTGCAACATTGATGCTACAGTAATCATCTACTGATGATGGTTTAATTATCTTCTAATTACCCCGTTAGATTTGTCTCGTGATCTACAGACGAGATCTGTAATTATTTTTAATATTAGTCCACAGGACTACTTCTAAATGATATTTTTCCTTTACAAAAAATTTGCAAAATAGAACTAAACAGGGCCAGTAAAAATTCCCTAGACAGCCTCGACATTTCGACTACAGTAAAGCTTTACAATCTGACCGTCGTATTAATCCTCACCGGTCACCATAGATTTTACGAAAAGTATCTCTCAAGAAATGTTCAAATGCAAAAAAGAAACTTTAGGTTGAATAGACCCGTGAAATGCTTAAAATGTCTAGCATGAGGTGACTTAGCCACTTAAGGGAGGTTTTCTCCACCGCTGCCGAACAACCGGCACCTGATTGGGTCTATCTATGAGCTTAAGAGTTTAACTGTCAAATTTTATTTAGTCTTATCTACAAAGTTCTGTAGTCACGGAACTAGTGTGGCAAGATGTCATGATACACAAAAAGGCATATAAGGTTTGTGCAGTGCATATAAGATTTGTGAACGTAGGATGTTGTATGAATGCGCCATATACAACCTAAGTTAGAGCAGAATGTGTTGAGTTTATGTGTTGTGAAGTTGCTCATATGGCGGTAGTGCCATGTGTCAATTAATTGACAGGTTATCCTATACAACAGTGTCACTAGTAGTGAAAACAAACGCGAAATTCGAAGAACTTTTATACGTTGTTTATTTGGCGGAATGATAGACGATAAGAGGAAAGAAGAAGAAATAATGGCACTGAAATTACACCAATGTCCGCATCTTATTGTTCAAAACAAAACAGTGTTAGCTAAAGCAAAGCTCTAGATATGCGAGCTGAAGCCCTGATCATCTCAAAACTTCTCTGCGCTTATGTTATTTTCTAATATAGAGAATGCAACATAGTTGCTTATGCTCTTGCAAACTAAGCCGTGTTTGTACTCCATCGGTCCTAAATTACAATTCGTTTTGAATTTTTTAAACATAAAATCTCTGTATCAAGAGAAGTATAAGCGAGATAGATCTAATGCTGGAACGTCTCCTACATGTTGATGTTCTGGTTGCCACGACTTTGCCGGGACCCTCAAATATCCAATTCGGCATGTTTAATTCCGGTGAATTGGTAAAAAGTGGTGAAAACTTTTTGTAGTTACGTGCACAGAGAGAAGAAATGAACTGACACAGATCTCTATGTAAATTTTTTTTGACATTTTTTGCAAACTTGGAGGAATTGAAGTGTCACAAGCAGGATTTTGCCACTGCAATAAGATGGAAAGATGCTTAGAAGACGGGAGCACGAGTATTCTTCCCAAAACGGGCGGTTCGGTTCGGTTCCGGCACGGACCCGCACCGCACCCGACGACCCACACACCACGCAGGAATCGAGTTGCGTCAACACGCGCTCCCCGTAGCCCGCCCCGCCACACCGCGCCCCCTGCTCTTTCGCCGGAAGACCCCGGAAGCATCTCGAAGCTCCGTCCCTGGCCGTCCGATTCGCATCCGACGGCCAGTGCCCCACCCGCGCCCGCCTCCTGCAGCTTCCAGAGTATTCACTCCCCACCACCCGTTCCCTCGCTATAACTATCCCCGCCTCCTCTCTCTCCTCCTCACAAACCGCACCTGACCCGCGACCTCGCTCCCCGTCGGATCGAAACAGCTAGGGTTTCGGAGGGACTTCTTTTTTTTCCTCTCTCCCCGTCGGCGGCGACGAGATGTTCGGGCGCGCGCCGAAGAAGAGCGACAACACGCGGTACTACGAGATCCTTGGCGTGCCCAAGGACGCGTCCCAGGATGACCTCAAGAAGGCCTACCGCAAGGCCGCCATCAAGAACCACCCCGACAAGGGCGGCGACCCTGAGAAGGTGAGCGCGCGTCATCTGGTCTCTTCGCTTAGGTTCGATCTGTCAGCGGTGGGGAGGTAGACGGTAGGTTAGCAGGTCCGTGGCGTGCTTGGGCCGGTTTGATTAGGTCGATTTTTCATCTGGGGCTTGTGGGCGGCGGATCTGAGGCGGCATGGGATTTGGTGGATTTAAGGGCTGGGCTGGTGGATGCGTTCTCCATCGGTGGAGGGATTCCGATGGGGTGAAGTAGATGTGACACTGAATTGTTAGAATTGTAGCGTCTACCCAGACACATCTGGAGCTGTTCATGTGTTCCTGAAATTAATCGCTCGATGTGGTTTCGATCTGATTAATTCTTCCGATGGTTGTTGAATATGCTGATTATGCCCAATGCCTTGCTTGGTGCACTACTAGTCTGGTACCGTAGAGTAATATAGCAGTTTATTAGTGTTTCAGACCTTATAGTTTGCTGTGATGTCCAATTGATATGTAGTTTGTTAGTATCGCGGTTTGCACTATGGTTGTGAAATTGATGCACGTCCTACCTTAAAACAAAGGATGCATGACCAGTTGAATGCCCCTGGTCCTGATTGCTGTTGGGCGCTCTGTTAATATATTAGTGATTTATATCGTGAATTATTAGACAAATGCTCTAATTTTGAGAATGTGAATATGCACTGTGTACTATATGACAGTTGTCCACTCGTATTGATGCTTCATTTTAGCAAGGTTTATACCAAATTCTATCATTTAATAGTCTTGAGCCACGAGTAGTTTTCAAGTAGGGCTGTCATAATGATTCTTTGCTCGTGCTTGATGGAATTGGTGCTAGTGTGTTGGCCATTTTTAATCTCTATATGAAGTTTGTGAATTATCTTTGGTTGCGGAGGTGTTGAGATTGAGATGGCAAACTAAGATTGGTTCTTTCAATTTCAGTTTAAGGAGCTAGCTCAGGCTTATGAGGTCCTCAGTGATCCTGAAAAGAGAGAGATTTATGATCAGTATGGTGAGGATGCCCTCAAGGAGGGAATGGGAGGCGGAGGAGGGATGCACGATCCATTTGACATCTTCCAATCATTCTTTGGTGGTGGAAGCCCCTTTGGAGGTATGTTATGTCAAAAGCAGCGACTACATTCCATTTTTTCAGTGTTAATTTGCCTACTCATGTTCTATGCTTTTGTGTTGTGAAGGTGGTGGTAGCAGTAGGGGCAGGAGGCAGCGTAGGGGTGAGGATGTGGTTCACCCTCTGAAGGTTTCTCTGGACGAATTGTACAATGGCACCTCAAAGAAGCTCTCACTGTCACGCAATGTACTCTGCTCCAAGTGTAATGGGTATGTTGTTTGGCTCACCTGTCGTGTCAACCATTAATCTATATGTGTTCCAGATTCTCATGATGTGGTGCATTCATCATGCAGCAAGGGCTCAAAGTCTGGAGCTTCATCGAGGTGTGCTGGCTGCCAAGGCTCTGGCTATAAGGTCCAAATCCGGCAGCTGGGACCAGGAATGATTCAGCAAATGCAGCATCCCTGCAATGAGTGCAAGGGTACTGGGGAGACCATCAACGATAAGGACAGATGCCCACAATGCAAGGGCGATAAAGTGGTGCAGGAGAAGAAGGTTCTTGAGGTGGTGGTTGAGAAGGGCATGCAGAATGGCCAGAAGATTACATTCCCTGGTGAAGCTGATGAGGCGGTATGTCTCTGCTTGTCCTTGTTCTGTGGTTCTGCAGGCACCAAATTAAGGTGTCCTAAACATTTGTGTTTGTTCTGTGCAGCCGGATACTGTCACTGGAGACATCATCTTTGTCCTTCAGCAGAAGGAGCATCCCAAGTTCAAGAGAAAGGGCGATGACCTCTTTTATGAGCACACACTGACCCTGACTGAATCTCTCTGTGGCTTCCAGTTTGTTCTGACCCACTTGGATAACAGGCAGCTTCTTATCAAGTCAAACCCTGGTGAAGTTGTGAAGCCTGGTAAGTGATCTGAACATGGAAGGTGTTAATTGATTCGGTCTTTTCTCATGCTCATGGCTTGCAATTTCATGAATTTAGCCAAATGCTCATTGCTTATTTTTCACCTGTGCAGATTCTTTCAAGGCGATCAACGATGAGGGCATGCCCATGTACCAGAGGCCCTTCATGAAGGGCAAGCTTTACATCCACTTCTCGGTGGAGTTCCCAGACTCCTTGAACCCAGAGCAGTGCAAGGCCCTGGAGGCTGTCCTCCCGCCCAAGCCGGTGTCTCAGTACACCGACATGGAGCTTGATGAATGCGAGGAGACGATGCCTTATGATGTGAACATCGAGGAGGAGATGCGGAGGCGGCAGCAACAGCACCAGGAGGCCTACGATGAGGACGAGGACATGCCTGGCGGCGCGCAGAGGGTGCAGTGCGCCCAGCAGTAGGCACTGTAGGAAGAATGTTTGACGGTGGCGGCAAATTTGATGTTTCGCTATGTGCGAGTACTGTTGGGCCTCTTAAGCTTTCCCGCGTATTATGTGATATACTTTCGGTTATAAAATGCAATATTTGATGCTTGGAGCGGGAGTTTTGCTTTTATGTTTTCCGTTACTGACTTACTGCATCGGTTGGAAATGACGTAGGGTTTGGAGCAGTGAGGTGTCGAAAAGCTCTGTTCGCGAGTGAAGGCTAACCCGTTAAAAAGGTCTAGTCAATCTGGACCTTGAACACCTATAGTGGAAAAGGTGGACGTTTACAAAATGGCTAATTGCTCACATAAGAAACATGGTTATAAAAGCTGACCATAAACGAAACGGAAGAAAATTCAGCTTTCGTAAAGCAAATAATAAGGCATTAGAAGGAACCAGGAATACGCACATACAACCAAGAATCGCCTAAAATTGAAATCCAACTTTGGAGGAAATGAAATGCCGGTTGAGGTGAATGAAAATGATCGAGAAAGCCCAGCACTAGAAGGAACTAGGAAGATCCGTAGAGAGTTTTTTTGCCTCGTGATTGGCCAACAGGGACAAAGTGATCGGTGCAACCGTTTGTCTGCTGCGCGCTGCCTCGCTGTCAAGGCCAGTAGGCCCAGGAAGTAGTTTAGACTGGCGTGCTATGATCAAACCCTGAAAAAAAAAGGAAAACCGGAACATTCTGGGTCGAATTGGTTTTTGGCGCTGAACCGGCTAAAACCGTGACGGAATGGGGCAAATCGAAGCCATTGTCGAGAAGTGTTACGGCAAGAATCTTGGAAAGCCTGTGTATTTTCCCTGAAATGCTGTAACCTCATTACGCGAGCAGCATAGCAGCCCTCAAAATGCCGTCCATCGTACATGGTTGACAGTTGGAACCTGATAGTGCCTGTTCCTCAATCCTGATCGTACAACGCCCCAAATTCTTGACCAATAAGTTCATGGTTGAACTTGAACCTAGGGCCCCATGAGTGCAAAGCTGTACCTGAAGCTTATAATCTGTGCAGTACATACAGTTCGTACTCATGAGTTTCTCTGCAGTAATTTTCTCACACACACATTGTGTCATTCCGTGCTCTCTCTAACACCATTACCAAAGTTGTTTGTGTTGCCGAAATCAAAGATGCCACATCTGTTTGTGATGTCAAGTGTTCTGTAGCTGAGGTGTGCAGAGTTCAAACGGGACTCGACGAAGAACAATGCCTGACGCTGCACCAAGCAAACTGAAGAGCAGCAAAGCGGCGGCAAGATGGATGGCTGTTCCGACTTTCCGAGGGGAAGAAGATGGAGGGACAGGAATTCTTATTTTCCTGGTTGAATATGTACCTTGCTTGATTCAACTGGAATGAGTACTGGATGATGGAGGATGAAGCATCAGGGGAAGGCATCGCTGGAGGAGGTAGTGCTGGGCCAGGCTGCTCAGCTAGTGTACTGTATACAACTGCATTATTCTGCACAATTCAACTCGGACACATTAAACAAAATAGTTTTATGTGCTTTTTCTGGCGGTTGACCTTCGAGACTGACCATACATGTTCTTCAACCCACCTTCTCTGACGTTGCAACGAAAAAATTCAGAAGTCAGAACAGAGATGCAATGGAGCTACTAGTATATATCTGAACAAACAGCAACCAAGATTCTGTTCCAGAGTACTAACCGGTTGTATCCAGGAAAGAAACATTAATTTTTTAACCTTCAAAAAACCTTCAAAAAGAAACATTAATTTTAATTGATCGGCACTTAGCATAAGCAAGACGAGGTAAGGTTTGGCAGAGGTCTATTCCGCTTCCGCTAGATCTTTTGACGTGTGTGAAGCAAGGCCTTTCGCCATCTTTAGTTCTTCACCTGTCGCTTTGCACGGCTGCGATTGTCATGTAAACTTCAGCTGGGTCTCTTCTGGGATACACTCGATTGTCATGTAAACTTCAGTTGGGTCTCTTCTGGGACACGCTCATCCTAATAACTTGGAAACTTGGGTTTTGTTGGTGTGCCAATGGTTAGTGTTGTAGATAAAATGTCACTTCAGAAGAGTAACAAAAAAACAACCCTGACTTGTTCCAAGGAGGAAAAACTCCGACGTAAGGCATGCCAATGATCGAATTCTGAGGCTCAGAATAAGGAGAACAATGATTCTTTAATATAAGAATAAATATGAGCAAGAAAACGCAAGAAGGCTATGGAAAAAGTCTGAAACTCAGATGACTTGAAGTGCACTTCAAATGTCACCATGAGGATAGCGATAGGACAATTTAGACCACCTTGCCTTCTAAGTCAGTAAGGCATAGATCATGTTTTTACAAAGCAGTCATATACATTGCATGGGTCCTTTTTCCATGACTTGATGCATTGCATCCCCAAGGATGACGTTTAGTGAGTCTTTAAGCACAAAACCAAACACTACTACCTCCTATAATGGCACTGTAAAAGTTTTTCTATTCATATTTTTGCCAGAAAAAGTGTAAGTTGACCATCCTGCCTTTTCTTATGGCACATATATGACATCATTGTACCCGACCCAGATTATGGCACCTGACCATCAAGTACAATGCATCGGGTTGTATGTTAATGTTACGCAGTTTTTAATTTGGTTCATCCCAATGCAATTCGGATGAAGGTAGGGGGCGTATACAATCATGTTCAGATAGATGCTGATCTTGATGCAACATGAACAACGGCAGATAAACTCAAACTACATGCGTGCTTCTCACAACTTTTAAAAAACCAAAGGAAGTCAGAACTCGCGCACATGATTGCATTGACTTTGACAAAAACCAAACGGATCAACAATTGTGCAACAACACAACCTATCAAGACAGCTTGTTCAAACAACCTTAATCAAAACCAGCAGCAAATCAGCAGGAAACAGGGCATTAAAAAAAACACCAAACCGACGCATTGACCTCGAGATCATTGCCTTCAGGCCTCCGCTCCTATATAGAAACCCCATTCCCAGCTCCTCTACCCTTCTCTCTCTCTCTGTTCCGCGCTCTGCAACATGCAAAGCGTTGACGTCGCACTCGCAACCTCCTCCCCGGCTCCGGATCCAAACTCCCTTCAACCCCAAACAAAACCGCACCAAACGATCGAAAGCAGAGCCACCACGGATCCTTGTCCTCACCAACACCAACGCCGACGCCTCACCTCGCCGCGTTCCAGCTAGCCGCTCGCCTCGCCACCGTATATTAGGGGCTCGCCACGATGAGCACCGGCGGCACGCCGCCGGTGGGGCTGACGCCGGGCGGCGACGGAAACTCCGTGGGCATGTTCAGCTCGGACCGCATCGGCGGCTTCGGCTACGGCGTCGGTGTCTCCGTCGGCATCCTCCTCCTCATCACCACCATCACGCTCGCCTCCTACTTCTGCACCCGCGCGCCCGTCACGGCCGCCCACGACGCGGCGGCGGGGGAGCACGAGCGCCCGTCCCGGCGCCACGGCGGCGGCGGCGGCGGCGGCGAAGGGGCGCACGACCACGACGTCGAGCTCGGCATCGACGAGGCAACGCTGAAGGGGTACCCGGAGGTGGTGTACGGCGAGGCCAAGGCCAAGAAGGGCGCCACCACGTGCACGTGCTGCTCCATTTGCCTCGACAACTACGGCGACGGCGAGGTGCTCCGGATGCTGCCGGAGTGCGGCCACCTGTTCCACCGGGAGTGCGTCGACCCGTGGCTCCGGCACCACCCGACGTGCCCCGTTTGCCGGACCTCGCCGCTGCCGAGCCCCATGCCGACGCCGCTCGCCGAGGTCACGCCGCTGGCAATGGCCAGGATGTCGTCATGACAATAGGCAAGGACCAGCAAGTTCTTGCTTGTTTTTTTTTTCTCTCTCTCTCTTCAAATTTTCCTTTTATTTTCTTGTCCTTACTCCTTACTGCTGTACCACCATAATGTGAGGTGGAATTGACAAACCGGGGCACAGTGATCTTTGGAAAATGGAATGACTGAAAATGTTCAGGGTAGGAATTAGGAACATCTTTTCTTGGGTGTAACTGTAAATTTGGGTTCAGAGTAGTTTTCTCCTCGATGAAAAACATAGTTTGGATTAGGATTCACTGTCTGCAGATGGTTGATATCAATCTTGCAAAGATAAGCTCACATGGTTTTCTATTCAGATTAGCAAAATTTACTTTAGATGAGTATGCATATTCAATCTTATTTCAGAAAAAAACTGTGTGTATATTTCAATGTTAACTCCGCATGGAACTTACATCGAAGATTTGTATTTCTGATGAGAACACATTGCAGGAAGCGCGAACAAGCCCGATAATGGTCTTCGTATTAGTGTGCGATTAATGGATATGGATTATTGAAGATGGTAACCAGACAGTTCATATTATCATATATTCCTTTAAATTAACATGTAAAATGCAGAGGTGTTTCATCGATGCATTCTGATTCAAAACTGTAATAGTTCTATACAAAAATATTACCGCTCCCAGTTGCTTCAATTCCTTGACTTTTGCGGCTAAGTAAAACAACGAATCAAACTAGCGGTTCAGACTTCAGACTCCTGCAACTTGATCAATTTTAAAGCTCTACTATGCAAGTACTTAATGAATATATTATATCAACCTCATGGTCCCTAGATGCCCTTAAACATATAATGATGTACATACAGCCCCCCATTATCCCAGGATTGCAGGGTCAATTAAGCAAATTTCACTGTCTGTGCTTTGAAGTAACGAATGCCAATAAGGATGGTATGGTTGCTGCACAAGACAAGGGACGAAAAAGGCATCCTTTCTTTGATCCCCAGAAATGCTACTCCCAATTTGATGTCATCATGTTAAACAAAACATCAATGGCCTATCTAAACCAAGTTATGTGTTCTCTGTTCGAAACAAAATGATTTCATGAGAAATGTGAATTAGGTAAGGGGAAAAAATACTGTAGGCAAGTGTTTGTAGTAAACTGTGCTCGCAATTGAAGAGTCCGAATCCAGTACAAGACCTCACGCTCCAGACATAATTTCTCACTAATAGCAGTACCTGAAGGATAAAGATCTGGCAGCCATTTCCTATTTTTGTACACGATCTTGCTATGACCAATAGACTTTATAGCTCTATTGAATCACTAGTGTTGATCTGCAGTACATGGGACCTTAATAAGACACAGCACTGGATTCACTAGTGCTTCACAGGAGTAAAAGAACACAGTAACCAATGACACGCTGGATTTGGTAATTGAGGTGAAAACGACTTTTAACGAGTTGATTTTGTTACGCTTTACCAGTGTGATCTGTGATCCTGACATAAAACTTCACTACTTTACCCGTGAAGCTCTTAAGAACAAGAGATAGAAGTAGCCCGTTAAAACATTTTGGAATATTTGTCTGGGTTTGAGTTAGTACAATATATGAAAGCCAAACTTGTCAGAAGTGTTCAAATGGCCCAAGACTTTCTGCTTTTTTAGTATTGCAATAATATCATGGTACTGTTATCAATCGACCGGCATCATCTATGAAAACGTGCAGTCTTGTTCTCCGATCTGATGTGGTCCAGATGCCATTCATGCGGAAAAAAAAACTAGTATTACACAAATTTAACAACGGATTTGGCAAACATTTTGGCCAGGATATGCGTCTTGTGTCATGACATTCCTGCAAGATTTTATTCTCCATGTGATCAAGAATATAAAACTGAAACGATGAGGTGGACTCGGCTGACTGTTGCAGCAAGGGCTGCAAGGCCATCGCCCATGCCCATCGTAATTTTTTTTTCATAATTTTATAGCAGGTTCGTCCAAACAAAATATTACACCATAATAATTCTTCTAAAAGCGATGATCATGCAGACAAAAATCATTCTAAATAGATTAGTCGCCTTTTTAATCTGCTCGACCAGAATAGATGGACAAGAAACCATAGGAACAAGAATTGTGAAAAATTATCATATAGTCGTTTGCACAACATTGAACTTAAGAAGAGTAGTACATACTAGAACATAGCTAATAAACAAATCGTGCACTACACACGGTGATCTGTACTATCATATGGCTCTAGCCTCTAGGTCCATGTGAGTTCCGAACATGGAATCCAATTGACCTTAAATAAATAAAAAGAAGCTTCAGAATGGGAGCACGCAAGATTCACACTGCCGGTGACATGGTTTAAGATTTCTGTTTATCAATGTCTTAATCCTGAGCCGGTTTGGGTGCTCATCCATTTCAGTGCGAAAAAAGAAGAAGAGATTTTGACCAACGCCAGAACGAAAAGATTTTTTTTTAAAAAAAATCAAGAAATGGATTAAACAAAGACGCTAAGGCTAACCCTGCTAACTGTACTCTGTACACCAAATTTCCGTTACAGAAACAAAATAAACTCCCACACTTGTTCAAGAAATCTTTAGCATTGTCTTTCTTTTTTTGAGAACTTTTAGCATAGTCTGCTGCTGCAGAAGAAGCTGACTACTGTGACCCATACTTTATAGGGCAACCGAAACCACCTCACGGGTCAACAAGGCCCACGTAGACTATCTCTCTCGCCCACTCGTGACCCAGCCCAGGCCCATTCTCTTGAACCAGGCCGCCGACATGCGTCAAACCGCACCCGCACCGAGTCATTGCGGTGGATTCGTGGCGTCACTTGCTAATCCATCTGCTCGACACGACTCCTCCACTCCACTGCTCGACAAGCCGGAGAGCGAGAGAGCCCCACCTGCAGCGATGCCGATGGCGACCAAGCACCACCACCTCCTCTTCGCCGCCGCGGCGATGCTCGTGCTCCTTCTCCTCCCCTCCGGCTCCGCTGCCACCGCCGTCGAGTACTGCAGTAAGCGCGCTTCGGAGCGTCCCCGTCCCGAGTTTGTTTCCGCGGGATTTTGCGGGCGAGCTTGCACTGATGATGATTCCGTGCGGATTTGGCAGAGAGGGGGCGGGATTACCCGGTGAAGGTGAGCGGCGTGGAGGTCGTCCCCGATCCCGTCGTCAGGGGGGAGCCGGCTACCTTCAAGATCTCCGCCTCCACAGGTAACCAATCTATCCGTTGCGACGGGGCTCGACGGACTAGCCTCCGTGCTTCCATTTAGGGCGTCGTATGATTCACAGCGGATAAGCCGCGTTCAGTAGTTTCATTGTGCATTACCATTTTTTAGGCCGGGAAATTCATGTCTAGTCATTGTCTCGGATTGAGTATATTGCTTGCCGGATTGAACCGAGCTGTTGATACTATAGCATGACATAACTTGCGGTTACGGTTGTGAGCGTTTTTATGGCATTGTCCCTGTTTCACAATATGAATTTACTAGGATTATTCTGGTGAAACAAACATAAGAAAGAGCTTTGTACAAAACTTCTCTCCTTAGTTATTGTATTAGAATGTTCTTGACAACATATTTTGAGAAAAAGGATGCACCTGTGCATGCAGAATCAGCGAATTCTGTTACTTTTTTTTAACCTTTTTCTTCTACTGATGGCTGTATTCGAGTCAATGAGGACCCTTTGGTGTACCAGTTGTATCCTACAAATGATCTGCTCTCTCTTCTGCGATGTGCCAATACTTCCCAATTGCAGCGAAGGTTAAAAAGAGCATAACTGCAAAACAGGGTGAATTGACTGTTGTGACTCGCCTAAAAGCAACTACTGTTTTGTATTACTACTTTTCCTACTGTAGTATTGGTTAGAATTCGGATAATGAAATTGTGTACTGCCACCTGTTTTAGACCTGCATTTTATCTGTTAGTTTAGCCCCTTTAATGTTATAGCTTGCTGAAGTTGAATCTTTATTAACAAATTATCTATTTTTTCTAAATTTGGAAAATCTCCTGACCGTCAATCATTTTAGATGACAATATTGTTTAAAGTTAGATACCTGCATTTTATCTGGTGGATTTTATCCACCTAGTTTAGCCCCTTTAATGTTATAGCTTGCTGAAGTTGTCTTTATTAACAAATTATCTTTTTTTTTCTTCTAAATTTGGAAAATCTCCTGACCGTCAATCGTTTTAGATGACAATATTGGTTAGAGTTAGATACCTACATTTTTGTTACAATAGAATGAGTCTGCCACCTAGGGAGCATATCTTGTGATCTATCATCTATTATGCCAGTCTCTATTGTTTAGGTTAAGAAAGAATTTTGCTAGGTTTATATGATCAAGAATTTTGCAAAGCTGTTTATTGTTTATTGCTTATATGACCTGACAGCAGTGCAAGCTTTTGCATAGAAACTATTAGCCGTCTAGGCATTAGGCATGTAACATTTAGAATTTTGGAGTGATGCAAAACATAGTGTAGAGATACTATTTTTGCCTCAACTTGTCCTGTGCCCAGGGCGGAAGGCAGCTGGTTAACTGACCCTGAATCTATGATAGTCTGGCAGGCACTTGTTTGGGACATTCGTGGTATCATGATCAGTAGACATACGGCATTATTTTACTTTATCAAGACATATGGGTATAGTTATTTTACCTTTGGAAAAATGCTTGTATGGCTATTGGAGCAGTGTGGATGAATCTGAAGTCGGAAAAAAATTATCTTGATGATCTGTTTGTACTATTATGATTTGTTTTTCATCAGTATATGTTATTTAATTTCTATCACCTAGTCAGTATGTCCAGTTGCTTCATGCCATACCAAAACAGGGTATTTATGGGATGTCTTTGTTTATGAATACAGATAAAAACATCACTACAGGGAAACTAGTGATAGATGTTGCATACTTCATCTTCCACGTTCATTCAGAAACTCACAACTTCTGTGATGAGACTTCTTGCCCAGCGACTGGTGAATTCGTGCTAGCTAGCAAACAGACATTGCCATCATTCACCCCGCCAGTAAGTATACCTAGAACCGCTGAAGTCGTTCAATCAGTGAACTAGACTTGGTGCATTTCATTGGTACTGAATTTTTTTAAACCCATTTTTCCTGTCATTTTGTTCTGTTGCAGGGTTCTTACACGCTCACTATGAAGCTGCTGGGAGACAGCAATGAGGAACTGACCTGCATCTCATTCGGGTTCAGCATAGGGTTTGTTACACCTAATGCCATCATCTAAACTCAAACTTGACCGGGACCGGTTTGTGATAAAATGCGACATGGATGTACTTACAGAACACTTATTCCATCTGCTTTCGTTTGACCTAGAAAAAGTGTGTTCAACCACCCTCTTTTATTCGGAGTTGGACATTGACCATATATATAGTGTGATCATGGAACTTTGCTTTACTCGTGCGTATCAGCATGCTTTTTTACATGTATAATTGCACATTGCCTTTCATCAATTGTTGTTATGTTCTTTGTCTTCAGTGCGTCATTCATGAATCATGAGCACTTGAAACTTGAAAGGGCAAATAGACTCGCTGCTTTTGCTTCTTGTTTCTGCCTGAGGTGCGCCCCGGCGATAGCGTGGATGGCGTGCCGTGGCCCGGCCCCTGGATGTTGGGTTGCTGTCTGTCCAGGACTCCAGGTCGTGCACGTAGGCTGACGCTAGCTGAGGAGCAGCAAATGGCAAGACATGGCGGCAATGGATGTCGTTGCTGTAGTGGCCTTGCTACACCCACGTGGCACGCATAACACTGCCGGGCCGGGCAATTTCTTCGTGAGACAGCACCATGTGCACCGAAATGGTTCCTTTTTTTGTTTGTGATAACACTGCAGTGGTGGGACCAATCAGCACTGACACCAAAGAGTACTTTGTTTTATTTTATGTTATGATGAAGTTGGCGTTTGAAATTTGAACACTGATATCTCCTTTTCCCTATTCAGCATTATTTTATTTCTCTACACTCGTGTTTGGTTTAGGGCGGAACGTGCAAATTTTAGTCGATTTCTGCAGGACCTCCTACTGAAAATCATGTGAAGTTCATGTGTTATTCGCGGAAATAACCTGACCTGGATGTTCAAACTCGTAAAGGTGAGTATTTATGAGTCACGATAGCCGCAAAAGAAAAGCATCCGGGCTTTTACATCGTGCGTGTGATAATAAAATGCAGTTCAAAATTTCAAATCCACATATCGCATTAACGGCTCTAATCGTGTTCAAACTATCAAATCCGAACGTTAATGGGCTGCCTGGGAAGCGGCAGGCGCGCCCCCGAGCGGAAATTACGTATCCGCAGCGAGCCCACGCCCCGCGCACGCCACGGGAAGCGCAGAAACAGAAAGAAACAGGAAGCGGCGAACTACACGGGGCCTCGCGACTCGCGGGACGGGGAAGCCCTAGCCTTCGCATTGCCTCGCTCTTCCACCCCCCTTTTCCTCCCCCGCCTCCGCCTCCGCCCCGCGCCACCGCCACCGCCACCGCCGCCGCGGCGCCATGTACCCGAGCCCGTACGCTGGCTCCGGCGCCGGCGCTGGAGGGAAGATCCGGCGCCGCCCGCCGACCCGCGCCGCCTCCACGCCCTACTCGCGGCCCCCCGCCGCAGCCGCCGCGCACCGCCTCGCGGCCGCGGCCGCCGCAGCTTCCGCAACCTCGGGACCTGGCGGGGAGGGCGGCGGCGGGAGTGGCGGGTGGATGTCCCGGCTCGTGGACCCTGCATCCCGCCTCATCGCGGGCGGCGCCGCGCGGCTCTTTGGCTCGGTGTTCCGCAAGCGCCTCGCGCCACCGCTGGCCCCGTCGCCGCAGTTGTCGTCGCCTCACGGTGAGACTGAGATTCCTCTGTGTTCCTCTCTGCTTCCTGGGATTGGTGTCTGCTCAACCGTCCGTGATTTTGGCTTGGCTAGGGTTTCGGGCTTTCCGGGCATGTTAGGGTTTACCTTACGATAGCAAAGACCCGCTTTAGTTTTGGGTAATTTTAGCTGTGGAAGATGTATTGCTGATACGAAGATGTCAGCTCGTGATGAAAGCAAATTATTTTTGCTGCGGGAACTCACATGAGCTTTCCTGCAGACATGGAAAGCTTTAAAACTATGCCATGTAGCTGTATGTATAGATTACGTCTGATCGATATCACAATGATTGATATCGGTAAGCGACAAATAGTATAAATGCTACCATATGGGGGGTTTCTAACCTATTGGAAACATGTTTTTATTGCTTGATGCGAAATAAAGATCCTCTTCTTCTTAATTCTTGTTCGGACTTGTGCGTAATAATTGCGTAAAAATTATACTGTTGCGAGTCTGATGGATGTTTTATGCTTGCAGGAACAAATAATGATCCAACACAGGAATTACCTGATTCAACTAATGTTGTAAGTAGCAATCAACAGTTAGCAGTTAAACACGCCACATTGTGTGTTTGATGTGGCATGTTCTGTATAGGTTTCATTTCATTCATTATTGTTCATACAACAACATTTGAAATTTCAATGCAGGATTCACCTCCACTCCCAGAGGGTGGAATGGATAAAGGGAAGAACATAGTTGCCACGTCAGGTGACAAAGCATTGTCTGAAGTAGAACACTTGTTAATGCGGAAAACTTTCACCAGGTATGTATCTGCATATTTATTATTCCTCAACTTCTTGGTGTTTAAACAGCTATATTTTTCTGGAAATGTTAAAATGCTGATTCTCAGTTGATGAATAGTATTCACCCTCATCCCTGCGATAATGCCTACTACCTCCGTTCCAAATTATAGGTCGTTTTGGGTTTTCTAGATTCATCATCTTTGTTATGCACCTAGATAAACACTATGTCTAGATTCATAGCAAAATATATGAACCTAGAAAAGCCAAAACGAACTATAATTTGGAACGGAGGAAGTATTATCTTGTTCTGTGATGTTCCACCTATTTTGCTCAAAATCTTTACTTTCTCAGATGATGCTCCCTTTTGTTCCAGTGCTGTGTTCCATTGTCCTCTTCACCTTTCCTTTATTTGTGCTCACATGTTCCCTTCACAAGGTATTCTTTGTTTAATGTTTCTAAAGCTGTTCATGACGAGGAGCTAATATTGTGCAGGGTTGAGTTTGATCGTCTTACAGACTTGTTGCGTGCAAGAACCATTGAGCCTGATCCACCTACATCGATTGTTTCACACAAGGAAAGGAATGAAGGCATCAGAATTGATGGAATAGGAGGCTCCACATCACGCCAGATGGCTGCAGATGAATCTCCGACTGTTAAAGTAAGGACAAAACCTACTCATGCAAGCATTTTATGTTACTCACGAATACAAGTAACAGAAAACCTCGTTGATCCAATACCTAAAAAATTATAAAAGCAGAGCCAGATCACAGGAAGGCCTGTACAATTTATAATTCGTTTTCCAATATCTCTATGGTCAGGGTAGTATATGTTTACCTTCTTCATATTATTGCAGTTTTATCTTCATATATAGATTGGATAGCATGTCCCTGGAATTCCGTGTGAATCACAAGACGCTTAAAGTGGTAGGCGAGGCATGGCGATCCACCCCCTTTGCAATGCTTAATGCTTGCGAGGTGAGGCGATCTCGTACCAACCTAGAAACAGAATAACAGCTGCATGGAGAAGAGGAAAGATAGGAGAGAAAAAAGGAAGGTAAAGGGAAGAAAGGGGGGAGGGGACAGGTCGACGTCACCATTCAGCCATGCACCTTCTCTTAGCGACTTCCGTGAACTCCGAGATATGCTCTAGTGCTCTTTTCCCTAAATGAGTAGCTTACAGTGCTGCTGCTCCCTCCTCTCCCTCACTCCCTCTGTCAGGGTGCCTGGAGGGAGTGCTGCTCTGGGTATTGACGTCAAGCTGGCAGGGATGGGTGATGTGGCGGTTGCTTGGCCTTGCCTCCCAGTTCCTGGGTCCTGGCCCACTTTCCGTCTTTTCGTTTTCTATTCTTGCTGCTTTTTGGTAAGGTGTCCGTGATGCCCATGCTCCCCAAGCGCCTCATCACCTAGGCGATGCCTTAAGAACTTTAAAATTTGGTTCCCAATCACTTGCATCCTCTTTAAGGCCAACTTTCCTTATGTGTATGTAAGTATGTTAACTAAGAATATTGGGGGTACTGCTAATATAGTTTCCATAGAATTTAAGAACCTCATTTAAATTAAAGACTGCCAATTCTGCATTTATTTCAGATGAAAATCATGCGACAAACAGCAACTTAGATTGAGCTAAGTTCCCATGACATATCTAGTTATCAGCTCTGGTCCTCCATTATACTGACTCACACATAGTTTGTGGGACCTAAGGTCTCAAGTTCAAGGATGGCCAATGCCATACCTGTGCAAGTTTAGTTAAGCCTGCTGTTCACTTCACCTCAGTAAGCATTGTTATTGTCCTGGTATGACTGTTGACTTGCTACTTCAACCATTCAGTGAGCTAGGAAGAAGCTTGCAAATGTAGCTTTCCGAATATGTACTCTTGTCTGAAACCTCTGTTCCCTTTTTAGTTTAATTCATATATCTAACTTGCAATTTTTCAGGTACATAGTCATGGTGCTAGTTCTCCTGCAGAACTCGCGAAACAATATATGAGCTCCCGTTATTCGAGGGAACCTCAATCAAGTAGTCTGAGGAGCCGATTGTTTCTTGAGAACAAAGGCGAAGCAAGCAACGCTGCCTATGATAGGAGATCTGGAGCACCAATTGCTCAGACACCAATCGAATTAGGGAATGAGAACCCTGGTCTCCCTGTAAATGGCTATGTGACTTCGGGATTACGTGGGCGGTCAGCGATATATAGAATGTCCCGCTCTCCGTATTTTAAGGTCAGTATATCAACCTGTGTTATCTCAGATTCTTGTAATTTCTAGTTTCAAGTGTCGATTTGCATTGCAACGGCCCTGAAAATACAATATTGACCTAACAGGCCTATCTTGGTATGTTTGTAAATGTTATTGCTAAATTGCAGTATCATGGAAGTATGTTGTGACAACTGACAAGTCCACTTTGTACCACTATTGTACCTAGTAAATGTTGATGACAAATATCGGTCAAAGTTAAATAATTTGTCTTAATCCATTCTAGGTTATCGTCTATTTCTCTACCAGACATCATACATATTTATTTGTTTGTGCTTCACACAGAATGCTCTTGGTCCTACAGTGCTAGAGATTGTCTCCATGCTCAGTTTAATGAGTTCAGAAGTGCTTCCAAAGTTTTTGAAAGTAATGTTTTCTTTATGCATCTTGTAGGCTCCGAGCTATAGCGATGTGAACACGTCTTCATTCTCCCAACGAGCACAAAGTTTGCATGTCGGTGGCAGGCAGGTAATTTGATAAATATTCATAGTACAGAATAGTTCTTTGTACTGAAGTATGCTATTTGTCTTACTGCATAGATTTATACATTAATAGAGATATGTTCCAGAGCTGTGGTTGTGAATGTGTAAAATCTAGATTTTCCCCTGATATTGCTGTGCTGTGGCGTATGCAAGCATTTATTCTATAGAAAGCAACATATTATTTTGTTTTATTGATGCAAGTATAATATCATGGCAATATCATATTGCCGACTTGTTAGATACACTATCAAGAAACTTTCTTTAGGACCTTGTGAGGTTTACGTAAATTCTGCATGGCCTGAATTTTATCCACCTGGGCTTTTCTCACTATACTCCTATCTTCCTAACAGGTCTTGAAACGAAGAGGGGGTGACTTAGAGAATGAAGTTGGATCTATAGGTCCCATTCGTAGAATTCGGCAGAAGTCAAATATGATGTCTCCTTTTAGAGATGATCGTGCAATTCCTCGAGGAAACCTTCTTACTAGCCGTACAAGTGGTTCTGAATTCAAGGAAGACAGCACATCCATGCAGGAATCTCCTAGTTCAAAAAGACATTTGCTTGGAACAAGCCAATCTGTGAGACCCCTAGAATCCCATAAGAATGGAGATGGTAAACCTAGTGATAGTGCTCCACCTATACCAGCTAAATCAAACAAGATGGCGGAGAAGATATTTGAGCAGCTTAATATAATAGCTCCATCACCTAAAGAGAAGCAGTCTGGACAGCAATCTGTAACTGGTAATGCTAGTAATTCAATGTCAAAGAAACCCATTTTGCAAGATACCGGGCCAAGCAGTATGTATGACCCCTCTAGTTCCTTGAAATTTCAAGATTTGGACGGTGCAAATGGACCCTGTGATCCAGACATGAATGGTTCCCTGTTGAAGAAAGACAAGCTAAATATGATAAATGATGGACCATCAAAAGTTGCTTTCTCTGATAAACCTTCCTTTTTGGGGAACTCAGTCTCTGCTTCGACATCACGGAAACCAGGCTTTAAAATGGCTGTGATAGAGGTATGGGAAAGGTTTATTCTTGTTTCATCATATGCAATCCAGTCATATGTCCAATATTCATGATCTGACGCCTTGCTTTTTTTCCCTTCATTTTTATGTTTTCAAGGACTTGCCAGAGTTGGATGATGATCTTGATGTCCCCGTTCCATCCAAGAGTCAAAGTAAGATAGAGGTTGAAACAACTGAGCGAAAATCTGACTCATCAATTAGAAAAGAGCAGAAAATTGAACAAAATATATTAGAGCAAAAGGTTGGATCAAACTTGACGAAGAAGAGCATTGTTGGTTCTCTAGTTACTGAACAGCCTGTAGCATCACCATCTAAAATGTCTTCATCTGGTGGGTTGCTTTCATCTAATGTTCCTGGAAAAGCAATTCCCAATGCTTCTGTGGATAACAACGCTGGTTTTGCATTCTCAAATGTGCCTCATGGCACCCGTCCTGCAACTAGTGTGGCAGCAATGCCGCTTGCTTCAGTTAATGACGATAAACAGACTGGTGCTTCAAATTCTATTTTTGGCTTCAAGCAGTCCATTACATCAGATTTGGAAACACTGAACACTAGAAGCAAATTAACACCAGGGCAGAGGTGATTCTCTTGGCTCCTTGTCTCTCTTTTGATTGACAATGGAGAGAATCTATGAGAACTTTTTGTTTGCCTTAAGTTTTTTTGTTTTTACTTGGTGATGCAAAAAAACAAAACTAATTTTGTCTTAAACTGACCCTCCTAGGAATGTAAATAAATTGTTTTTAATCTTTTTAAGTCTGCTAATCTATTCTGCCTTTTATGTTCCCAGTGTCGCCAAGCTCACAACATTGGACAACACTAGTTCTGAGAGAAGTGCTAAAACAGAAAAAGCAGAAGACGCCACTAAATCATCCGAGAAGGTGTTGCCATCAGCTGCATCAGCAACACTGAATGCACCTCTCCATTTTGCTTCTGCCGCATCTACTTCCGCGAGCCTGAGCAATGGCTTCTCGCACTCGTCATCACCAACACTCGCTGCTGATAAACCTGCTGTCATCAGCTCAGCTGCTTCCACCTTGTTTGCTGTGTCCAGTAGCAGTCCAGCTATTTCATCATCATCTCCTGCATTTTCAGCGTTCAATTCTCCTTCCAGTGCTTCAGTTGGCTTGTCAACTGCCGAGGTAAAGCCAGCTAGCACCATGTTATTTGGGATAGGAGGTGCTACAGATGAAGTGAAATCTACAGCCCCAGATTCAGCCAGCAAGCCATTATCAAAACCTGTGCAACCCATTTCAAGTTCTCCCGTCACATCAGTGTCTGCTTTCTCTCCGGTTGCACCTGCAAGTGATGCTGCAGGCTCAGCTACGGCTGCACCGTCTACTTCCACTGCCCCTGGTGTTCAAGCTGTTTCATTTTCATTTCCAAGCTCCGGAAACAGCCTTTTTGCATTCAGCTCGCCAGCCCAATCTACTGGCCTCAGCACATCATCGGTTGCTGGCAGTACCTCTCAACCATCTGCTGCTAGCACATTCTTTGGTAGTAAACCAGCACAATCAGAGGGCACAATTCAACAACCATCCCAGAGTCCAAAGCCACAAATTGGCTCACCGTTCCCGTCAGCCACTCCTGGTGTTGGAGCTTCTTCATCCGGTTCTGGGACCTTATCTTTTGGAATTGGAGCTTCCTCAACTGGTTCTGGGACCGTATCTTTTGGTGTTGGAGCTTCGTCATCCACACCTGGAACTTCATCAGCTTTCGGGGTAGCAGCTCCCTCATCAGGACCTGGGATTTTCTCTTTTGCAGCAGGAACTTCCTCATCAGGATCTGGGACTGTTACCTTTGGAGCACCAACTGCCTCATCTGGACCTGGGCACCGTGTCTTTTGGAGCACCACCTGCCTCATCTGGACCTGGGACTGTGTCTTTTGGGGCAGGAACTTCCTCATCAGGATCTGGGTCTGTTCCCTTCGGAGTTGGAGCTGCCTCATCTGCACCTGGGGCCGTGTCTTTTGGAGCAGGAGTTGCCTCATCTGGACCTGGTAACGTGTCATTTGGAGCAGGAACCTCCTCATCTGGACCTGGGACCGTGTCTTTTGGAGCAACAACATCGGGGTCTGGATTCGGTGCTTCACCATTTGGAGCTGGTGGTACATTTGCGAACCCATTCAGCTCTAGCTCAAGTACTGGGTTTACATTTTCTTCAGCTAGCTCTTCTGCTGGTGCATCAACAGTGGCCAGTACAAGTGTATTTGCCAGCAGCACCTCCACACCATCGTCAGCATCCACGTTCAGCAACCCTTTCGGTTCAAGTTCATCCAGTCCAAGCACATTTACATTCGGGCAATCAGCTTCTTCAGGCAGTGGTTTTGCATTTGGAGCGCAGCCAGCTCCAACTTTCTCGTCTCAGCCGTCTGTTTTCTCGTTTACCTCAGCAAATGCAGGCATGAACTCGTCTACTCCGCAGCCTGCATTTGGAATGACAAATACGAACACGGCATTTGGCATGAGCTCACCCGGAAATGACCAGATGAATGAAGACAGCATGGCAGATGACACGAACCAAGTAGCACCTGCACCAGCACCAGTATTTGGTTCACCCTTTGGACAGCAGAATAGCACACCTGCTGCCCCTGCATTTGGCGCTCCTGCAGTCCAGCCAGGCGGAGCTTTTCAGTTTGGAGGCCAACAACAAGCAGCACCGCAGAACCCGTCCTTCCCAGCTGCCGGCAGTCTAGAGTTTCAGGCTGGCAATTTCTCATTGGGCAGCGGTGGTGGCGGTGGTGACAAGTCCAACAGAAGAATGATCAAGGTCAAAAGGACAACAAAGAAGAGATAAGCCCTTCTGTTGCAATGATCAAGGTCGAAAGGTCGAACAGAAGAATGATTGGAATGCACCGCTCGGTGACATCTCTCGCTTGGGTCGATAATCAAGGGACAGATAACTGGGACTTGGTTCATATGGTCATACAGATTTTCCAGCAGCAGGACCGACAACGACCACATCTCATGGCTGGCTCGTAAACCAACCCCAAAGGTCAGTGTAGAGTCTCCCCCCGTCCAATTCATATCGTCGTCCGAGCCGGCCTGCATGTCTGCACGTTGTCATACCGCTTGTGCTCTTGGGGTGTAAAATAGAACCACAAAGATGTCTCCAGGTGTAATTTTTGGTTGCCGTCTGCGTTTATTTTTTTTTCCTGGTTTGCCTCCGGTATATTTGTCTCGGAGTGTAATGCACTGTTGTATTTTTTGTTTACATCCAACAAGCTCAGAACTCTATAGCTTAGAATATCTACACCACCAACCTCGCTTTCTGCACTGCCTGTACGCGGTCGTTTGCTTGTTCTCTGCGAGCTGTTAGCGTGCCATGGCGCTGTCGTGCGTGTCCTCGCCGCGAAAATATTTCCTCATTCCCGTGTGCTTGACCACTTCTTGAGAAAGCTACCGATCGACACCTACGTACTTTATTTGTAATCGGGCAACCGACGGGCACCTACCTAATTTTGAATCTGTGTAAATCCGGCAGCTGAGAACTGGGATGCTACCGGCCACCTGCCGCGTCTGGGAGGCGGAGGTGCAGATGCCATTGGCTCCCGGACACGGGCCGACGGCGACGCGCTTTGGACTTTGCAAAGCGGCGCGACCAGGTCGCGGTCGGCCACCCACGGCGTTGAGCTTCCTTGTTCCATTCCTTCTTTTCCCCCCGCGATAGGCGAAAGGGAGGAAGAAACGGGGCAACAGGAGTGCTATAGGCTAGGACAAAAGAAAGACAAGGCCGTCGACCGTCGTGCCCCATCGCTGCCCCCCACTTCGCGGCCTCTTCCTTTCCCTCCCTCCCCGTGCCATGTCAAACTCACAGCGAGGCACCGGTAGCCACCGGGCCCCTCGCCCAATCATTGCCCCTTGAGCTGCGAGCCTCTGGTCCCGGCTCCTCGCCCGCTGCAGTGCCCCTGGATCTCCCTTTTTGTTCGCTTCTTGGTCCGTTCATACTTTCCAGTTTCCCTCACGTACTCCTTCCTTGTTTACCCTTTCTTGCACATCGACCCGTGGGATCGATCACGCGTCTCCACCTGCATCCCCTGCCCTTTTGTTGCCCCCTTCGGCCTTCCCCTCTTCTCCGCCCTCGCTTCTTCCAGCTACCTCTGACGAAGTGACGATCTACCTCTACCTGGGCTGTCCTCCATGCCTCCGAAGCTTGGTTAGTCTGGTCCCTGTCCCTCTCGCTCTGGGCAATTTGGGTTCTTGCGTTTGCTCTGCTCGCCTCTGACTGTTTCGTCCGCCTGCCGTCGCTTGCTGTTCCATTGAACAATTCTTTTCCTTCTTGCCGCCACTTCGTCGTTATCCTTGACGCGTAGCTGCTGGTAGCCTTTCCTTCCAAAGGCCGCCAGGTCTCTCTGCATTGCAAGTTTGAGTTCGGAGGGCAGCTTCATCTCTCCTTGCCTCCCGTTGACTTGGATGCGCCATCCTAGTAACTTGTAATTGGATTCGATCCTCACACTTTCCTAAGTTCCCCGCGGTTCAGCTGATCCCCTTCCCAAAAGGGGGCAATTGCCCCGGATGCTGAAGGACGAGGAGGTGCACCCGCGACGTGACTTGACGTGATCTGAGCCGGCGCGGAGCTCGAGGAATCAAGAGCCCTGTTCCTCGGATCCCGATCCCGTCGAGGCGCCCGATAAAGATTCGCCGCGATGGGGAACACGTGCGTCGGCCCCAGCATCACCAAGAACGGCTTCTTCCAGTCCGTCTCCACCGTGCTCTGGAAGGCGCCGCAGGACGGCGACGCGCTGCCCGCCGCCGCCGCCAGTGGCCCCGACGGCGGCCGGTCGCCGCCGCCGTCGCTGCCGAAGCCGGCGTCCGACCTGCAGGTGCAGAGCAAGCCTCCCGAGCCCGTCAAGATCGCCACCTCCCACTCCGAGCCTGCGCCCCCCAAGCCCGCGCCCGCCCAGCACGACGCCAACAAGCCGGCCGCCGCTGCCAACCACCCGAGCTCCAACTCCTCCGGCGGCGAGGCTCCCAGGCCGCGCCCCAAGGTGCCGCCGGTGAAGCGCGTGTCCAGCGCCGGCCTCCTCGTGGGCTCCGTGCTCAAGCGCAAGACGGAGAACCTCAAGGACAAGTACAGCCTGGGCCGGCGGCTCGGGCAGGGCCAGTTCGGGACCACCTACCTGTGCGTGGAGCGGAGCACGGGGAAAGAGTTCGCGTGCAAGTCCATCCTCAAGAGGAAGCTCGTCACGGACGACGACGTGGAGGACGTGCGCCGGGAGATCCAGATAATGTACCACCTGGCGGGCCACCCGAACGTGATCTCCATCAGGGGAGCCTACGAGGACGCCGTCGCCGTGCACCTCGTCATGGAGCTCTGCGCCGGCGGCGAGCTCTTCGACCGGATCGTGCAGAGGGGGCACTACACCGAGAGGAAGGCGGCCGAGCTTGCCAGGGTCATCGTCGGCGTCGTCGAGGTCTGCCACTCCATGGGCGTCATGCATCGGGATCTCAAGCCCGAGAACTTCCTCTTCGTTGACCAGAAAGAGGAGGCCGCACTCAAGACCATCGACTTTGGTCTCTCCATTTTCTTTCGGCCTGGTGAGTTGCTTTTCTGCGATCACGTTTGTGTTACAATACTTGCAACAGTGCATGCCGCTTTGTGCGCAAAACGTTTATTTGTCATTTCAACGTTTCATCAGAGTTTGCACACATCATCATAAGGAGCTTGCACTGCATTGCTGCTATATGAACATGAATTGGCATTTTGTACCATGATTCTTCTTTTTCTCCAATTTGATCAGCATTGTTACTATTGCGACTTAATTATGTGCTCCCATCCCATCAACATTTGATCAGCATTATGTGATGCAATGTTGTTTATGCAAACCCATTATATTGTGATAATTGTTTATACATGTTCAAATTGCTCTGGCTGTTTGACGAACCTATTTAGGGCAGCTACAGAGAGAACGACATCTGATCTTCAATTTACTGATTTGATTTCCACCAAAATTAGAATTCCGAATTTTGGCATTCATTAGCTGCTAATATGGTTAGTGGCACTACATTTTGTTCTGGTTGCTTGAGCAATGATGAAAAATCTTGTCCTTGGCATCAAATTTATTTTGAAGAATTTATGTTGTGTCACCAACCGTTGAGACATACAGTGATTTTTTTTTGAAATAAAGACATACAGTGATTTTTTTGAAATAAAAGACATACAGTGATAAGATGCATATCTTTATCATTCTGCAGTCTGCATCCCATGCCTGTGATATCAGTCGTTCTCTATTTCCCTCTATATTTATATGTGGATCTTATTTCAGGACAAATATTCACTGATGTTGTCGGTAGCCCTTACTATGTCGCACCAGAGGTCCTCAAGAAGAAATATGGTCCTGAGGCAGATGTTTGGAGTGCTGGTGTAATCATTTACATCTTGCTTTGTGGTGTGCCCCCATTCTGGGCAGGTAAATATTCGTTCACGTTTAGTTACACTAATCAGCATTGCAGAATTTTCCTGAATTTTCTCCTTTTTTTCTGTTCAGTCTATTCGACTAATTACACCTTCTATTGTTTTGGATCAGAGAACGAGCAAGGCATATTCGAAGAGGTTTTACATGGGAGACTTGATTTTGAGTCGGAGCCATGGCCTAGCATTTCTGAAGGCGCCAAAGATCTTGTGAGACGAATGCTTATTAGAGACCCAAGGAAGAGATTGACTGCTCATGAAGTTCTACGTGAGTTTCTAACATTGCTTCATCTGTTCATGCATGGATTCCAGTTTTTCTTCAGAAGTACAGACCAGCAAAAATGCATTTGTCACTGAAAACATTGTCGTTGCTATCTTCTTCAGGGCATCCATGGGTCCAGGTTGGTGGTCTGGCTCCTGATAAGCCGCTGGATTCTGCTGTTCTGTCCCGTATGAAACAATTCTCCGCTATGAATAAGCTGAAAAAGATGGCTCTTAGGGTAAGCATGTCTTGAAAGAGTTGGTTTATACGTCTGTGTTTCTTTTGAATTTTAGCTACCATCATCTTCTACTTGTAGTACTCATGTACCCAGTGTGTAGGTGTTGGCCATCGCCCATCTGGCTGATACAAGATGCATTACAAAATCATTCGAAATAAAAACAAGGAATGCTAACCAATATCCATGATGCAGAATCCAGCCAAATTGTTTGTCCTGATATGTTTGTTCTCTCCAGGTCATTGCCGAGAACCTATCCGAGGACGAGATTGCCGGCCTGAAAGAGATGTTCAAGATGATAGACACAGACAACAGTGGGCACATCACCTTCGAAGAGCTGAAGGTGGGCTTGAAAAAGGTTGGCGCCAATCTCCAAGAATCCGAGATCCACGCGCTCATGCAAGCAGTAAGTGTACATCTTCAGCTTTCATTTGGGGAATCAAGGTTAATTACGAGCCGAATCTACCGTGTGTCTGACATATTTGAATTCGTTTCCCAACAGGCGGACGTGGACAACAGCGGGACGATAGACTACGGCGAGTTCATCGCGGCGACGCTGCACCTGAACAAGGTGGAGAGGGAGGACCACCTGTTCGCGGCGTTCCAGTACTTCGACAAGGACGGCAGCGGGTACATCACCGCCGACGAGCTGCAGCTGGCCTGCGAGGAGTTCGGCCTGGACGACGTGAAGCTCGAGGACATGATCGGGGAGGTCGACCAGGACAACGTCAGTATGTCCTCTCTTCAGTCTTTTTTTTTTTTTTTTTTTTTTTTGAAACAACAAGAACTTCTCTTCAGTCTCAGAACGCTCTGAATCACGTACTCTGAAAACCGTGACTGATGATATGTTTGGCTGCAGGACGGTCGCATCGACTACAACGAGTTCGTGGCGATGATGCAGAAGCCCACGATGGGGCTCCCCAAGAAGGCCGGCGGCCTGCAGAACAGCTTCAGCATCGGCTTCAGGGAGGCGTTGAGAATACAATAGCCCGATCGAGCTAGATGTATAGCGCCTGTTCGTGCGTGCTAAGGAGAGAGTTGTACTTCTACTGCTTGTAGAACTTGAGCGAGAGTACTGAGTACAGTTGCTGTAGAGATCACTGGTCAGGCGATTGGGTTTGGTAGGACTGCAAAATGGCTCGAGGAGGATGAAGCGGCAACGGCTCGAGATGTGTACGTAGTCAGAGGCTCAGAGCAGACAGAGCCAAGCCCAGGCCACAGGTGGCTCCTGAATCGGGCTCCATTGTTTTGTTGCGTGTGAACAAGTACAGACGGTTTTGTTTGATGCTGTGTACATATGACATGCGCACATCTGCTCCGCCACGTTGGTGCTCTGCTCCTGCTCCTCCCTTCCTGCTCGTGTTGATTCCTGCCCGCCGAGCTCTGACGGATCTGTCACAGCCAGGCATTGGGCCTCATACAATTGGCCTGCGAACCAACAACTGGGCCATTGAGCCCATGTAACGATTGGGCCAACGAGCCCGTGTATCAGACTATGTGTAGTCCCCCTCAACCAAAAAAAAAAAAAATCAGACTATGTGTAGCGACCAGACCATGGAGTGAGACATCAATCAGACAAGTAAACCTAAACCTATCCCTTCCTCCCTAATCTGCTCGAGGCGGCGCCGCCGACCGTACCGCCGCGCGCAATTCACCGGCAACCACCTCTCTACCGTGTCGGTCCTTAGGATCGTCACAGGATCCTGCCTGTCGCGTTCTCCGGCCACCTACCGCCAAGTTCGCGACGCACCGCCCTGGCGAGCGTTGTGTTGATTTCCATTGGGGGCATTGAGCCATCTTCCCAAATCCCAAGCGCCCATTTTCGGCTGCAACCACAGAATTTCTCGCCGGACGCTTCAGCACCGCCCGGCGAGCGTTGTGTTGATTCAGCAGCCCACGCGTGCGCCTATCCGAGCGCAGAACTTCTCGTAGGCGGCGTGGGATTGTTCGTTGCCTCAGGAAATGCGAAATGTCCGCGGTCTCGACCGAGTGCTCTCTCTCCATCACCGCCGCACCGACATCTGCTGCCTCTTCCATCCAGCCCACCCACACCCAGGGGGCAACGCCGTGAAGGCGTGAACCAGGCACGCGAAAATGTTTTTTTTAATATAAAAGCAGGAGCACTGCTATGTCATATAAGAAGAAGAATCAATTGTACATAACGCGCCGAAGCGAACACCACCACACATCAAACCCCCGAACACAAAACAAACACACCTAACACAACACACCACCACCTCAACCAATTGGGAGAGAAGTTCGAAACAAGTCGTCGACACCTGCACGGCTGCACCGTTGTCACCAACGTTGTGCCACGCCAAAGCCGCAGCCCACTGCAAGCCCGAGTGGCCCCCTGAGCTCCTCCACCATGGGACTGTCACCCTCAAGCCGCGTACACACGATCGTCGATCACTCTGCTCCAGTGATGCTTCAGCAGACCACTCTCATCTCAGCACAAGGAAACCACTGATCCTGGCCACTCTGCGTGGGGGTCTCGCCTCTTCCACCGCCTCAACTCCTCTGCCAAGGACTCAGATATCTAAGACTGCTACGAGAGCATCTCCTCCGCCCAACCGTCATCGAGTTCACCACAGCACCTTGCGCGGCAGCTCAAGCCCTCTAGCACCCATGGGCCCTCTGCACCACCTGGCAACACAAACAACGCGCGCTTCCTCAGCAGCCCGCAGAACTCCCGACGACCTCTACCACCATCACCACAAGCAAGGACACGACTCCAAATACGACGCCTCTAAGAAGGTCACGACGCCAAGGCGCCGTCGTCGCACGTCCATTAATGGACGAGATCTTCATCTTGAGAGCACCGCGCGATAGAGAGCGTGGTACCTCGCCATGATGCCCCCAACGGGGAGACCGACACCCCAAGGCGCCGCCATCATGGCCACCGACAGACGCGTCAATGAAGGCTTTCGCCCGAGATCGCACCATGCCCTCCGCACGCCCTTGGCCTCCCCGCATCACTGCGGAAAAGGGGGTGGCCGGCCGTCGGCCACCGGTGGCCATGATGGCCAGCCGTGGCCGAACCAGGCCAAGCCTAGCCGGCCGTGGCCGAACCTAGCCATCGTTGGCCGGCCGTTGCCTGCCCATGGCCGCCGTTGGCCGGTCCGTGGCCGCCCGTGGCCGGCCGGGCGCGGCTGTGGCCGGCTGTAGCCGGCCGTGGCCAGCCGTGGCCGGTCGGGCGTGGCTGTATCCGGCCGTGGCCGCCAGGGCGCGTCTGTAGCCAGCCGTGGCCGCCCGGGCGCGGCTGTAGCCGGCCGAGGCCAGCCGTGGCCGGCCGGGCGCCGCCGTGGAGCGTCGTAGCCGGCCTTGGCCGCACGCCGCCGGCATGGGTCGGCCGGAGCCGCCCCTGGTCGCCGGCGCCCCCTCGCCGCCGCATCCGCGCCGCTCGCTGTCGCCAAATCCACACCCCCAAACGCACACCCACCACCAGATCCGGCCAGGCAAGGCCGGATCCGTCGCCCTCCACCAGGCCCGAGCCTCGCCGTCGTCCGCGTGGCCGCCGCCGGGCCGTCGACCTCCTCCCGTTGCTCCCCAGATCCGCTCGGAAGGAAGAGGTTGGCGCCGAAATGGCCCCGCCGCCGCCATCCTAGCCGGCCTCTGGACTTCCGGAGCCCAGCTCAAGCGGCGGCAAGGGGGCGTTGTGGGTCAGGGGCGGCCGACGGCGGCTAGGGTTGGGAGCCCGCTCGTGTTGCCCCTGGGGAGGACGACACGGGGGGTATCAGTTTCCCTCCCGTGAAAACGTTTTCACTCCCTGAATCCCCAGCAGCAAAACCAGCATCCACTTGGCCCCACTTGCACGATGGGTTCAGGTTCAGCGCGTCCCGGACTGTTATCGCTTCCCAGATGTGTGCTGTCCCCCTGCGACTCTGCGAGGCTGCGATCCTGTCCCGGACACAACGCACACCCGTGGTCCGTTCCGTCCATTATAAACTCGGATGCTACCGTTAGCGTCGCCCGTCGGGTCCACCCGGCTCTGAGACTGACACCCGGAACGGCTACAGCTACAGGCCTCTGCACGGTGTAGGCGTGGTAGTTTCAGTTCACAACAAGATTAACCACGTACCTGTAACTACTCCCTGCCTCTTGTTTAGGACTAACTTTTCCTCGCTGTTAACCGCTACGCACTACTAGCAGAGACGGGGAGTGAGGGAGCCGCCTTTGCGTTAGGTGTTTGCCACCAAGACATTGCTCATAGATGGAATCAGGCAAGGTCAATTGGCATAGCTGTCACTTGTTTTGATATCAGCAGCAGCTGCTCGCTTGGTTGCTTATGAGCTGGAGCATCTCTAGTTTATTGTTCAGCACATCCATCATGTTCTCCATAAGATTCCTCCCACTGTTATGACTCTTGGAAGAGCAATGCAGGTACACCGACAGACAAATCACTCGTACAGCCTTGCAAATCTTACCAGAATTTATCATGGCAAATCCGATAGTATATTAGCAGAAACAAAATACTATATGAAAAAAAAAGGAATCTTAAGAATGACGTGTGTGTGTTTACCCGAGATTCTCATTGTCAAAACGGGAAAACAGAAGCAAAAGAATGACGAAACAGAAAACAAAACGTTCAATTCCTATACACAGACGACGATCCTGGTCTTCCTTCATGTATGGACAATTTTTTTTCTGCATTTTTTTTCTTCTCTTTCTCTGGACACACCAACAACCACCGAGTTTACATACCCACCTGATTCATTATTATTATCAATAAACAAAAAAGAAAACAAATAATAATGTGGACGGCTCCCTCCAGCGCAGCCCCCATCGGCCATCACTTCGTTTCAGTTCGTTCGTCTTTCGGTATCATGGACATGGACATCAATCTTGGTCTTGGCAGCTTGAGAATCGCGATCGCTGACCGAAGAGGCCAGCCATTTGGCACGATGCTTCTAACAACTTGCCTGCAGAGTTTTGGTAGGGAGCAAAGCGTAAGACTAACTGCACGGTTAACAAATAATGACACCGACACGGTGCCGAACAGAAAAGGGGGGATTGGTACAAAGTAATAAGAATAAATGTTAGATTATGCTGTAACAGATAGCATGTCAAATCAGCAGGACGGCACCCGATGGTTAAACAATTATGCCAAAGAAAACTTGAAAAATTCTACGAGTACATGTTCATTTTCTCATGGCTAGGGACATGACACTGGTTAACTTGGCTTCAAAGGCTACAACAGGAAACAATAAACGCGAGCTTTGGCAGGTGGAACGGATCTGATGTCCAAATCATGAGGAACTGGAATACAGGTGTAACCGCAAAAAAAAAAAAGGAACTGGAATACAGGTGGACATTACCCAATGTACGTATCTGATTATGCAATTGCAGTCCCAGAATGTCACTGAGAAAGAATCCCCAGGCCCCAGATCATGTGTGTCTTCCCCAGTTCTAACGGACAGTTAGAAACTGAGTGACCAAAAACTAGCCTAAAGCCCTCTGACAAATTCCTAGAAGTCTATGGTTTATTCCTTCTCCCAAGCTTCCAATATTGCCATCTGCTTTTCATAATAAATGCTAACAAAGGCCTACAAAGGTTTAGTGGTTTGGGTTGAAGTAGGCTGTCTAATTCAGATATCATTTGTAGGCTTGAGGATTATTACTGTGTGACATATAGGTTTCCTGTGGCCAGATTTTGATTTTGCTCACTTGTCAGTGTCTACAATCTGAACACTCCCAACTCTTGCTATTTTCCCATACGCGCACACAATTCGACCTTGCCCTCCCTCTAAGCAATAGGTACAATCTCACCTAAACTATATGACAACAAGGACGTGACCAAGGCTTCAGCATGAACCTTTCATGCTTTGGAGAAAGGCAAAATTGTTGCTCATACTCCATGGGTTAAACAATTGCGTAGTGTTGCTTGCAGTCCCAGGAACGGTATCAGCCATAAGAGATGCTGAAGACAACCTCCCAACAGCATATGTTCAACTATCCCTATTGTTTCAGTCCACATCCAAGTTTTTCACGGTGCAAACACGTTTGGCCAGTACAGATGTTGAGCATATGTGACAAAAGCGCTAAAGAAACTACGGTAATATTGGTCCACGGTAGAAAGTGGGCAAACGGCCACCGACAGTCCCATATGCCTTCCAATACGGCCATGGCAGCAGGACAGTAAGGAACCCTAATTGCTGCTTCTATTTTATGCCGACGCCTTCGTCTTTATTCTACTACCCGGTACTCCTCATCACCCACCAAGTGATAAATTAATCGCCGCTGGCTACGAGCCAAACACTCACCGGTACCCTCACCGGACATTCTTACCATCAACTGATGATCAAGTCATCGCATATTGATCCTAACCAAATTGCATATTAATCTATCCACCTCCCCCACAATCTAGATTGTGAGGTGCAAATTTCGGTGCTATAATTGAACTAAGGACAATGCATTGGTTTACTTTTAAGCAATCTGTAAGGATACGAGCAGAACAGAAAGGAAGACCAGAGGTCCAGATCTGAAGGCACTGACCTCGCCGGAGCTTGATCTTCTTCTTGGTTGTGATGGCTGGAGGCTTCCTGTGCGGGTCGGCGGTCTGCGTGGCGTTCTTGTCGCCCGGCGGGAACAGCACGGCGTCGATGCCCTGCACGGAGATCCTTCCGTCGGTGTAGATGTCCGGGTCGAAGAGGTAGGCGGATCCCTCGCCCTGCCCGAACTTGACGGACCCGTCGGCCTCCCTCGCCACCACCTTGTGCGGCAGCCGCAGCGTGTCGTAGCGCACCTTGCCGAATCGGCGCACGGCGTTGTACATGGACTCCTCCGTCTGGTACTCGGGCACCATGTGGTAGTATAGGATGTTCTCCGGCGACCCTGGCTCGCTGAGCTGGTCCGTGGTGAGCCGCGCCATGGCCTCGTCGTTGGGTGCGAGCACCGTGAGCACGTACCCCTCGGACACCAGCCGCCCCATCTCGGTGGCGAGCGAGGTGAGGTTGACGAGGATGTCGGCGAGCTCGTTGTACCCGCCGTAGAGGAGGAGCGTCTGGATGAAATCCTTCACCTGGCTGTGCCCGTCGAAGTGGTGCTTCCCGGTGCTCGGCCCGGGCGCCGGCGCGGGGGCGATGGATGGGCCGGGAGCCATGGCGTCCCAGATCGGGAGCACGGGCGGCGCGCCGGGGGGAACCGGTGGCGCCGGCTTCTTCAGGCGGTGCGTCCTGGGATCCACCTCGGGGGCTCCCGTGGGTAGCACGGCGGAGATCGCGGCGAGGCTGCGGCGGCGGTTGAAGTCCTCCTGGACGGAGCGCGGCACGAGAAGGCGCTCGATCCCGTGGATGACGCCGTCGGGGCGGAGCACGGCGTCCGGGCGCGTGACGGCGGCGCTCCCCACCCGCATCCCGGCGGCGAGCTCGACGTCCTCGCCGGAGAGCGTGGGGTGCGGCGCCGCGGGCCAGGACTCCGAGGGGAGCCGCGCGGGGAGGACGTGGTAGAGGAGCAGCGCCTGGAGGGACCGGAGGTTGCGTGGCTCCAGGAGGAACCGCTTGAACTCCGGGTCGAGGTCGCGCTCCAGGGCCTCGTTCCGGGGCGCGAAGATGGTCACGTTGTGCTTCCCCACGGCGTCCTCGAGGGTCTGCAGGAGCAGCGCCTTCTCCACAAGCTCGGCCAGCTCCGTGTAGTGCGAGTCCAGCAGCGCCACCAGCACGGAGTTGGAGTTGACCCCCACCGCCGCGCCGCCGGCGCCGGCGCCGGAGCTGGAGCCGGAGGTGGCGGCGGGCAATGTGGGTTCCTGTGGTGCCGTCTCCTCGGCCGCCGACGCCCCTGCTAGAAGCAGGAGGAAGAAGAGAAGGGCGCCGTGCACCGGCGCGCCCATCGCTGCGGGCGCCCGGCCTCCGCTCCCTTGGTGGATTGCTCTAGCTGCTGCTGCCGCCGCCGACGCTGCCTCTCGATGCTTTGCTGCGCCGCTCTCTGGCTGCCTCTGGTCCTCTTGTTCTCCGCTAGCTCGATTTGTTGGTTGGGTGGGGAAGAGAGAGCGAGAGGAGAGAGAAGTAAGCTAAACGGGGGTGGGTGGTGTGAGCCTTTCTTTTGGGGTGTGTTTTTTTCGTCTCTCTGCTTTGTAGAGAGAGAAAGCAGAGTGAGGTGTGAGAGGGAGAGCTTGCTTATAAGTGAAGAGAGAGAAGAGCCAACCGAGCCGACGGAGGAAGGAGAGAGAGAGACGTGAGACGCGGTGTGGTGGGTGGGGGCGAGGCGAGGCGCACACAGGCTGGCGGGTGGGGCCGAGATGGAGGCCGGAGGGGAAGTGTCGGTCGGTCAGTCGGTGTGCGCAAGCGCAGCGCACACAAGGTTCGCGTGTGCGTAAGCAGGAAAAAGGCGGGACGCAATGGTGAGGTCGAGGCCGTGCCAGGGGCCACCACGGCCGCCAGGTGGCCGGGCCAAGCCGCCAACAGTGAACAGCCAAGCGGCGGCCAAGCGCGGGCGCGCGAGGATTTCCGCTGGTTTCGGCCACTTTTCACGGTGCCCGCCGCGCCTTTTTTGAGCGTTGCGTTGGCGGCTTGGCGCGAGGATTTACCGGCGTCACGGTCACGGATTCCGGTGTGAGCCAATGGGAGTATGGCCGTATGGCTACGGACATGCCCTGCACTGCCCTGCCCAGTCGTCTAGTAGATCGCGATATCGGCCTATGGGATTTTGGGCTGAAAAGGTTGCCGTCAAAAGTTTTGTCTGCGACTTCTAACATGTCCGTATTTAACCGCCAAATTTGGTGAGCAGAGTGTTGAACGGAGTACGTGCTGATATCATTCTGCAGGCCTAAACTAAAAATATTGCTCCAAGTAAAATGGACTCGGTTTGTTCGCCAGTCTGTCGGTGCTAGTAGCGGGCCCAAAATTAGAACATGATTAAGCGCTCATCATCTGAGCGAAACGCCCGTAGCCAAGTGCGTCTCGCCTCATCATCTGAGGAAAAAGAAAAGCGTTTCGGTAGGTGTAGGTGCCACCAGAGACCCGGATCGAAGAAGCGACGAGCTTTTTAACATTTCCATCTTTTCTTATCGCTGAGGTCAAACAAGACTACAAGAGCTTTGCTGAGGCATGTGCGTTCGCATTGTAATTAAGACGCACTAACTACTGAATACTGATCATGATCTCTAAGTGCCCTAGTTTACCTGCAAGCTGCGGGTACCAACAAGTCAATGAGGAGCAAAGCCAAAGCAATGTGCCTCCTGTGTTATGTTATGTGAGTGTTGCTACAGCACACAAGACCAATGGTCCCATTTCTCCTGTGTCAAATGTGGGGAAGAATGGAAGATTTAGATAGATTATCATATACGAGTAGTTAAATGTCCCTCGGAGAAAGACAACTCACCCACAAGGCCACAGCTAATACCCCTCCCGTCTGAATCCCTGATTAGACCAGTGATCAAGCGATCCGTGGTCCGCGTAATAAACTTGTTTGTGATTCCTCAATGATATCGTCGCCCTGCCAAAACATGGTCTTCTCTGGTCTAGTCTAATAAAATTAACAGGAACCCACCGTACGGTGTACCGTGTGTAGATTGCCACGTTTTTTCGGCGTTGCAGATTTGCAGTTGCACTGCACGGCGTGCACAACGAACGCAGAGTCATTAGCTCTCGCGACACTGAACATGGCTTGATGAGGTTTCCGCTGGAGGGTCGCCATCGCAGAATCGCCGGTGCCGCGACCCCAAACGGCGATCGGTTGGCCTGGTTCGGTGCAGCACCCAGAAGAAACGCGCAGGACAGCGCCGTACGATCTCTTCTTAGCTTTCACACATTCTCATTCAGAGAAATAAAAAGTAAGCTACTAATAAACAGCAATTAGGCTGCACAAAATAATTGCTTAAACCTCCGTCCTTCCTTTAATTAGTTAACGAGATGTTACGTCGACCAATTAGTGGCAGCAGCTTCTTCCTTTTTCCTTTTTTGTGTGTTCAATTATTGAGTTATTGCAGGGAGAAGAGGAGGGAAGGGGTAAAGTGAGCTGTCTCTTTTCCGATGGTTTGGCCTGAGGCGTCGTCGGTCGCTTCGCTTGGCGTGGATTAATCTCCACGCTAAGCTACCGCACGCCCGACGACCGGCTCGTTCTTCCCAGCCTCCAACAAATTCCAGTACCACGTACTTTTCCGTCTCACAGTTACTGATGCTCAAGCCTCTCTGCCTTTTATTTCCTGCTACAGTCGCGTTCATTCGGACTTGCAAACAACGGCACCTAGCCAGCCCTGAAAGCCTGAACTCTGAACTGGTGCGCACGTAGTTACGCTGCCTCCTTTGAAGCCAAGCCAAGTCTCGGTCTCTCGCTACTGCCACCTAGCAAGTGCTAGCGTACAAACTACAGAGGCAACCGACGGGTCGCCACCAAACGCACGCCAAGTTGCGGATACGGTGAAGCCTGGCGCCGCGGCCGGTTGTTCTCCAGCAGTGCCCTGCCAGTCAGATGCGGGTGCGGCGCAGCCCGGCGATCCGATCGCGCGCGAGCAAGGCAAGGGAACGAGCAGGGTCGTTTCGTTACGGACAGGAGGGAGTTCTGTTGATCTGCCACGGCCGATTGGCAATCTCACGGCACCGGGTCGCGTCCGTCGTCGCGCCCCGAGATGACGGGGAAAGCGTCGGTGCCGGTGGGTTCGGGTTCCACGTCTGGGGTCGTCCGGGGGGGCTCGAGCTCGACGATGGGGATACGGGTTACGGGAGTACGCGATGGGGAAATGGCAGGCGAGAAAGCGAAGTCACGAAACGAACCGCGCGCGCACCTTGGCCTCGTGGCCATCAAGCTACACGCGCGGATGCTGAATTGCTGATGCTTTGATGCTTGTTCCTTCGCACATTCATCTTTTCTCTCTTTTTTTTTCTTTCTATTTGCCTAGACCGACGCTTTTGCTCTTTCTTTTCCATCTGCCTTGTTCTTTCAGGGACAATACCTGGCATCTGTTGTTGCCTCTTGGCTCCGTACGCTCACAAGAAGCCATAGCTTGTCGCACCTGCACGTGCGAGAGTTCAGTTCCTGCTCATCTCCCTGGAGGAATTGGCACGGGCTGGCCACGTGAATGCCGCATTAATCTGATGCTGTCAAACCTTGATCCAGGGGGGTTACGATTTTTTTAACTCCTCGTTGATGACAAAACTTCATTCGTCCGGCGTGTGCTGTCATGCGCTCCTCAATTTCACTTGAAAAAAAAAGCGGTCTTCTATTTCTCACCAGACTGAAAATTTCAGAAAGAAAATTTACCATGACCATGAGATATAGAAATGGTCCCTTGGCGCGGCATATTTGTATTGGTATGAACAGGAACTGCGCCACCGAAGCACCGACACTCATATCGTTACAGTTAGATATCCCATTACATCCTTGCAAATGTTACACGGGGGAAAACGTATAGAAGACTCGAGTCGAAGCACATGTGTTCCTTCCCGTGACCTGGACGCAAGAACTTCAGCGAACTTCTGAAGCATGGACCTAACAGAGATCATGAAGCATCGCTGGATCCCAGGACCTCTGAACAGATGCTGTTTTCCTTTGGACCTGAAGCAAGCCAAAATACTGTCCACATTGCTGAGCACCATTATAGTAGCACTGATATTGCCTCATAAATTGAAGAATAACTCGGTTTCATAAAAACTTCAGACTGCTGATTTCTCACATCAGGGGCATGGACACATACCTGTCTTTACAATTGTGTCAGTTCTTCCAAGGACATTCCCTCAATGAGAACCAGATCCTGATGCAGAAGTAGCAGAAGGCCCAGTTCCATCCCTTGTATCGAGCCGTTCCATCATGCGAGAGACTGCAGCAATCCCTGCGTTGACCTCCCTCCTTAATTCAGAACTGATATCTGACATGGTGTTGCTCCGCGTAAACCACCTTTCCTTCCAACCACTTGCATTCTTGGTTATAGAATCCTTGTACCTGCCATTGTTAAGAATGCACACAGGTAAGATGCACATGCCTGTGTTCCATTAGTCATGAGTTTTAATGGGTTTGGAGACTACTTCATTGAAGCTGACTGCAGACGAGATCTCAGTGTGTCAGAGAACGACGGTAAATCAGATGGTCCTGCTCTATCTTGATCAACAGGTGTAGATCGCATCCCAGCAATCCTGATCAATCACACAAACAATTAGCATGAGCAAAGGTTCAATCAAAGTAAGGGAAAGCACACAAGCATAGTATCCTTGGATGGACAGTACAAATTACCTTTCGTTACTATCAGCAGGAGTAGAACAGTAGATAGGTGGATTGATAACACCCTCTAAACCTCGAGTTGTGCGTTCTTGTTCAACAAGAGTACGTAAAGGGCGACCAGAAACTACAGCAGGGGCTTGTAAATAACCCCCTTCTTGGCCTGAGGTTGTGTGCTCGTCTGTTGAAAGCACAAGAGCTTGTGGGTGACTGTTTGCTCCTGATCTGCTGTGGTGCCCATCTCTTCTATGATGCCGGTGTGACCTACGCACTGAAGCTGCAGCAGCCAGATGCTGAATAATGCGTTCTTCAAGTTCTGCATCATCTGCACCTACAGGAATCTAGAAGTTGAAATGGTGATATTAGAACAAGTAATGTGAAAAGCGTACATCCAGAGCCAAAGGAAATATGGCAGTTACTGAAAAGATCCTCAAACGTGAATGAAGAAGCATGCCACACCTGAAAATCTCCCAGCACTGGATGCCGAAAAAGAGCAGTACTATGTGAATGATTAGCTCGCATGTTCCTCTCTTGTTCAACAGCCTCCAGTAGCTCTTGGCTGCAGTGCTTCAAAGGAGCTGGTGAGAAACAGCACAAGATCAATTGCTCATAGAACAGACATGATAGAGGATGCTATTTTCACCTCATAGGATCTTTCATGCTGATAGACTGCCAACACATTGGACATTGGGAGCTTCTCTGGCACCTAAAGGTCGCATGAATCAGAATACATTGAAAAAAAAACATGAAATGGAAACTTAATCACGGCGAACAATAATAGTAATACTCTTTATGTATATATTGATTGGAGATTGACTTGGGTCAATTCAATGGACCAACAAAATGAAGCATGTATTAACATTATTTCTTGCATTCTAAATCGACCATATGATTCATTTTCTGCATTACTCCAATATCAGACACAACACACTAAATTTCGATTCCCTTCATTTTCAAGGACAATATAGCACAAACCCCAAGAATCGGTGACCATAACAAGATGTTAAAAGTTCTGAGTGGCTAGGTACTAGCTTCATGAGCTCATGATAAACAAATGTTCACGCTAAGAGCTTCTCCAACAAAACTAAGATGCCGGAACAGATGAAACTCAATAAACAACTCTCAGACTACAGAAAGACTTCCAACAGGATAGCTCAATCAACTAATCATGCATTGAAGTTAGTAACGGAAATTGCTGCAACAATACACCATCAAGAGGAACAAAATGGCTGAAATACTGCATGGCTGTGAATCATATATTCTGCAACGTGTTATTATAACTTCATGCCAGAGCGAGAAAAAACATTTCATAAGGATTATTAAGTATTCCCAACTTGTGTAGGCAAGTGAGCACAATTATAAAAAATGAGAACCTACAGATTACATGATTCAATTGCAACCCATTGGTAGACTAGTAGTTACTCTTATCATTTAGCACATCAATTGAGGAGCAAGCAAGAATTGAAATGGGATTAGCTAATGACCATGAAGCAGGATAAATCTGAAACTCTTTTAAACAAAACTTCTAAAGCAAGCTTCAGACCATCACAGCCAGTCAACTTGCATGATGGAAGCATAACTGACGTTATCAGGCAAGCACCATTTTACTACATAAACTCACAGCTAAATAAAAGTTATTTAGTTTGGTCTTTGGAGTTAACTAAGGCCATAAGGATGAAGCACATAACACAGGGGACAATATCATAATTTATGCCACAGAAGGCAACATGCTGCGGTGCAAACTGATAGGGAGAATAAGATGTGCAATCTTTTCAAAAAGAATCAGAATGTGCTATTATAAGCTACACAATCGTAACCCTGGCCGCACATGGGTCAATAAGCATAACTGGCTAACTGCATAAGGTTCATAAGTCGCAGGCAGAAAGGGACAAAGATGTTGTTGGAACTTTAGCACAGAACCATAAACTTGCAGGAAGAATAAAAGAATACAACATTAGAAAATATTACCATTCAAGAATGCACTGGAGATGGAAGTCATGCTTGCAATTCGTCACCTGCAGAGAAGTCATCAGCACAACAAACTGAAGCAATATGTGCATCGATCACAAACAACCAAATCTTAATTTCAGCAGACCGTGGAGGGGTTGCTGTCGCAGAAGGCGTCGAGGCAGATGCTGCAGGCGTCGTCGCAGGCGTCCTGCACGCCGCCCTCCACGAACGCCTCGGCCGAGGACAGCTTGCTCTCCATCTTCGCCTTCTCGTCCATCCCCGCCGCGAGGGACCAAACGGACTTTGATTAGCTCTCGTCAGAAAAATTCCTGCACCCGCGTGTTTTTGGTGAACTTCCTATGGTTAAAGTAAACCAAGAACTATCGATCGAAAAGAACGCATCATTCAGAATGCCCTCCCCAATTTCACGCAACAAATTTTGGCCGAAATAGCAGCAAATGCCGCAGAATCGAGGCAATCCTACCAAAGCTGCACCCAGGGCCAATAGTAATCCAAGAAAGCCGGAGGAAACGGAAGGAGGGCGATTCGGGAGGGTACCTCTCACGGGAACGGCACCGAACGCCACGAAAACGATAGAGTTCCTGGTGGAATGAATCGTCCCACTCCGTCGCCCAAGACGAGCCGGCAACGTCGCCCTCGCGCCTGCGCCGGGGTGGTGGGGTTGGGGGCGATGGCGAGAGGAGACGAGACGGAGACGGGGAGGATTAAACGATTTCCAGTTTTCCAACGCCCCGCTCCATTCTCCTCCCCTCGCGCCGATGACAGGTGGGGCAGACGAACGGTGGGCCAGCCTTATCTAGTGATGTTATTGCTGGGGTTTGCTAAAATTGAGAGGCGTGCGCACGGGTTTCCCACCCAAGTGCGGGCCCGCTTTTATATTGGCAAAGGATACACCACCATGTGACCGTAACGCACGTTTCCTGTGATTGGTGGAGCACTACTCTGTTCCATGTCCAGCACTTGTCGATCACGGTTGCTGTTGTACCATGCGTAATTAAAATAATTATATATTTTAGTTTTGGCTAGTAACAACAAAGGGTCCATAGCTCAGTGGTAGAGCAATTGACTGCAGATCAATAGGTCACCGGTTCGAACCCGGTTGGGCCCTAACTTTGCTTGCTTATCATTTTTGTTTTTTTTTTCTGCACCCGACGTTTGCATTCCGTGAGCTTCACAAGTTTTACAGGGCCGTATTAGGCCTAGCCTAGGCCTGCTCGCCTTGGGCCTTTATACAATGGGCTATCTTTTGTTTGTTCACCCATTCGTTCTTCATGCGCCGTCGAGGGTTCCTAACGACCTTTCGAGGAACCAAAAGAGAAATCCGCCGCCCCTTGAATTTGCGCGATCCATATCGCTGTTTTTGCCAGCCTTATAGCGTGCTTGAAGCAATCAATTTTCCTGTCATATATAGAACACAAATATGATACGCTGCCATGTATCGGTGGATTGGGCTCATCAGCGGAGGAAGGCGCCAGCGGGCGGCACGGGCAGGACGCAGGAGTGGGACGACCGGCCGACGCATTCGAATGGACTGCATGCCACCGGACACGGGTAGGGTGTCGTGCATTCCTGCCACACGATCGGTCCACGCATGACCGACGGCCAACACCTAACAAAGGGCTCGAGATTTTTGTGCATATAAGAGCATCTCCAGCAATAGCTCCTACTTTATTGAGTAGGGGCTGCCCTCAGCTTTCTGGGGCTTGATTTTTGTTTCTAACTCCAGTAATAGCCCAACTCATAAGCCCCTACTATCGATATGACAAGTGGGACTCACTGTCAGCCTCCTTTTTTCCCAGATCCCTTCTCTCCCACCTTCCTCCCCCTCTTCCTGTGCATTCCTCGGACGAGTCCGAGCAGAGCTTGCGGCCGGCGGCAAACGGGGCCGGGCGGAACTTGTGGCTGACGGCGGGCGGCTGTGAGGGCGCTTGGGGACGAGCGGGGAGAGGCGCTCGCGGCCGGGGATGTCGGCATCAGGTGGGGACGGAAGACCCCAAGCTCCGTGGGACGGAATCAATCTACAGGCAGAAAAATCGGAGCCGATGCTCGATTCGACGCTGGCGACGCTCGATTCGAAGCCATCATGATCGAATCAACACTGGACGGGCTTGATTTGACAGCAAGGTGACCACCACGTCCTTCTTTCCATCTCCCTCCCTTCCTTTTCGTCCTTGGCGGGCGAGCTCGTGCGAGGAGAAGGGCGCCGACTCTGTGCTGCGTCGGTCCTGGGAGCCGCCATGCTCGAGCTCGTGCTGGTGCGGCTGCTTCGGGCGGCGTGGTTGGAGAGGAGGAGAACGGGCATGGGCTTGCGCGCCGCTGGTGGGCGGAGCGGCCAAATCCGACCAAGGAGGAGCTGGTGGTGCTCGTGCGGAGGGACGTAGGGTCGGCGGGATGCGCTGAGGATGGCTCGGCTGCGCATGGTGGCAAGCGGTGAAGCGGCACTGCTTCGCCGGAGGGAGGGGAAAAGTCTCAGCGCGGGCAGAAAACAGACGAACGAGAAAGTAGGGGCCTCCCTGGGCACCCGTGGGAGATGGGGGCTGGGAGGTGGGATTTGGGTGCCTCCCTAGAGTAGGGACTCGAGTAGGGGCCTTGCTGGAGTTGGTTTTTTGTCTCTCGGTCCCTACTTTTTCAGTTGGGGCTTGAGTAGGGGCTTTGCTGGAGTTGCTCTAAGACAACCGAAAGCGCGCTGGACCACACAGACATGGGTTAACTCTTCTCTTTGGGGTTGGATCGATCAGGATTCGGAATCGAGTGCATTGGTGGAGCCAGCCGCAATGCATGATGACAGCGTCCGTAGGCGCATCCGATCCACAGACGTTACCTAATCGCCAAAAGCCAAAGATACACGACGCGACTACGACGCCAAAGAGGTGCTCGGCTGCTGCCGGGAACGGTGCCAGGCCGTGCCAGTACCGGCTCGTCGTCGCCGAGGTCTCGGTGTCTGTGGCACGCGCCGGCGGCGATCAGGTACGCCCGTGGTGTTCCGTACCCACTCTCTAGCTAGTAGTAGTAGCCAGCGTTGTTTCTTGGTTACAAACGATCTGGCACGTGTCACGTGTGTGTACTTATCATCGTGTGCTCGCATATGTTAGGTTACTCGTGCAGATAGATGCATCTCAAGTGAGGAGGATATTCGCCATGCGCTTGCCCCAGCCACGGACACCCTACTCCAAGCACCAACATGGAGGCCAGATCCTTATCGGGCCTGCCGATGGGTGCCTCTCCTGGTCACTGGGCACGGTGGAGAGGAAGAAGGAACTGACAAGATGCCATTTCTGGGCAAGATCATCCCTGGTTGAATGGAAGGTACACACACCACAGCCATGCACAGAATATGATGCAATGCACGCACGCGCCGTTGCAGTTGCAGGCTTGCAGCTGCTCTCGAAGCTGATGCATGTTTTTATGCATGCTGGCTTGTAGGTATGTCTACATGTACGGCTCCGCCGCGTGGACCGCCGTGGAGACGCCGGCGAGCGGCGGGCGCTACGCCTACGCGGCTGCCCGGGTCCCCAACGTCAGGTGCTCGGCCGGGGGTGCCCCAACGCCGTGCGCCGGTGGTGGCAGCAGCGTGCTGTCAATGCTGGGCGAGGACAAAAGCAAGGACGAATTCGTCTTTGCCACCGGTGGCGTCTTCCGCGTCGCCGCACCTGGCCTCTGCGGCGCGCCTCCTCCTCCGTCGCCGCCGCAGTCGTCCAAGCAGGCTGGGTTAGCCTGGCAGCTGTTCGTGGGCGCCTTCTCCCTGGCGTTTGCGTTCTACCTGGTCTGGTCGATGATGTTCGGCGGTGGCGCACAGTGCTGCGGCAACATCTTCTGCTGCATCTGGAACTGTGGAGGCACAAACAACAACTGACCAACAGCAACAGCCTGGGCCTGGTTGTGCCTGCTACGACTACAAATCATCGATCGTCCGTTCCGTTGTATGGTGTATATATATACTAGATTCGCCTTTAGTTTTCCCACGTCAGCTCATGTAGCTAGCTAGCACAGATCATAATCCTAATCTTGTGGAACAAATGGAAAATAATTAAACATGCATTGGGACAGCAGTTTAAGGAGGAAACAAAGAAAAGTCTGGCTGATTATTTAAGGTGCTCGGGAGGATTTTTTTTTTTTAACGAACTGCTCGGGAGGATTGTTGGAATGCGAAACTGAAGATCCGAGGTCACCCTCCTGGTCTCCATTTTTTCTCTGGTCCATGGTCGCCTCACTGCCGCGGCAAGCTCCTGGCCATTGGCTCGAGAGCGGAGGCCTGGTCTGTGCCTCTGTAACCGGCTGGTCGCCTCATCAGTGCCGTTTGGAAGAATTTTTTTTATTTTAATCCATTAGTGTTTTTAATATTTTAGATTAAAAAGGATTAAAATAAAAAATCCGTTTGGAAAGCAGCACACTAAAATAAGTTTTCTCCAAGAGGAATAAAGTTTCTTTCATCTTTTTCCGTATCTAAATGTCAAGTTTTCTTGACTTAGCTTTCTGACTGCCCAAGGTAATTGACACCTCTAACTGCGCACATTCAGTGCGGCGAGAGTGAATGTCCAAAACCCCAAAAAACCGGCATAAGCACAAAATGAACACAGAGAGTACATAGCCCCAATGTGGGAAGCAAACGCGGCTACAGTAACCTGTAACAACGGAGAACCAAAAACAGTAGAATTGTTTCATTGGTCAGACTCCTACAGTACAATCTTATAATCTTACAGGCACTAAGGACTACACCGCCATCCAACATGGATGAACAAAATCGAAACATTAGTCTGGAATGCAGATGCAGGACGGTTGACACTCTTCCCGCCGTTGATCAGAATGGAAAGATAAAGGGCAGAAAAAAGGATCTCACCTACTCTCATATCATGGTTAATTACAACGCAGATACATGGACTGAAGAAAGTTTGGTTGCCACTACATGTGAACTAGAAAGGAGGGAAATCAAAGGATGCCATGTTGAGCATCAGGGCCCTATTGTTAATTTTGGAAGGCTCGTCCTTTCTGAAACTCCTAGGTTGCTTCAGCGACCAGAAACTATGATCGTGGCACCATGGAAAGCCTTGGAGATCAGAACGCCTTCACGCGACAAGCCTTCGGAGCTATTCTGTTGCAGGGTCAATTTTTTGGAGTCACTGAATGGTATTTGCTATGACGAGAAACATCTGCTATTGTAAAAAGAAAATACAAACAGTAAACAGAACAAACTTAAGAGCAAGAACCCATTAGATACCCTAGTGAAGCAACAGTATTCATAGAAAAATAAATATAGTGTTCCCCTTGAAGGAAACTGAAGATTATATTCTTTGACTTGAAGGCATGTCTAATCTTGCCAATCAGTACTCAGTAGAAAGTGAACACTGGAAAAACATCTATTACCTCCTTTACCGAAGCTTCAGTGCGTCCCCAAGACCAAAATTCGCATTACTTTGATGTCCCTTTCTCCCAAGTGGATTATCTCCCTTTTGCATCATCGCAACAAACTCATTGTAGTCAATCCTTCCATCCTGCAAAAAAAAAATTGATGGATAAATGAGACAAATCATAATTACCAATTTGAACAGGAAAAGTGAAAAAAAAACTCTGCTCACATTGTCCTGATCAATGTCCCCAATGATATCCTCAAGTCGTGTATCCCCTATACCAAACTCCTCACATGCCTTTTGGAGCTCATCTTGAGTTATGTAACCACTGCCATCTTTGTCAAAGTATGAGAAAGCCGCAAAGAGCTTATCCTCCTTTTCGACTTTGTTTATATGCAAAGTTGCAGCAATAAACTCTCCATAATCAATTGTTCCACTGTTGTCGATGTCTGCCTGATATATTCAGAAATGTGCTTCTACTGAGTTGTAGCTCATAAATTGGAGCGATGGTCAGAAAATTAAAGCATCACTACTGTTTTGTAAACTTCCCAAAATAAATCTCATATTACTTGGTAACACAATTAAGCTTCCCTATAGTGTTTGTTTCTTCACCTAAACACGACACAGAATTGAAGCTTATTTGAAGTTCAAAGGCATGCAGGGTCAGAAAAATAATAATCATGATTTGTTCTTAACATTTTATCATTACTAACATTTTACAAATGAGATTTGGCATCAGCGTGGTTTGTGGATTGAAATCTGTTACAGAAAGGCAACATATGGGTAGCAATCATCTTGGAATACTTACTGCTTCCATTAGAGCATTGATTTCTGAGTCCATCAAATTAGCACCAACTCTATGTAAGCCAGTTTTTAGTTCCTCCAATGTGATATGACCACTGTTGTCAGTGTCAAGCATTTTGAACATTTCTTTTAATCCTGCAATTTCTTCCTCAGATAAACTCTCAGCAATAACCTACAAACACACATAAAAGAAAACAATACATGAGTAGACTTCATACAATGCAGAACTAGGCCATTTGTATCAGTACTCACCCTAAGGGCCATTTTCTTTAGTTTGTTCATTGCAGAGAATTGTTTCAACCGACTTAGAACCGCAGAATCAAGAGGCTTGTCAGGAGCAACTCCGTCAACACAAACCCAAGGGTGACCTAGGAAAACCCAGGCCAGTCATTATAGCGATTTGGTTGAGAGCTAACGAAACAAAATTGTTTGGTAAATTGGTAGTTATGCGTCCATACTACTCACATAGGGCTTCATGGGCAGTCAATCTCTTCTTTGGATCGCGAATAAGCATTTTCCTGACTAAATCCTTTGCACTCTCTGAAATGCTAGGCCAGGGCTCTGTCGAGAAGTCCAGGTCACCTTTCAAAACTTGTTCAAATATCCCTTGTTCACTTTCTGCCACAGAGATCAATACAAAATAGTGCCAACTGTCAATGTCACACAAAATTGCAATGCAATATTTCATTGAAAAGGCTACATATAACCTCACCATCCCAGAATGGAGGGACTCCACTCAAAAGGATATAGATTATGACACCAGCACTCCAGACGTCAACCTCACGGCCATAGTGTTTTAGCAGAACCTCAGGTGCAACATAGTATGGGCTTCCCACTACATCCGTAAACATTTCGCCTGAACACAAAAATAAATTAGTTCAAATGGCATCAGAAGAAACCTTGGCCATAGTGTTCTGGATTACATGGTAAAAAATATCACAGTATCATACCTTGGCCAAATCATCTTTCCTTAAATAAAGTATTCTACTGCATATCTTTTATCTAGGTAGATTTAGTGTTACAGTAGAAACCTGCTGTCAAAACTCCTGGTGTATATCAATGTGGAAACAGATCTATTCTAAGCCATCAATGTGACTTATTGGTATTGAAGATGAGAACACAAGCAAACCTCAGGAATCGCACAAGTTTTGGGGTTATGCTCGTCTGCAAATCATACTGATACTTTATAGAGTTTGAGCCAAACTACCAACAAGACAGTGCTGACCACTTGTTGATTATATAGTTCAGCAGCATAAGTTATCTCTATTTGTTGATTGGTAGAAATGATGCAACCATGGTCCATCGGTAGTAAACAATACACACCACGTCACCACCACATGTAAGAATCAATTTACATTTTGTTGTCACAACTCACAACATGGTGGCCTCTGGGCTGCTGTTTGCATGCAGCATAGTGTTATCCCCACATATGAATTCCCCATTCTGCAATAACTTATAACTGTATGGCACATTGGCACCTCATTTGCTAATTAACTCGATATTAATTATACCGACAGAGGGTACATTACTATAACAAAATCATGATTAGATATTGCTAGAATCCAGGAAGGCCATATATACCTGGCTTGAAGAAGATGGAGAGGCCAAAATCGATGGTCTTGAGGGGCGAGTCCTCCTTCTGGTTAACGAACAAGAAATTCTCCGGCTTAAGATCCCTATGCATCACGCCGAGCGAGTGGCACGCCTCGACGACGCCGACGATCACCCTGGTCAGCTGTGCGGCGGCCTTCTCGGAGTAGTGCCCCCTCTGTATGATCCTATCGAAGAGTTCCCCACCGGCGCAGAGCTCCATGACGAGCTGCACGGCGACGGCGTCCTCGTAAGCGCCGACGATGGAGACGACATTGGCGTGGCCCGCGAGGTGGTGCATGATCTGGATCTCGCGGCGCACGTCCTCGACATCCTCCTCCGTAAGCAATTTCCTCTTGGCGATGGACTTGCAGGCGAATTCCCGGCCGGTGGCCTTCTCCACGCAGAGGTAGGTTGTGCCGAACTGCCCCTGCCCTAGCTTCTTCCCGATGGTGTAGAGGTCCTTGAGCCTGGCCGTGTTGACGTCGCGCTTGAGGACGGAGTCCGCGAGGAGGCCCGCGCTCTGGACGCGCTTGACCTTGGGCACGGGTTTCTTCGCCGGCGGGTTGTCCTGCGCCTGCGCCTGCGTCTGCGTCTGCGTCTGCGTCTGGGCAGCGGCCGGCGGCGGCGGGTCGGAGGATCGGGACGAGTGGTGGGAGGAATGCTCCGAATCGGGGATGGTGACGGGCTCGGGCGCCTTGTCGGAGGCGGGGGAGGAGGGCGGCGGCAGGGCAGGGGCAGGCGCGGCCTCGCCGCGGGGCCGCCACAGGGTGACGTTGGCGAGGAATCCGTTGCGGCCGGCGGCGCTGGGGCCGACGCAGGTGTTGCCCATCGCCGCGGGGACGCTACGCGGACGGCGGCGGCGGCGGCGACGGCGGTGGCATTGGGCGCGGGGCGCGGCGAGGAGGCGGTTGCCGGTTGGGTGGTTCAGGTTGGATCGATCGGGAAAGAGGGGCGGAAGGGGAGGAACCGCGGAATGAAACGGAGCCGATGTGGGGCCCGGGCGACGGGTTCGTGTGGATGACGTGTGGGCCCAATGCGTGTGGTGGGACCGGATGTCAGTGGCGGATTCGTGGTCCGGTACTCCGGTGTTTGGAGGCGAGTGACACCGCGGGATGCGGATCGGGGTCTTCCCGCCAAATCGGATGGCTAATCGCCGGTTTCTCCCATCAATTCCTGACAAGTGATAAGGAATTGTACGGGGCGTTTCATTGGCTTAATATAATCTCAGCAATTGCACGAATTGATCCAAATTTCTTTGACTGCTTGGGTTATGCTAAAAGGTTAATTTCGTATTTTGTTTTGATATTCCTTATATTTGGCACTAGAATTCAATCCTCTCGTGCTCAAAAAAATGTGGTGGATGTGCAACCGAGGAAAAATTTCAAATTTTCCATGCCAAATGGCAGCTGTATTTTTTTCGTTTGGTTAAAAATTCTCAATTAAGCAACTTCCTTCGTCACAGCTTGGGAGTTTCATTTCTGTAATGAAGAGTATTGCTCATCTAGTAGGCTTGAATCCAATGCCCAATAAAGAAATGACTTTAATTAAGAGCCTATTTGGAAAAGCTTCGCTATAGAAAAATAGCTCCACTATGCTAACTCTGTCGTGTTTTCTAAAAAAATAGAGACGGTTATATACTTTAGATGCCTGCAAATTACCACTTCTTTTTTTTTTTTTTTGAGCATACCACTTCTGTTGTTGATGTATCAACCCCTTATCTTCTGCCACTGTCTTGTCTATTATCTCTCTCACACACACTCGCTCAAACACACGGTTTGCCTGCCTACCCAGCCCCATTCTCCTCGTCTAAAAAGCCGACTTGAGTTGTTAAGGCTCGTTCTGATAACGAACTAGCTAAGTTCATCTTGTTAATTAGCGCTAACTAGCTAAAAGATGAATCTGGCTTAGCTCGTTTAAAAAGTTTGAGGTGGATCTTTGGCTCGCGAGCGAAGAATTATAAAAATTAGATTGATATTAGGCAATCTGGAATAATTTAATCATGTTGATAAGATCTAAAATGATAATTCATTATTACACTATGAAAATCACCAATAATGTTAGTCAATGATTTAGAAATATTCTTAAACTCAAAATGGATTTTAGCCAATACTAGATATGTTTGACTAAGTTGAATGGCATGTTTATTGTTGAGCAAATGGAATGATATTGCATTAATAATAAAATAAAGTCTGGTATTCTCATATCTATTGAGTCTATTGAACCAATTAACAAGCTCGCTAAGAAAACAAAATGAAGTGGTGCCTTCAGTCGGTTTATTATTAACCAAAAGCCGGACCTACGAACTAGCCAAGGTAACGCATGAATTGAGAGGAATTGCGGTTTTCGGTAACCTGGAGTTCATAGGACGGTGGAACTTGGAGGTGTGAAAAGATAAGGGTTGTCAATAACTTCATGCTTCTCATGAATGTGTTGCAATTGAGCCGTAAACCTCAATCAAATACAAGTATACAACCATGAAAGCTTCTAGTGTACAAGCTATTTAATGCCGATCCAAATTCAACAGCTTTGAACCAGGCAACCAGCAATCACATCACAGGTACTATGCCCTGGGTTAGCCGGCGCCGTCTTTGCTGCTTAATCAATGTCGCCGCAACTCTGAACAAGCAATTGGGGTGATGCCAGAGAGATACTGATAGCTGACTTCTTCGTTCAAAACGTCTTGGTACATGGTCTTCCATGTTTACACTCTCATTCTCTCTTACTATTCTTTTTCAAGTTTGCTTGGAACTTCTGTCGCCCCGAATCCGTTATCATTTGACCAGCTCGCTTTAGCTGCCTCAACAGTGTAGCATCTTCGAAAGGCTGGAACCAAAGCCGACCATCTTCTACTAGTCACAAAAGGCAAGCCTTTGTCGTTTGTCAAAAGGGACAGGGACATCTCACCTATCCTCTACTTATGTTTCAGATCCAACGCTCAAGTTGAATCCTAGATTCAGAACATGCACGAGAACTACGTATCATCGTGAAGATAATTAAACGCAAACAGACGGTCAGTCACAATTAGGACTTCAAACTTCAAATATCTTGACAAGATCATCCAGAACATACTGCAAAAGTCCAAGGCATGATGCATGCCAGAGTACTGTTAAGTTTTACTTTTACTACCAGGGAGTCAAAGGCCAGCCTGAGTGAACAAACTCCACCGGAGGGTTTGAACACCCTCGAGCGAACTGTGGACGCGCCACGCATTACTCGATTGACAATTTGGCATGACGATGTTTTGGGTCAGCGTCAGCCTGCCGAAGAGGAAAAACTAGGCAATCGCCCTAACCACTTCTAACCTGCCTCCTTGATCAGCCGGCTCCCGAAGGGGAACTTTCTCTGACTATTTCACGGGGGAGCTGAAGCAAAAAGATGTCAACGGTCACCCGCCGTACTTGACCGACGACTTTCGACATCGTACTCACACTGTCACACGCCCTTACCGCCACTTGCATGCATGCCACTCGCTCGCTGCTTGCTCTCTATATAAAGAGCCCTGAGAGGCACCGTACGCCGTAGGACACATCGCAAAGCAAGCAACCGGCAGCGTCAGGGAGTAGCAAGAGGATTAGAGGAAGCGTCCTCGGAGGCGTCGTCAGGATTAGATTTGGTGCAGCTGCCATCATGACCATGACAGTGGCCATGGCGTCCTCGGAGGCATCTTCGTCTCCTTCCAAGAGGGGCCTCCGGGGTCCACGGCCGCAGCCGCTGAAGGTGTCGGCGTCGTCGAGAGGCTCGTCGCCGACGACAGCATCGGCGTCGAAATCCAGCTCGAAGAAGACGCCGGTGATCGTGTACGAGCACACGCCGAAGGTCGTGCACGCCAGGCCGCAGGAGTTCATGACCGTCGTGCAGCGGCTCACCGGCAAGCCGGCGCCGGCGACGTCGTCCTTGCCGCCGCACGTGCCAGTGGGCTTCTCACCGGCGGCGGCGGCGGCGGCCGAGGAGGGCGGCGACCCTCTGCTGCTCACGCTCGGGCAGCGCCAGGCCGCGCCGGCGGCAGCAGCGCCGACGCTGCCGTCGCCCATGGCGGCCGGGCTGCTGCTGTCCCCGGGCTTCATCTTCTCCCCCAACACCATGCAGGCCATCCAGGAGCTTAGCCCCTTGTTCTGAACTTCTTAGCACAAGTTACATCATAGTGTACAATAATTCTTATTGCTTTCTTTATCGCGCTGTTCGTGCAAAATTTTCACACAAGGGTAAATTTCACACGCACAGCGGTTTACTGATTCCGTTGTTGCCTGACATGATGTTATGCAGCAGCACTTGTAAATTTCTTCTTTTCATGGTACAGATATATAATACAGAAGTTGTTCTGATCCTGAATTCATGTATGTTTGATTTTTCCCAAAGCCCAGAGGCTTATGGAAAATTCAGCTTCTCCTGATATAAGCATCCTCACTAGTTCAAATATGTCAGGCAAGTAGATACAAAGAAATTTACTGCAGAAGTTGTTATGATCTTGAATTCATTTTTGATTTTTTTCCAAAGTCCAGATGCTTATGCTCTGGCGTGACAGTTGACAGGAGAAAAATGACTTGCCCTCTAGAGATCGAGAAATCTTCAGTATAAGCATCAACATCACTGCATCAATGTCATATATTCAAGCTGCAGTTTTACAAACGCTTATTCATTCATCTACATTTAATCATTGATATATGTTTGACCTCTTGAAGCGGATTTTATTTAGAAATGGAGCCGGCAATATCTCCAGAACCATTCAATCCTAACATTTATAAATCCTCAAAAAATCTTAACACTTAAAAATTCTGATGGTCGACATAAATCCCTTGATGCATAAGAAAATCGAAACCGAATTAAATATGAAATTCAGTTACGAGAAAGGGACACCGCCGGCTGCCGTGCAAAAGCAAACAATCAAACTCTCAAGGGAAAACAACATTGCCAACGCGGCATCATTTTTCCTTCAAAAAAAAAACGCCAGCATCATTTAGAAGCAGCTGTAGCAAATAGAAAGGTACAGTAGAAGATGGCCAACCCATGCTAACTGAGGAATTCGAAGCGAGAATAACGCTCTGTACACTAGCATCAAACAGTAACAACTGAAACAACATCAGTTTCCAATAATTACTATGATGTACACTCTATACAGAGCATGTCAGTTAGCCCCAGATCACGAGCTACTCAATCCTAGTGGCCTGAATAACACACTATACGGCAAGCACAAAGCTTCAGGGGTACGTGGGAAAAGGAAAAAAAGAAACATAAAAAAATCAAATACACATGCACAACAAAGCTCAACTGTTCGAAGCTCTGAATTTACAAGCATTTGGCTGTGATGGAGAAGATTGTATTCATCGTTGTGGCCTTGGCAGACGTCGCCAGGGGCTCAACATTGTGGATCTGTTGAGAAGCAGCAGGAGGCCAAGGAATGTAGTCGACAAACCGAAGGTATACCTACGGAATATCCAGAGCAGCGGTTCAGTTGCGCTTCAGAGTGGAAAGAGCCATCATAGGCACTGCACAATAAAACCATCATATATAACCTACTTGGCTGTAGAACTTCTGTTTCTCCAAAACAGTACTGAGAGCACCCACTGCAGAAAAGATATTAACAGAAGTTAGTTTTCTCGAGGATGAATCAAGGATGTGGAAAATTAAGACTAGAAGATCAAATACAGCTTCATGTTTTGGGAAAACTGGATCTATGATCACACACGACACTTTTTTTATTACTATATTTGTAGTGTTGTTACATCAATTTTCAGTACTCGATGTTACACAACAAGCATTGACATGTTGAAAAGAACATCTAACTAAAATAAATGGCCGACTAAAAACTAGCTCAAATGGCTGGAAGTATTTACTGAAAATATGTATTTCAGAAGATTGGTAAATGAGCTCCAATCATGATCGCAAAAAAAAGGGAGCTCCAATAAATTCACAGTATTCCTAGTTTCCTACCAAAAGCTGCAATAGCCATTGAAAACATTCTGGGAGGATTTTGTCTAATAATTCAATTGCAGTCTGCATGAATGGATTTTACTTAACTGCACATCAAGCCTATGAGGTAAAACAAGACAAATACACACAACTCTAGTGGCATTTTCTAAACATCAATATGGGCATGTACTAATTTGACAAAAAAATAAATAAATGTGATGATGTGTAAAACACCAACTGTTACTCACATAATGTAAATGAATATGGATACTTACAAGGTGCATAAGCACCATGGTGTCTAATAACTATAATATCAACTGCAGAAATGGATCTTAAATTCTTAATTGAATTGCACAACATGCATATGGGCATGGGGTACAATAATATGATTACTTATGGTACAAACTAAAGCAAAAGTTTGTAAATATTAATGCCGGTGCTATATTTAGATCTGACCAAAAACTTACAAATGAAGATGCGACGCAAAATGTTAACTGCTCAAAGACATACTGGCTAGTGTAGATACATCAAAGAACTCAAAAGGACAACAGATTTCTACCATTAAAACTACTACTGTACTTATCTAAAAACCAAAACCAGTGTAAATTTAAATTTTCCTCTCAATACTTTGAAGCACTTCAAATTTGACAGAAACACTTTTCCATGTATCATCAGCCTACAAGCTTAAACACGAATGACGAATCACTCAAATGAAATCAAAAGAGGGATCACGGGGTCCCCCACTAGCGAGTAGCGATTCTATGAAAAAAACTAATATCCTAATTTTGCTGCTTTAGGACAATAGGTTATGCATTTCATCTAAGAAATTGCTGAATTATATGCCTCATTCCCAACATCAAAATGTCAAGAATCGCTTCTCCCATCCAGCAAAGACTTGTCAACATTCCATTTCATCAAAGAGAGCAGCGAAAATCTTACTACCAAGTCAATCCCTGCAATGTGACTGAGTTCTCCAAATGTGCACTTTCAACTCACAAACTTGATGTTACTTAGAAAACAGCTCGATGACAATGACCAATATGCGTAGCAAATGTATACCTTGCAAACCCTGAGCACTGAGAAGCTGCTCGCTGGGACTGCTGGTTTCTTCACAATGGCTCTCTGCTCAGCAACCATCTCCCAGCACAGCCGCCGCGCCATCTCCCTGGCCATCACCATCTGCGCTCTCTCTGCTCGCAACGCCGCGATCTCCCTCCGCAGTGCCACCCTGTCCGCCTCCAGCGCCTCGACCCTCGCGTACAACCCCCCCGAGTTCCCCTCCCCCACATACTCCGCCACCACCACCGACCCAGCCGTCTTCATCGTGCTCGCGCACCTAACATCCACCGTGTACTCGAATTCCTTCTCCACGGGGGTCGACGGCTCCTCCACCACCTCCTCGCCGCCTCCGTCAACGACCATGGCCTTCAGCTCAATGGCACTGCTCAGGTCGCCGCCGCTCTGCTCCGCCTCAAGCGCGGTGATGTCGATCTGCTCGAACTCTTCGCCCTCGTCGTCCAGCTCCTCCTCATCCTCGTCGGAGAACGAGTCCGGGTCGATGCCGTGGGACTGGAGGCGGGAGTGGTAGGATGCGGCGAGGTCGGAGAGCGAGGCGAGCTCCTCCTGGACCTCCCGCTCCCTGTCGGCTCGTCCCTCGGCGTAGCGCTTGAACTGGCGCGCCTCCATCTGCGCGGCGGCCTTCTCCCGCTGCAGGCGCTCGATCATGAGCATGGCCTCGCTGGCCGCCGTCTCAGCGGAGGCCCGCTCCGCGTCGAGATCCTGCCGCAGCCCGCGCGCCGCCTCCTCCGCGGCCTCCTTCTCCCCACGCAACCTCGCCGCCGCCGCCTCCAGCTCCTCGACCCGCCGGATCAGCTCCTCCGCCCCCACCCCCGCCGCCGCAGCTGGCTCCCCTCCCCCAGCCTTCGGCGACAGCTCCGGCGACCGCGCGGGCGGGCGCCGCTTCAGCGACCGCCGCGACGGCGAGGGGTCCCCGGCCGGATCCATGGAGGCGTGTACATGTATGTAGCCGTAGCCCCCGGGGACACGCCGCTCCCCGTCCTGGAGCTCGGATCCCGCCGCCGTCGGGAGCTAACGGCCGGCACGGCGGCGGGGTCGCGCGCCTTTCTGCTGCTGCGACTGAGAGAGGACAGGTGGGGGGGTGTCCGGTGGCGTCTGTTGGAAGCGACGTGAGCTAGGCTGGAGCAGCTGGATTAGGGAGGAGACCGCGCCGAATTGAATAATGATCCGATCGAACTGTAATTGGGGAGGGGAGGCGGGGCCATTTGCTACAATAGCATCATGCTGGTGAGCTTTCCACGTCGCCGTACGCCGAACAAGCCGTTTCCTTCCCGTCCCCGGCGAAGCGAGCGAACGGGACGGGAGGACATCAATTCCAAAGGCGGAGCGAAACGGAAAGGCGCTGCACGGGGGTGGTGGGGGTTATGATTCGGCGTCACTCTCGCACTATGGACGGCCACTAACTCCGGGAAAGTCGTGCCGAGAGGGAGAATTCGGTGCGGATTCCACGTCGCCGGCGGCAGGAGCAGGATACAGTAGCTGCTGGTCACGGATACTGGAATTCGTCGCGAATCTTACGCGTGCGTAGTAGTTTCTGTACTTGTAAGTTGTAACCCCCCGTATTTCGCTCGTATTAATTTTCGTACTGGTGAAGAAGAAGGTGGAAACCAGAGGTGGTTTCGCGGTTCGGCGATGGAAATGGCGCTGGCGGCTCGTGGGAAACTGCTTTGGTCGTGTGGTCGCGGTGCCGGTTTGTGTCCGCTTGTTCGTCGCGGGGCCAATGATTCATCAGGGACAGCGGTCCAGGCCCATGTGACGACGAACGAGGGGCTACGCGGGAGCGACTAGCGAGCGTTGCGTTGACGACGTCGACGGCTGTGCACGTTACGAATTGCCGAATTGGCGATATCATCATCGACCATTGTTTGTATTGTATATGAGTCCTGAATGAACTGATAAAAGTTGGGTACAAGATATAAACAATCGAAGCATTAGAGTGTCACTGATTGAGTGATGGTGGCGCCGCACCTTACCTAACGTGGCTTTGTCCAGCTTTTGTTTCCTTCAAGTTCGACAGCGGCTGAAATTCCTTGCAAGTTACTGCAGGATTTTTGCTTCCGAATTTACAAGCTCCGTTACAGTAGTTCACTTTTCTTCTTTCAAAGAAAAAATACAGCAGTTCACTTTTCTTCTGTCAAAAAAAAAATAATACAGTAGTTCACTTACTAAGTTCGAATCCAGCTGGGCCGGCATCATGTCAGTGTCAGCAAAAGGGCTACTCCAGACTATTGGAACATGCATCGCGATCGTGATACAGTCACTAGTCACTGCTCCATCTCGTGGTACTGTAGCTGTATGAGCCAGTTTCTGCCTTGTGCTTTTCGCCAAATTAGACTCGCCAAGCCTGCCCATACAAGAATGTACAGTAGCTATTTTTATGTTTTATTCTTCGCAAAAGAGCATTTTGTTCAGCTATCACAAAAAAGTTCGCCAAATCATGATATTGGTACTCCAACTAACCAACAAGAGGACCCACGTTCTGGAGCTTCCACTGCCGTCGCCGTAGGCCGTACGCGAAGCACTTGTCGACGAAGCGGACCACCTCGCTGCCGGCCGGCTCCACGGCGAAGAAACCATGGTGCTGCAGGGTTGGGCCTCGAAGTCGACGAGCTCCACGGGCTTCCCCCATCGCCCTCGGCCCTGCGACGTAGTCCGCCTCGCGGTCGCGCCCGGCTGCCACGACGAGCGCCGTCGGCAGCGCGACGACGCCCAGCTCAGGGCTCTCCGGCCCGACCAGGTCCGCGAACGGGTGGTCCCGCGTGGCACCCCGCGGCAACGCCAGCCGCAAGGCCTGGACGCCTGGTTGTACCCCGGCAGCGTCATGCAGAGCATGACGTGCCCGGCGACGCGCACCGTGTAGGAGTAGCATAGCTTTGCCGCGAGACGGGAAGTTTGAATTTGAATGGGCAGGTGGGTAAGCAGGAAGTGCTCCACTGAAGACGGAATCGGAAAGGTAGAAGGCTGTCAGGCAGCAAATTGGCATTTCGTCTCATCAACCGTTTGTCTTTGTGCAAGCACACGTGCCAAGCCAGTGAACCTCAACCGACGGCACCTCCTGGAAGGTCTCTAGAAAGAGACCAAGGTCCAAGGTTTATCGCAACTCACAAGACCGTGATGTGGAACATGCCGTGAGGCTCAAGGTGTATCCACTCACAGGCCGGATTCACTGCCCGTGTGAATCGCTATATTGATCGGTGAGGAATGTTATCACCTGAACTTTCAGCTGACCAGGCTATATGTCATTTTTTTCTCGAAATACATTTTTTAAAATGTGACTACGACTATACGAAGTACTACATAAACACGGTATATGGATTTTTGTCATTATTCGATCGGGGCACACTGCCATGAGTCCATGACAAAGAAACAGAGCACGCCAAACTCTCACGAGCGAGGAACACACACAACATGACAATATGACGATTGACGAACAAGGCTAGGATTCACGATCCTAATTGCCCGATGTGCTGCCGTAGACAAACCGCCTCACGACACGGATCAGCTCGTCCCCGGCGTCGCCCCACGGCTCCACGACGAAGAACCCGTGATTCTGCCCTTGGAACTCGACGAGCTCCACCGGCTTCCCCATGGCCTTCAGCCTCGCGACGTAGTCCGCGATGCGGTCGCGGAGCAGGTCGTGCTCCCCGCCCACGACGAGCGTCGGCAGGGAACGCCACGGCGTCGAGCGCGGCGCTGTCTGGCCCGAACGGGTTCACCGCCGGGTGGTCCATCGTGGCCCCTTCCGGCAGGGACAGCCGGAAGAACTGGTCGGACTCCGCCTCGGAAGCCATCCTCTCGACGCCGCCGAAGAACGGCCAGAGCAGCACGTACCCGGCGACGCGCGCCGGGCTGACGCCGAGCAGGCCTGACCCGACGGAGACGGCGACGTGGTGCGCGATGTTCCCGCCTGCCGAGTCGCCGGTGACGAACACCCTGCCGAAGTCGGCCGACTCGGCGAGCCACGGATCACCATCCGCGGCCTGGTTGCGTATCCAGGAGACGAGGGTCCGCGCGTCGTCGTGAGCGGCGGGGAGGCGGTGCTCGGGCGCGAGGCGGTAGTCGGCGGAGAGCACGACGGCTGGGAGCTCGCCGGAGAGGCGGAGGCAGCAGACGTGGAAGTTGGGCAAGCTGAAGCTGCCGACGCAGAACCCGCCCCCGTGGAAGTAAACGAGCACCGGGAGCTTCTCGTCAGCACCGGCGGCCGGCTTGTACATGCGGAGCTTGAGGTCGTGGTCTGGGTCGTACACGACGTCCTTCCACTGGGTGGTAGAAGCGGACGGCAAGGACGCGGGAGGGAGGCCGTTGGCGACGGCGTCCGCGTCGCGGACGATCGTGCCGTCGCTGAGGAGCTGAACCATGCCGGCCAAGTCGGCCACGACGTGCGGCTCAGCGTCGCTGGAGACGGTGGCGGCGGCCGCAGCTGAGTTGGTGGAGGACATCGTGGATGGTGCAGTACACCGAGACCAACAAGCTTCAGTTGTGGATGCAGGTTGTGGCCGGTTCTCGAACATTTTATAGGACTACACGCTGCTTGGCGCCTACTCCGTACGAACTTTGCTTCCGGGTCTCGTTTGTTATCTACGCGCTTCCACACATCGGTCCAGTTCCAAGATTCCAGTCCTTCTACCATTGTGGTACGGGTGTAAACCATTGCCAAGGTGATTTGAATTTTCAAGGGCTCAGGGGGTCCTTCTACCATTTTTCGTCGTGGCTTTGCTTTGCAGGAGCGCTGGCAAAAAAAAATATTTTATACTTTTTTCGTTTTAAATTATAGGTCGTTTTGATTTTTATAGGTTCATCATCTTTGTTATGCACATAGATAAACGTATGTCTAAATTCATAGCAAAATTTATGACAAAAAACCAAAACGACATATAATTTGGAACGGAGAAGTAATAAATAGAGTGTGACCTAGCCACCAGGCTTATGGTCGGCGAGCAGAGCGCGCCGCTGTACCCCATGGTCTTGTGCGGGCCATGGCCCATGGATAAAGGCTGTTTTGCATGAAACCCCTTGAGGCAAAAAAATTGATGGCTACTTTGTAAGGAACCCCTTGAAGCAAAAAGAGTGTGAGAGAGGGGACGAGGAGGTGTTTGGCATGTGAGCCTATGGACAAAATCGTCCTTTTTCGACCACTCTTAACAGCACATGGATGACATATATAGAGGGAATGTCGCTGAAGGGATAAATCAAAATTTTAATGGCGCTGAAGGATTAAGCTGTCAAAAAATCTATGGCATTAGAGAACTGACTCCATATAATACGGAGAAGATGCAATTGGCAGTAAAGTTTAAGTAGTGCAGCTTTGATGTTTTCCGTCAATTACCGTCACAATTTGCCACGGAGTGATAAATTAGAGTACTTCAATGAAACAAATCCTCAACAAGAAAAAAGTTTAGACTAGTTTTGAGATTTTGGGGTACTAATTCTCTAGCCACCAAAGTTGCGGAATGCAGCCCTTTTCGTAAAAGAGCGACACTATCTAATTTTGATTGCGTTGCTTAGCATTTTCACCGCAGTTTTTTTTACGTATGCTTAAACACGCACCAGATATTAATTCGGCAAATTGTAGGGGGGGTAGTCATAGTCTCATGCTAGTCTCCCATAGACATAGGATACTTCTCTGATATTATCTCGCTGCAATTGCTGGGATATAGTCAATCTCATAGATATATGATATTTTCAGGATATAGCCATAGCCCATAGAGATGTTGGATTTCAGTTATCATACCAAAAAAAATAGTTTTTTTTGTCACGTTAGAAAAGCCCACGCTCCGTGCACCACACACCCAATCCAAAAGTCCAAATCAATCTCCACCTGCGTGCGCCAGAAACGACATCTCCGCGATATCCTCCGCAAAAATCCCGCGCATTCTCCTCGGGCGGCCGGGCCCTGGCTACCCCGTGCGCCACTTGCCACTCGCTGCCGACCCAACCCAGCCAATCCCCCGCGCGCACCTGAACGGGCCTCACGCGATCGCAAACAGAAAAACCCCGTGAAACCGTGCTGCAGTGCTGCACGCATGGATGAACACGAACCAGCGCAGTGGCAACGGAAAAGCCTCCGCCACCGAATATTCCCGCCACCGGGACGGACGCAAAAAGCCGCGTGCGGCGCAACGCACCGGAGCAATAGGCCGGTTGGGGCCACCCAGCGCCCCACTCACCATTCCACAGTCTCACTCGCTCGCCGCCGCCGCCAAGCCGACCCCGGTGCGTGCGGGCGGTTCCCGGCGCCGCGCCTTGCCCTCGAAATGCCGGACTCCGTCCTGGCCCGCCTGCCCCCGGGCTCCCTCCGCTTCGTCATCGCCTTCGGGGTGCTCCTCCTCGTCTCGCTGCTCGTCCTCCTCCGCCGCCCCGCGGGGCCACTGGTGAGGGCCGCTGCCGCCGCCGGCGTCCCCGACCCCGCCGCGCTCTTCCTCTCGCTGTCCGCGGGGGCCAACGCGAGCATCAAGGCCGACCTCCGCGCGCTCACCGCGGGGCCGCACCTGGCGGGGACGCCCCCGGCGGCGGGGCCCGCCGCGCACGTGCTCGACCGGCTCCGCGCCGCGGGGCTCCAAACCCTAACGCGGGAGTACTCGCCGCTGCTCTCCTACCCCGGGAACGCCTCCCTCGCGCTGCTCCGCCCCGATGGATCCCTGCTCGCGCGCCTGTCGCTGGACGAGCCCGCGGACGAGGCGCGGCCGCGCCGCCTCGTGGCGCCGTACCACGCGTACGCGCCGTCGGGAGGCGCCGTCGCGGAGGCGGTGTTCGTCAACCTCGGCCGCGAGGAGGACTACGCCGCGCTCGAGAGGCTCGGGGTCGGCGTGCGCGGCCGCGTCGCGGTGGCGCGGCGCGGGGGCGGGTATCGAGGCGGGGTGGTGGCGCGCGCCGCGGAGAAGGGCGCCGTCGCCGTGCTCATCGCGGGACGTGAGGACGGGGGCGTCGAGAGAGGCGTCGTTCTGCTAGGCGGCCCCGGCGACCCGCTGACGCCCGGGTGGGCTGCCACCGGCGGTGCTGAGCGTTTGGCGTTCGACGATGAGGCAGTCAAGCGGCGGTTCCCGAAGATCCCCTCCATGCCGGTGTCGGCCGAAACGGCAGAAGAGATCATTCGAAGCCTTGGCGGCCCCGCTATACCGGCGAAATGGCAGGACGGGCTCGGGGTGGACGCTGGTGGCGTTGGACCAGGCCCCACGTTGGTCAACTTCACATATCAGGTATTTTTTTTTGCTTGGTCTTGTTTCTTCGTGATTGACGACAACAAAACGACATGTATTGATGTATACCGACAAACTGGAAGGACCACTTGACCCAAAATGCATATGTCGATTGCTACACGCTCTTCCAATGCTGTTATGAAGTCAAATTGCATGTTTGATTTGTTTTGATTGGGAACCTTCTGTAGGCAGTATATTGACGTTAGCTTAATATAGATAGCTTGTTTTGTCTATATTTGGGTGCTTCCACCTAGGGAATTATGAATGGGGTGACTATTGCCTAAATTGTCCCAGATGCTAGAATTAAGCGAGAAATTTGTGATTTGATTGGGTAACTTCAATATCTGATTTTGTTATCAATTTAAGACAATTTTGGTGGTACTGTTTCATGGATCTCTAGACGGTCTAGACTCGTCTGCCTTCTCACATCAACTGTACCCTTGTATTCTTGTTTGGTTTATCTCTGTATGGAGTTGTACCCAACAGTCCTGGGTATGCAGTATTGCAATGGGCAGCGAGCCTGGTTAAATTTTATTAATAAATTAAGAGCAGGCAATAATAATCGGTCTATTTATAGGCAAGGCAGTAATGGGGATCAATAAACAATAAAGTAAATTTTGACTCTGGCTTATTGTCATGGCTGTATTGGAGGTGTTGAAGCTATCAGCTAGGATTGATATTTTTATTCGCGCGCAAATGGTAAAATTTGACACTTCCTAGGTTGAAGCCCTTCCCTGAATTATATTAGAGCAGAGCTATGAACAAGTATTTAAATGCCACAGGTTTTGCAAGCAGTATTTTGTTTCTTTTGCCCCTTAGTTATGTTGTTGACATCCACCCCCCCCCCCCCCCCCCCCCCCCCCCAATGTGTTGTGCTTATTCTATACTACGCCCTGTCACCATGTACCTTGAACCGGGTGACTTGTTAACTGCATGACTGTCCATAGTTCTTGTGAAGTACAGTATGTTCATCTGAACAGTATTTAGAATGCAACTTTTTATCATTGTTACCGATGGTATTGCATATGCATGGATATGTGATGTAGGCTTTCATATTGCTGGAAGTTCTGTTTACTTGTACTTTCTAGATAGATCGGACCATGATTGCTCTTATCTTTTTGTTTAAGGAGGACAGGAAGTTTGAAACGATACAGGACATTTTTGGTGTCATAAAAGGATCTGAAGAACCTGACCGTTACGTGATACTTGGTAACCACAGAGATGCATGGACCTACGGAGCAGTTGACCCTAACAGTGGGACAGCTTCACTTCTTGACATTGTTCGGCGTCTAGGAATAATGCTGCAGTCAGGATGGAGACCGCGGAGGTCCATTATTCTTTGTAGTTGGGATGCTGAAGAGTTTGGGATGGTAAGTAGACATGTAAGAAAAATGATAAGATGTTACTGTATAAACGTGAGGTATATAACTAGTTTATGTTTGGTCTTGTGCCGTTTTATGTTTTTCTTATCCTTGTTTCTTTTGGGTTTCATCTCTAGCCTACCCCAACTTGCTTGGGTCAAAAGGCTATGTTGTTGTTGTTGTTGTTGTATATAACTAGTTTATAACTACAAGCGGACCTAGATATGCTCTTAACATTAGACATGGTGGTCACGTTTATTGTTTAAATCACACATGACACAATTACTTAAAAGACTTTTGATAATACATAGCAGATGCTGGATAACAGTGCTGTGGTTTAAATGTTGCTGCAATTCAATACATCAGCATAAGAATTTCTGGATAATTTCTGGCCTTTGGTTCAGTCATGGAATGCCTTTTTTCTGCTCTTAGATCAGGTTAGGTTTGTATGCTATCTAGTTGTTAGCTTTACTCTTGTTGCTCTTATTTTGTATATATTTTGAAGGTTCCTTTTTCCAGATTGGATCAACTGAATGGGTTGAAGAAAACCTCGCAGATCTGCATTCCAAAGCTGTAGCTTACTTGAATGTTGATTGTGCCGTGCAAGGTGTGGGGTTTTTCGCTGGATCTACTCCTCAACTGGACAAACTCTTGGTTGATGTTACAAGACAGGTAGAAAGATTTTTTTTTATTGCACTCTTGTGTGTTTCCTTTTTTTTTTCTAGAAACTGTATTCACTTTTCACCTGACTAGCTAGGTCTGAAATCATACTGTAGCAAAAATATTTATTATTGGACAGCATGGTTTTATAAACCTAGCATCATCTAACCTCTTGCATATGTTCGAAACAAGTTAGCTCGAGACATTGAGCAATAGCATTACTTAAAATTATATAATTGTAATGCAGTTGTCTGCAGTACAGCTAAGGTAGACTTCCAGACTGAATACACGAGACTATACTTGAAACTTCTATTTTCCAGGTAAAGGATCCTGACGTCACGGGAAAGATGGTTCATGATACATGGAGCTGAGATGAATGGCGGCATCAGCGTAAGAGTTAAGAGTTTTAAATTTGATCTGCATAGGTAGAGATGTTCAGTTACACCACAGTTGAACAATGTACAATATTGTTCGTTAATTGCACCTTTTGTACTGATTTGACCAACCATATGTATTGTAGTGTTAAGAAATTTTACTCTACCACCAACCCTGCGGCCACCACCACCACCAAAAAAGGAGACTGACTCATATTTTCCTTTGCTTTATGTCAGTTTTGTCGTTAATTCATGACCTGCTCAGACTAAATACATAGAGTACGGCAGCATATTTGGTTCTGCGCTCCTCCAAATTTGCATATAACTCCCTTTTGCTTTCTCCCAGTTTTCTCATCATTTCCTTATCTGTTTGGCTTAATGCTTATTATTTACAGAAAAGTTAGATCATCTCGAATGACTCATCACTGCTGTAGTTAATATTTATTTATTTCTAAATAATATTAAATCTGCAGATAGAAAGACTTGCGAGAACTGATTCTGACTTCGCTCCATTTCTACATCATGCTGGGATTCCCTCAGTAGACTTGTACTATGGAAACGGTATGTCAAAACCGAACAAATGCTTTCCAGAAGTGAAACATATCATCTCTGCAGTTGCAAATGTAGATTTGTTATGCTGGAACTTTTCTTGAGGTTCATATTGTTTAACCAATTTTGTCTGAACTGTACATGCAGTTTTGAGGCTATGTGTGCCTATTATTTATTTCTTAATATTTTTCATCAGCTCACCTTAAAGTGGCTCACATAGTTTCTCCTTTTGTTTTATCTTGTGTCATGTTCTTCAAACACAGTTGGTAGCTGTTATCTCTAACCAAGTAGTGCTAATGCAGAATTTCCTGGTTATCATACTGCTCTCGACTCTTATAGTTGGATGGAAAAGCATGGCGATCCATTGTTTCTTCGGCATTTGGCTAGTAAGTAAAACATAGTTTGTGAAAATGCCTCTTTTTTTTTTAAGAGCAGAAGGTTGCAGCACTTGTGATATTGCTGCATGATTGAGTGTACTGATTCGGAAGGGGCCAACAAGAAGAATGAACTGTTGCCTATAAAGCTAGCTACATATTCAACAATTTTCAAAATTTTGGTGCGTCAAAGTAATGTGTTGCTAGCATTTATTTAAGTAATCCTTGGAGTGCTCATGTAGTTTTCCTGCTTCACCAGTCACAGAAATTTGGGGACTATTAGCTCTCCACTTGGCAGATGATCCCGTGCTTCCTTTTGATTACCAGGTTTATGCTAAACAGTTACAGGTACATTGACTCTTCTCATAATGGTACTGGAAGCAATCATACAATTTAGCTATTGACTCCCTTCTGTTAGTGGGTTATTTATGCACTTCTACCATTGCATATATGTTTGAATTGGAGAATACCATCTAAGACATAGCAACATCGTGGATGGTCTTTTCATTTTTCAACATGGTGGTTGAATCTGTAACTTCAGTGCCAGTAATGAATTTTCCATTTTAGGACAAGAAGATTTGCATTTAAGTGAATTTTGCCTATGAGTACTCACATGTTACATAAAACCACCACCGATTTGCTTCCAGTAACCAGTAGTCTAGTATAGTGTATATAATAATATATATTTTGATATAGGATTGAAATTTACAATGTCATGCAGGAGCATACAAATGCACTTTCTGCCCTGATGAGTAATAGTCAAGCAGTCAATCTGATGAATGGTTTTATCAATGATCTTTCTGGTGCAGCTATGGAAGTTCTGAAGGAAGGGAAGGTATTGATTTACTGTGCTTCTGTTTCCGTGTATTCAGGCAGTCCAATGCTTAAACAAATTTGCATCTTTGCTTAATTTGGACAATAGACTTTTTATGCTACCAGAATTTATCTTCTGGATGCATAACATATTGAACTAGTAATGTCAGACTTATCATTTGAGTAGCATTGTTCAATATTTTCACATCCTGGTCATTGAGGTCACAATATCTTTTCCAGTTTGTAAATGATATTTGAAACTCCTTGTGCTAATTCATCACTCCTTTGTTGGTTTGGATCCAAAATCCAGAAACTTCAGCAGCTAGATTTATATGATGAGAATGCCAGGATGAGAAGGCGTTTGTTGAACGATCGCCTCCTACTTGCTGAAAGAAGCTTCCTGCAAGCGGAAGGACTTCAAGGAAGAGGATGGTTTAAGCATCTGGTGAGCAACACCGTAACTTGTTTAAACTTGATTTTTTTTTTCTCTCTCCCTCTGCACTGTTTATAGTCAATGAGTCAGCGACACTTTTTATTTTTTTCCCCAGCTGTACTCACCCCCGGAGAACTATGAAAGCAAGTTATCATTCTTCCCTGGGATCGCTGACGCCATCTCACGGTCGGGCAACCTTAGTGCCGAAGAACGAGAGGCGTCAATTCAACATGAAGTGTGGAAAGTCTCCCGTGCAATTCAAAGGGCCGCGAGTGTTCTTAGAGGTGAATTCAGTCGGCAAAATGACCCGTCAAATTTTAGTTCATTGGTGACTCCATGAGGTGTACTTTTTTGTGAATAAAAGAGTAGGTGTTCGCCCAGAAATGATAAGAGTGATGAAATATATGTTGCGTTTTGGTGGAAGAGCCGTGCTGTCACTTCCCATGTGCACACAGCTCACCTATGCATAACATAAAAACAAACACATCGTTCTTGACCATGCAGCATCCTCTAATGGTTGTGCTTATGGCTTACCTAGCGCTAGGATCCAGTGGAGTTACCATCCATCTAAACGCCTGTTCCCTTCGATTTGATCCATGGACGGCCAGATGCAATTTTATTTTCGTTTTGTCATCTTGTATAAGTTATTCTTCATTTATACTTCCTTTTGCTATCCTTAATATAAATTAGACATGAGGTACCTTACTATTGTCTTTTTTAATATATTAAAAAAAGCAAACCGGGAAGGCTATACGGCCGTCGGCCATACGGTATTACTTACGGGGTCATACGGCGGGCGGCGAGTACGACGGATCGGGATCCATCCGAGCTCGTCCATAGGTCGGCGGCGGGGCGAAGACGACCCCCCTCCTGCCCTCCCTAAAGAAATACTGTACTAGCTAAACTCGATTAGATTAAACAGCAAATCAAATCCACAATAGGCGGAGGCGGAGGTTTTCTTCGCTTTGGATCTCGTCGTCATCTCTACTCGACACGAATAGAAGATCCTCATCGTTCAGTGTTCCCGTCAGGGCAGCCGCCGTTTTAGCTCTTCCCCTCCAAACATCAACAAGGTACGTTTGCGCGCATTGCAATCATCCTTGTTGGTGTTTTATTTCTGTTTCGTCATCTAGGTACGGTACATGCCGTACATCTCATCTACCTGCCTATGAGAATGTTTTCTTTTCTTGCTCGATCCACCTATGAAAATTGACAGGGAGTGATATGCTATGTCCATCTATGCCCGGTTGTAGCGCGCAATGAGGAGAAAAAAGTAGCATCAGCATGGTTTTTTAAAGGCGCTAAGGCGCCTCATCGCCTAGGCGAGGCGTCCAAGGCAGGCTGATTTCTAAGAGCAGGATTTATAAGAACGCCTGCGCGGGCGTATCGTGCGCCAGCTCATGCGCGAGCTGCCGCGCTGGTGTGGCGGGGTCCACCAGCGTTTAATGCCCTGCGCAATTTCAGCTGCCGTGTGAACCAATGGGAGCCCGAAACTATGCAAAACAGACTCATATGCCGGCTGTCTGCGGGCGCTTCGCGTCTCGCCCGGTATCCTCTCTCTCCTGCTTTTCTCTCTCCCCACGTCAGAACGTTGATGATGTGTCCGGTCTATTCGCCTGCTTACGTAAGTTTATAATACTTGCTCTAAGGCGAGCTGGGACCGCCTAGGCTTTTAAACCATGGCATCAGCTATTGCGGCAGATGTGCTATTTGGTATTTTAAAATAAAGTTATAGAAAGCAACTAATATGTGTGCCATAAGTTTGAACCAAGCCAATAAGAAAGTACTAGTATTCTGGTTGTAGCGCACTACGAGGAGAAAAAATTAGCATCAGATATTGCGGCAGATGTGCTATTTGGTATTTTAATATAGAATAATATGTGTGTCAATAAGAAAGTTAGAAAGGATACCTTTGATATGATATTTTAAAATAGAAAAAAGTAGCATCATAGAAAGCACTAAATAAGTTAGAACCAAACCAATCGTACTAGTACTTCACAAGTACAAAGGATACCTTTGATATGGTCTTGGAATAAAGGATAATAAATATGAACGCCTGAAATCTTGAATAATGTATTGAAAATAGCACGTCAGGGGTACCTTTCTGTGCTTTTCTCATTGTAGTATTCACAAATTCAATCTAACATTATGTGTTTCTGTTTAAATATAAACTAGCATGTTACTTTGCCCCAGGGATTGCATATGTAGAATGAATATGTGCACTGCCAGTAAATTCGTCTTTCAGAAGCTAGTTCTGTTCCTTTGTACATCTCTCTTTTAACTTTTCAGTCATCTGTTCTGATCCTTGTACAAATTATATGAAGTCATGAACTGTTGTGATATTACTTATTTTCCTATGAATCAAGCTTTTGTATAGTTCGCCAATATACTCTTGTGCACATGGTGTTTCCTCTTGTGCTGATGATATTGTTTGAAATAATTGTTTTTCAGGATGCTCCTCGGAACAAAATAGATCTTAAGGAATTGGAACTGTACGACTTCTCATTCCAATTTTCAGAGCTACAAAGTCTTAGATGATAATTGTACCTTACTAGAATCTGTCACTTGCCTGTTATTTTCAGTGCAAAGGCTACATTCATAAAAGTAGCAACAGGTGTGGTCAAATTTCTGGCGTTTGGTAGTCTGATTTACATGTGTGTCGTGGTGAAACCGGTCGTAGATGAATTCATACAAAGCCTTGATAGGAAAATACCGAACATGGAAAATCTTAAGGATGCATCGGAGAGCACGCAAAGCTCAGGTATTAGTTGTTTATACGTCTGTTCATTTTTTACTTACTTTTGAATCCCTGCCATATCTTATGTTTTAACAGCAATTAAATATTTGAAATTTGGCTTGTTATATGGAAATTATATCATTAGATAGGTTGGCCATCAGAAATGCTTTCGTATTGACATACTTATATTGTCATTGTATATATACTGATAATGTGAAGTCATAAAAATTGTTGGTCAAAGTTACATCTTGAATATCTTGATAAGTCACAAACTTCAAGTGAAAAAGAAATGAGGTGGTACTAAATTGAGAGACACAAAGTAAACAAGAATGATAGATACGTTACAATTTTGATTGTGTGTTTGAATATCCATGTTAGGCATCTTACCAACTGCTTAGTTTTTGCGACTAAGTACATTTTCGTTGGAAACACATGGTTTCATTTTAGCTATTTTGTTTTAGTAATGTATTTGATATCGTTGCACTTTTGCAGCGCCATCGCTAACTTCAGTTTATTTGTGCAGCATCTAGTTCATAGTAAAGAACGTGATCACACTGCCAAGCTTTTGCATCAGGAAGAGGAGGGGCTAAATGACCTGATTGTGAACTTTTGTTGTTATATTTTGAAGCAAAGCAGAATGCCACCTTTTGGTTCAGAGTATTGTAATGTGTCGCTTAATTACGCTATTAAATACATTAGTGATCTAAGGAAAAAGTTTGTGGAAAGATGTGGAAAAATGGTCTGAAGAGGCTCCTGCCTAAGGCTCGGGTGAGCGTAATGTTCAGATCAAATTCTTATGCGTTGTAAAATTCCTTACTAGAGTCTGAGCCACACTTTAGAAATGTGTAGTATTTGTTTGCTTATCATACTTACCACGTGAAAGCATTATTGGACCTGTGCACATGATTTCATTCGATATGAAAGTTAACCTACTGGTGCCAACTGCCAAATTGTACCACCGCATAACTACACTGGCTATGACAATCTTCTTGAGTAAGGTTAACATAATATAATCTTTCAATGCTATCTGCTAAAAATATACCGTCGTTTGAAGTGCTATACCATCCAGCATAACAATAACAATAGTATATATAGAGGTTTTCACTTAACAACATAAAGCTCGCTCGTGGAGAAATAAGATTCTCACTATAACGCATAATGATCTATCGTTAGATGTTGCCGAATTGTGGTGAACTTCGATTCTTAGCATAATACAAAGATAATATGTACCCCATTAGTTCCAATTTGTAAGTCGTTTTAGTATTTTTAGGCACATTAGATTTCGCTATGCACCTAGACATATGTTATATCTAAATGAGCTCGATGTTTCCGCGCACGTAAAATCTTGGCTGCTTTTGCATGTCGTGGACCTGGGCTCATGCACTGCGACCGGCCGGGCCCAAAATTTGTTTCCGGGCTTGGATGGAAGCTAGCCGTTGAACTCTTCCATATTCACTCGCCCCTGCTATACATAAACCCAAATAGCATTCCAAGCACGCAGCACCTTTGCTAACACAGGCCGCCTGGCTTCAACTTGGCGCGGTAGAGGTCGTGGAGGCTTACCGCTTCAGAGTTCAGATCCCGGTGCAACTGCAACACGAAGCTCCACTATGGGCCACATGGCTTGGACTCTCGACGTGATGGACCTCACAGAGGGAAGTAGGCCACCCCATTATGACTTCTTGCACGGAGCCAGAAGTGCTAGAAAACAGGCCATCGCCAGTGTCGGGGCGGCACCAGGGCCCCAAGGCGAGCAATACACTCGTGGATAAACATAGGCTTAAGCGGAATCAGGCTCGGCCCGCAAGGAGGAAGCAGCCCAACAAAACACCATGCCCGACCCAACATGGCCGGGACAGGTAAAAACACGACTCAGGAGAAGCGTTCGCCTCGCCCGACCCTCGATAGAAGGACGGGAGGCGGACGCTCGGCTCAAGAACATTCGCCTCGCCCGACCCTCGAGGTCGGGAGACGGACGACCGGATCAAGATCAAGACCGTATCGCCCGACCTCAAGGGGAATCTTTGACCCTCGCCTCACCAGGCCGTCGTGGGGTCCAGAGGCAGGCGGGACACACAGAGATCCACCAAAAGGTGTGCTTAAGGACTGACGCACTGTTCAGAAATCCATCATGAGGCCAAAGAAACTAAGCCGACTTGGCCGCCATGGTAAGCCTGCCATTACAGGAGGCATGGGCACGTAACGGGCAGGTCTGCCATCCTGTATGCATGGCAGTGAGACAAGGGCACCGCCCGTAAATATACGACGCTTGACCGAGGGGCCAACGACCGGGAGACCGTCAGGGGCATACGGAAGACCGACGGATAAAAAAAGGCAACGCCAGGTAGACCCCCTCTTTATCCAGGGGGTAAACGGGCGGCTGCCTGTACCTTGCCCACCGTCGCCACCTCATGCAGCATGGGCGGACGACAAACTAACGGACAGAAATGACAAAGGGACGACCACCCCTCTGACGGCGGACAGGGGCATGCGTAACCTACGGGATTAGGCACTAGGCCAGATTTAGATCTACTTTTCATTAAACCCCTCGGGGGATTCGTCCTTTTCATTCCGACCCCCTGTAAAATGGCCTCCCCTTGGAGTATAAAAGAGGAGGCCAGAGCTCCTTCTCTCTCGAACGCTTCCAACTCACTCACGTACTCCCTTGAGGCTTGACAACTCTTCTCTCCCTCACTCGTTTGTAACCCCTACTACGAATAAAGGAGCGAGCAACGCGAGCTGACCACCGTACTGGACGTAGGGCAAATCGCCTGAACCAGTATACATCCTTGTGCTTGACTCGCTAACCATCAGGATCCCCACGCGCAAACAAATAAATTTACTAGCCGGTGGTACGAAACACCGACATTGAGGCACGTTTATTAAATATTATTGTATGATTTCTCAAGCGTTGCTGCAGGATTTGTGTGAGCTTTTCGATAAACTATGAATCAATATGGTTGTTTAGTTGCTCGTAAGAATGGCGCATTTTTAGAGATTACACCGAGAGCCAAATGGACAATCTCTTCAATAAACTTGTACTATTTGTTGTTTTACCGTTATAAAAACTATTTATGATACTTTTGAAAAGTAAGTACTCCTTTTATATTGGTATTAAATGATGTTTAGGACGACGACACGGTCTCCAAAACGTAACTTTGACTTCTTATTTTTACAAAAATATTTATTAAAAAATAATATATGTATACTTTCTAAAAATACTTCTCAAGACAAATCTATTCATATGGTTTTCACATTTCCAAACTCAACGACTTAAAAGTTATTCGTGATTTATACAATGTTTGACTAAAACCTTGTCCAAAACTTTACCTATTTCCTATACGGAGGGAGTAAATAATTAAGAACACTTATTGATTTCTTTAGTAGGTTGATGTGAAGTTTTTTAGGTCGGACGATGCAAATAATTAGGATGACGTGGCTGCACCATGGAAGAGAGAAATGACAATTAATACATCTTATTGGGGTGCTTCTATATAGGTTACTAGGTGATTTCCCGCGCATTGCTGTGAGATTAGAAAGAGTTTTTTTTTGTAAACTATGAATCATTATGGTTGTTTAGTTGCTCGTAAAAATAGTGCACTTGTAGAGATTATCCGAGAGTCATATGAGTTATCTCTTGATGAAAATATAAACTTTTATGTTAGTTTTGAATAGATAAAAAAATAAGATATAATCTAACGAATAAAAAATGTGCACTACATAAGAGAGAAATAGCAATTAATGCAGCTTAGTTGGATATTAATGTATCTTAGTGGGAGGCGATGATGTGGCTTCATTAGAGTCGAGAGAATTCCTTAGTGGCGATTACATATATAAGTTATACTGGGTGAATTCCCCGCGCGTTGATGCGGGATATTTTGCGTACATTTTTATAAAAAATTGATGCATTCTCGAGAAACATTTTATTTATGGAAAGTTGAAGTATTGTTTGTTACCTGAATGACTCAAGGAGCCTATTGTTCTTGCTAATTCCTAAGGTGAAATAAGTTTATGTGAGCCTGCAAAATTCAGATTCAGTTTTGTTTATGCAAGAGTTTAAAAGAGGTAATACATCGAATATATTACATAGTATGCAGCTTATTGAAAAAATTAACGTGCATGAGGCAGCAAGATAATGTAAAACAGAGAATTAATAGAATTTACTAATCGCCAAAACTAACAGAATTAGGAATCTCCTATAAAGCTGAAGTATAGTTTGTTACCTGAATGACTCAAGGAGCCTAATGCTCTTGGTAATTCCAAAAGTGAAATCAGTTTATGTGAGCCTGCAAAATTCAGATTCAATTTTGTTTATGAAAGAGTTTGAAAGAGGTAATACATTGAACATATAGATTGCATGAAACATAATCGAAACACAAACCTGCAAAATTCAGAATGATTTATGCAAGAGTTTAGAAGAGGTAATACATCCAACATATTAAGTGCATGAAACTTAATAGAAACTCAGAAATCACATGATGGTCCTGGAACAGACAGTCGATGCACCTGGATGGTAGAGTGGACGACAAGGGAGGCAGTCCCTGGACTGGATGCCAAGATGCAGGATTGGACGACGAATGTGGTCTGCAAGACTGCCAGTCTTTTGATGTTCTGTGCTGAGTAAGAGACGGCGAAGGAGGCGGTCTCCTGGTGTGCTCGGCGAGGGAGACAACGAAGGAGGCGGTCTCCTGATGTGCTCGGCGAGGGAGGCGAGTGCATGGATGGTGGACTTGACCCAGGCACGATCCCTGGTCTGCACGGCTCCCAGTCTTATGTTCTGCGCTGAGTAAAGGAGGTCTAGACGGATGCAAGTCTATTGATCTTCCACGCTGAGTAAAGAAGTCTAATGATCTTCCATTAAAATGTTCAGTTTCCTTTTGAATACTCAATCGACATTTCCATTAAAGAAGATGCTGATGCGGCTTGCCGAAAAGCCCATTGGTCTGCCCTACGCGTGACGATTAAACGGTGTCTGTTCGGATGCTAGAGGAGTCTGATGACGTTTCAATATGGAAGAAGCAGCTGACGTGGAATGCCTGATGTTTGAGAGAAATCATCTATTGCCTTTTAGTGGGGAGCTCCTATATAGGTATAGATGATAAGTTAGATATAGATAGATTAGAAGGGTGGATGGTACACATAGTTCTACTTTGGTGCAAGCACTTAAATAGAAAGGCTTACCCTCTTCATTGAATGTGTAAATAAAGGAGAGATGGATCTTGATTTACATATCAACACGGTGTATTCGTGTTACATTTTATGTAAAATGTGATATGCAATGCAATCATTGTCATTATATCTAAAATGATTCGCAGAGAGATGTTCGTTAATTGGACGGTTAGTACTTCCAATTAGTGGAACGTCATAATAGTTGAAACGATAAGGACGGCCATTTCTCCTATAAAAGGACCTGCAAACGTCCATGCAAAAAGATGCAAAATTCCCTCTATCTCTTCCTCTACCGCCTCCTTTTTCTTAGTGAGAAGTGGCACGGAGCTGCCGGATCTTGCCGGTTCTTCTTCTTCTTGGTGTGCAATTGCATTATTGCACGACTGTTCAAAGTGGATTGACTATGTTCTGCGTTGCATCGAGTACCTCTGTTGCAAGTTTACAATAGTACTCCCTCCATCCCCTTATGATAGGACTATTTGATCTTGGCTCAAATACCAAGGGAAAGAACACTACTTATCTCTCATTTAAACATGTCACCATAAATTGTAATGAAAACTCCTCGGTGCCAACGACATTAACACCATGACCCACATTAAAAATCGTTTCATCCAATCTCATTTCCTCCCTCAATTCTTGTTTTTCCATGCGTGCAAGTGGTGGAGTAATTGAGAGTAAGACTAGACATTGTTATGTATTATACCCGAGGCAATGACCAAATAGTCCTATCATATAGGGATTTTTAAGATTTGGAAATAGTCCCATCATAAGGGGATGGAGGGAGTAACACCACTAATCAGTAAGTATATGGAAGGTAGTACGTCTCCAGACTACACAACATTCATGATGTTTACATTCTTGCTAGCTACATTATAGGTTACATGCTTTTAGCATCATTTGTACCGCTGCTTTTATACACCGTTTACATATAGACATTGCAATTTACACATTTCAATCTCAACTATATTTAATTTACATAGCAGCATCAATAGTTGATAAATATGTTTCAAATTGATAGCTGGTAGAATAATACCCACCAATAGACTCGATTCGATTTAGGTACAAATGTGAAATGTATGGGAGAGGTTGAGTGTTGGCTAGGTCGATGGCTCTGCTAGCCTGCTGAGGAGAAGCGGGTTCAATCTCATTGTTAAAAAAAAAGGAAAAGGAAAATAAGCAATCTCGTGTTGGGCGCACGTAAAATCTTGGGCTGCTTTTGCATGTCCTGGACCTGGGCTCACCGCGCGCCAGGCCTGGCAAATGGCCCCAAAATTTGTTTCCCGGCTTGGATGGAAGCTAGCCGTTGAACCCTTCCATACTCACTTGCCCCATGCTATACATAAACCCAAATACCATTCCAAGCACTCAGCACCTTTGCTAGATCCTCAAAATCTCTCAACAAATCTCCTCTCCCTCACCGCAAAATCTTTCACTAGATCATGTCGACGATCGCGAGCATGGAGGTTGGCAGGCGGTGCGCAGCGTGCAAGAACCAGCGCAGGAAGTGCGGCCAGGACTGCATCCTCGCTCCCTACTTCCCGGCATCGGATCCCCAGAGATACGCCTGCGTGCAGAGGGTCTTTGGCGCCAGCAACGCTGCAAGAATGCTCCAGGTAAATGATGATGTCTCTTGACCTTACACTTTTTCTTGCCTCATAGCATGGTTTAGGGCAGTCCCAATGCAGACTCTACCGTAGAGTCTAAAGTCATTAATTATGCTGCCATGTAAGCAAAATGCTGATGTGGCAGAACATTTATTGAAGAGAGAGGGGAAAAAATGAAGAAACCAAGTCTAACTAAGAAACCAAGTCTTCACGCAAATCAAGACCATATGTGAGAGAGACAAGTGGGTCATGGGATTGGATAGACTTCAAAATACAAAATCTGCATTGGAGGCTATAGTTTCTTATTATAGAGTCTTCAACATATGGACTCTATGGGTAGAGTCTGGGTTGGGACTGCCCTTAGCTAGCATGCATCCATCCAGCATTTAATTTGCACGCACACATTCCAATGTATAAGTAATTATAAGCAGTAAGCACATGACACTTTTCTTCTTTAATTTTAGCCAAGCATTGTACAATTATCTTGCATTAGCATCGAGCATTACACTTTTGCAAAAAGAAAAGCTTACGTGTAGAAGTAAAATGGAGCCACATTTCTTGTGTCGTGCAGAATCTCCCTGTCTACGAACGCGGCAAGGCAGCGGACACGATGGCGGCGGAGGCGCACCGGCGGATGCAGGACCCGGTGTACGGCTGCGCGGGGATCGTGGGCCGCCTCCAGGGAGAGATCAGAGCCGCGCAGTGCGAGCTGGCCAGGACCCAGGCCCAGATCGCCGTGCACGCCGCGGCGGCTCGCGCGCAGCCGGCGGCGGTGGACGCCCAGCTGATCAGTGCGCCGGCGCAGGCCGCTCCGCCGCCGCATCAGCAGCAAGAGCAAGGCTGCGAGCAGGTGATGATGCAGCAGGACCCGTTCCAGGGTTTGGATTCCTTGTTCGCCGATGATTACCGCGTGAATGTTAATCTGCTGGTTGATGATGAGATGGACACTGAACTAGGCTCATACTGAAATGAATCAATGATCCAGTACTCCAGCTCAAAAGACCAAATAATACAATCTTCATCAAGTCTAATAGGAAGTACTACTTAGTTTTAGCTTGATACAAGCAGCAGTGTACATGTCACGATCCAGAAGTTCGTTGTTAATTTTTGTACTCGTCGCTACATTAATTACGTGCCAGTGAGATAATTTAATTAAATACTTCAATAAAAAAAACACTTTCCACGCAATTGTTTGGACCCCCCCTCCCCTGATGGACCGTGGGGTTCATTCGTGTTGCACGTACTATCTTTGCCATCTGCTATCGAAATGGTTATAAAATATTTCTTTACTGCAAAGTTTAAGCACAATATCAAAACCATTTCAGGAATCACTCAAAATATAATAAAACATTTTTGTTTCATTTTAGTACACAGTTTCCGAGTTTTTTTTTGTTTTTTTTTTTGTCGTGTGTAAGTCGCGTGGGTGGACGGCGATCCGCACGTGCACGTCATCCGTTTGATCAAAACCCAACGCTCCTGATGAGAAACTGGGAACGACATACTAGGAAGCCAGAACCGCCGGCAAACGCGAGGCTGGCCGGCCGGCCGGCGGCGCCGCCAATCCGCGGGTCCAGCGCCGGCAAGACCTACACTGCTTCAGAACCCCTGGGAGCAGTCAGGCTAGCTCCCGCGAATCCAAGCAGAGATGATCCGTCGGCTCCCGCCGCGCGGTCGCGCCGCCAGTTCGACTGGTCTCGCGGCTGATGCACTCGCCAATCGGCACGAGGCCGACCAACAGCGCGCGGGAGGGGGCGGCCGGCGCCCGGCGGCGAGGCCCAACTCAAGGAAGGCGACCGGCTACGCCGAACTGATTCGACCGATTCCCCCATCTACCCGGCCAGGTATCCCAAATTTGTTCCATAGAAAAAAATTATTCCAAAATCCTGTCAGAAAAAAACGATTTCCTCCATACATTTGTACTGCCTGGCACTTACTCGGTTTAATTTTCCCTCTATGGTATTAAATCGTTCGTCACTCCTGATTCACAAGGCAAAATCACAGCTCTCTGCTTGCCATTGCTATCTCATCTCACTCTCTGCTTGCCATCGCTATCTCATCAGTCATCTGTACACTAGAGAAATACATATCACGCCCAGGCCAAATATGCCAATATTTTTATTTTACACTAATTATTATCAAGCTCCTGCACCCGCAAGGAGCTTGCAGTTTGCTGGATCTATGCTTTCGTGGTGCTTGGGCCAGCGTTCACACTCTCGAGATACCGTTCGACGACGTCGAGGCCGCAGAGCTCCTTGACGACGGGCATTGTTGCTGGCACGTCCATCTTGAACGTGACAGTGGAGTTCGCGGGGCCAGGTGCAGACTGAGAACTCCTTCCTAGCAGCCCTGATGGCCTCCCTCATCGCGCAGTGCACCGAGGACGCAAGAAGTAGTGGAGGCTCACCCGACGCTGCAAAGATCCAGTCGACAGTATGTCAATCAGCCATTGTTAGTGAGCTCAAGTTTCAGCATTGTCAGTTCCCAATAGGTTGAGAAAGTCTGCAAGAATGTTTATGAACAAGCCAGAAGATGTTCACCTTTTGAAGAGAGGACACGCTTCTTGTCGCGTGCGCTGTTGATCAACTCGACATTGAATTGCTTTGGGATGGTGTCAACTGTGGGGATCTTGTACGTCCATGTGCCATCGTGGATGACCATGCCGCCGGAGTTAGTTGCATACTCCTCGTTTGTGAAGAAGCCCACTCCTTGGATGAATGCACCTTCAACCTGAATGAATCAAGAACTGTGATCAGAGCAGCACATTTCCATTGGCAATGATCTGCACTGGCAGTTTTTATTTGGTGCTAACCTGGCCAAGGTCTACTGCAGGGTTCAGGCTCTGCCCGCAGTCATACACGAGGTCGCTCTGTAGGATTGTGGTTGCTCCTGTCAGGACATCAATCTCAACCTGTGATGAAATTTCCAATCAAATGTCAGCATTGAGCAGGACTGAAGCTGCAGCCTCGAACACCTTGGCTTGGTGACTGGATTTGCAGTCCTATTATTTCAATTTGTATCAGGGATACCTCACTGATGCCAGCTCCATAGTTCAAGTAACTTGTGAACGTTGGATCAGGGGTCCAGTATGAATGTGCCGATAAGTTCACACTCGCCATACTTGCCTGCAAATGACAAACAAATGCAATGAACATGTAGCAGTTAGATAGTGAGTTCCTCACACTTATTTGCTAGAGCTGCCAATTGCATTATATTGATGATGGAAAGGAGGGAGGCGGAAGATGCAAATTATGTCAATTCTTGGCATCCCTTCCAATCAGGTTAATTGGCATGTCACTGCCCACAAACCCCCCCCCCCCCCCCCCCCCCCCCCCCCAAATAAGGTTCATTCTCACCTGAGCAATCAAGGCACTCCATTCCACTGTGCCAGCCTTAGCCTCCAAACTCTCCTTTAGAGGCTTCAGCCTCTCAACAAGTTCAGTGCATGACTGTCGAACAGCTTCACAGCTAATTTCAGAAGTGGTGCTCCCACCGGTGAACCCTCCCTGTATCATGCTCAGTGAGTCGGCCTGGATAACCCGTACCTTATCAAGGAGGCATTCACCCCCATCAGGACACAGTTGTCCCAACCCAAATGCCGTCATCTGCTTCACTTTCGTCCACAAGCCTTGGCCTATCTCAATTCCTCCAACCTCGACAGCAATGGAACCATCATTCATGATGGACACCTTGCCTGGAGATGGACGGAGACCTACCTCATATGTGATTGGCACACAAGAAATGCCACGTTTCTTCCACTTGTTGCTGCTATTGAAGTGTTCTACTATTGTAGCTCTTCGCTGGTAGTCTGGAGATGACGCTAGCTTATCAAACATGGAGACCAGGCTATAGGTAGCAGCTTCACCTGCACTTTTTCCATAGAACACCACAAGGCTATCGAAGTCATGAAGGTTCTTCCTCCTGATGGTGTTAGTGTCGACTGAGAGCGTCGAGGCAACATGTTCAATGATAGCTTCTGCAATGAAAGAGCCCTGCACATCTCCAGGAGCTCTCATTGTTGACTTCGGTGAGACATTTGTCTTGCAGATCTTGATGTCAAAATCAAGAGCGCCCCAGTTGTACTTTTTGAAGCCTCCTATGATAGTAGATGGCAACAATGCACTCAGATCCGGTGCTATTCCAGCATTGAGACCAAGATCGAGGTGTACGGCCGTGATTTTGCCATCTGACTTGAACCCAACGGAGTACTTCGCCTTCATAGGATGTCGCCCACCTGCTATTATCATGTCTGTCTTGCGGTCAAGGTACATCTTAATAGGACGCCGCATCTTGAATGCGGCAACAGCACATGCACATGCAACCTAACAAAGAGAAAACTCTTGGTCATCTCTAACACATTTGCATTTTCAAACAGTCTTCTGTGAGATAATGAACTTCAGCTGACTTTACATTTGTAATCGAAGACGGAAAATGTGTAGCAGAAAAGCTCTAGTTAGTCAGGACTTACATGCATTGCTCTCATTCCCTTTCCACCAAAGCCTCCTCCGACTCTTCTTGTGATCACACGGACATTGTGAGATGGAATGCCAAGGCACCTTGCAACCACATTTTGTGTGATCTCAAGCAATTGTGCCGAGGAATAGATAGTTATGCAGTTGTCTTCATCTGGAATAGCTAACGCCACCTGTGTCTCCATGTAGAAATAGTACTGTGATTCAAGTTTTACCTGTGGAAACAAAAAAAAATAGTTGGTGTTCGTTTGTGGCCTCACTGGAAACTCAGAGTATTTACCTCTTGAACATAGCGAAGTATGTTACCTCTGCTGATAAAATTTTGTGATCAGCTTCAGACATTCCTTGGTTGTAATCACCAACTGGCTTTGTAGCTAAAAATGGGGGAGTTTGGAAGTAGCTGCTGTGTTGGTTGGCATCTTCTATTGTCAGAATTGGTGGCTGCAGATTTTCTGTGCTATACTCAATAACAGCTTGTTTTGCAGCCATATAAGCATATCTTTGTGTTTTAGCAATCTGAATATTGAAGAGCAACGTGGCAGGGTAAGCTTGCCATATTTTACACACAAATATATTAATGTTTTGTGTAATGTTAAAGAACAGTTAAGAAACCTTACCACGACTCCAATATTTTGACCAGCAAACTCAGCAATTTGGTCTGCAAAAAGTGCTTCATCTCCCAACATTGGAAAGCTGGATCCAACATTTTGTCCGCCTCTTGGAATATCCTCTGCAGTAATGACTCTGATGACCTTCTGTGAGGCCAATGACGATTTGAAGTTGATTCCCTTTACATAAGCATGAGGGTTTGTGCTATAGATAAATGCTCCATAGAGGCAATCCTTAGGAGTAGGGATATCGTCAACGTACACAGCCTCACCTGTGAGAAAAATGCATATGGTTAACTGCATTTTTCAAAAAATGAGTTACAGTAACCAATAATGTGAGGAAAAACATGCTGAAGAAAAGGTTACAAACTGAAGTTCAATCTGTGGAAATCAAATTTATGGCAAATCAATTTCTACATAGGAAAAATAATATGTACCGGAAGCTTGGAGCTCTGCCCCTGTTTTTTTATCGGCTTGCCGACTGGCTTGTATTCATTATTGAAAACCATTTCTTGTCTTGAGCGGATTGGCAAATTATTGCTGTCAACCTTAAGTTCCTTCTCTGCTGAGTACCCAGTGCTATCATTTGTAGTTCCATTAGTACATAACCCATTTGTAACATTTACCTTTGCTGGTTCATTGAATCTGCTGGCAAAGGAAGATAAAAAGGTGAACAAGAAACCGACAGCCAAGCTGATTCTATACTCAGGATGTGTTATGTCTTCTGATGGTGTAACTGTCTCTTTAAGCAATTGAACTGCTTCTAGTATAACAGATGGGCTTACTGATTTTCCCTTCAGGAAATCCTCTACCTTCCTGGCTCTGATGGCATGAGCAACTCCATAAGCCCCAAATGCCAAGCATACATCCTTAATGAGATGCTCACCTGAGGCTGCATCCAGTGAAGTCCTTGCCAAGAAGCCAGAATTGACATATGAGACAGCATTGCCAAATGGACGAGGGGCTGCTCGGAAAGTCTCAAAAGTGATGCCATCTGAACCCCAATCCGGCATAAATATGGTCAGCAACAGGGTCCTAGAATCACATGGAGGCTGTTGTAAGAACTCCTCCAAAGTAAGGCAAAACCTTTTGGAAGCTACCTGGATAGTGACTGTGGTACCTACAGCTAGTAGTATGGTTGCAATGTCCGATTCGAATTGCATCCTCTGCGCCATTATTATGTTTCCACCTATGGTTGCAGTGTTCCGAACAAATGGTGAAGCCACTTTGTCCAGGTGATCGGCAATCTTTCTGAAGACCAGATTTCCATCTGACAACACCTCGATGGCTTTAGAGATAGACACAACCGATCCGAGCTCAATTCCCTTGCTGCTTCTGTTGATGACTAAAAGCTCTGGGATTTCTTTGATGCTAATGTACTTGTCATAGAGGTCCTTATCCTTGTACACTCCAGATCCAGTGTTTGAAGCCACAATCTTCACAGAATTTTCATCAAACCAATCGGAATCAAACAGCCCGTGAAGCTCTTCGATGCTCTTAGGATGATACCAGCCGTCATTGGAGACTTCTACTGGAGAATTATTTGTGTTCTCCATGGAGCACTTGATCTCGGATTTCAGGAAATCTGGAAAGGTGCAGATGGAGCCACTGTTGTAGCTCGGTAGTTTGCTGATATTTGCAGGTTCATCTCCCTTCTTCCAGAAGCAGTTGAGACCCAGGTCCTCAAGGTCGACGTCTGCTGCGAAGCTCTTGCAGGCGTCGACTATGGGCCTGTAGCCGGTGCATCGGCACAGGTTGCCCGATACAACCTTTTCAGCTTCCGAGGTGGTGAGCTTGGAGAAGCCTGTGGGTGGGGCAGGACGGCTAGCTGCCTTATCAGCCTTGACAAGAGCGGAGAAGATGGACATGCACATGCCTGGTGTACAGAAGCCGCACTGGGAGCCATGGAAGCCAGTGAGGCGCTGCTGCACGGAGTGGTAGCCATCCTTGGTGTTGCCGATGCCCTCGCTGGTGGTTACTGAGCAATGCTCCACACTGTGGAGCAGCGTCAGGCAGGAGCTCGCAGAGAACTCGGTCACCTCATCGGTTACCGGGTCGTACTTGGAGATGAGGACCACACATGCACCACAGCCACCTGCATATGGGAAATCGAAGAAGTGCTGCAGGTTAGCTCATTCTTTTTCATTGAACACACGGGACTATAAGAGAGCCGTGTTTTGTATCAGTACATTTAGTTTAAAAAGAGCAAATAATGATAACATTTTTCTAGAAATGTATCAGGCAAAATACACATGGTTTTCTTTAAAGAAAAGGTTAGTATGTTCCAGACACCATTTTTCTTGCAAAAATACATTATTTTAATGTAAACTATTTCTTCAAAATCTACCCGAAAAACAAGGGTGGCCTAGACAGTTTTCGTAATCTTTGTACCATGCCCCAGTTTCTCATCAAGAATCACATTTATTTCTTCTAATTTATCAATTTGGACAGGTGTCTTCATTATTTTTTGAATTCTGTGTATGGGCTCCTTACAGATGGTATCAAGGCACACAGATTAAATGATCATGACATGTAGCAGCCGAGGTTGGAGAATTTATCCTGGATCTCCTTTACCTTTCGTCATCAACCTGGTTTGGTTAACCAGACTATGCCGGCTATGATACAACTGGATGGAACTTGGAAGATGAACGCCCTTTGACTGCCATGCCAATGCGTTCTGATGAATCTGACATGTCTTTCTTCATGGTAACCACTGCAATAGTTCTAGGCAATGGGAGGATTGGGAGCAAAGTGCTTTTCTGTAAAGACTGCTGGCAAAATGGAGCTATGCCAAGAGAAGCAGCACCTATTGTGTACACGTCAGCCCGATTCAAAGTTAGAACAGGAACCTGTTCAAGGAGTTACAAATAGTGATTGAATCGTGTGGGTCAGAATTGTCAAGTGGCCAAAGTCTGTAGATTTATGGTCAAAATTCAGAGTGCCACTCTGCAGATGGACTTGCTGATATGGAGTGAGAGGTGAACTTGGCTACAGAGGTGGCTTTCTAATCTGGTGTCAGGGCTCTTTGATACGACATTTGTCTTCTCATAGACTCGGATAATATTCATTCAGTTTTCTGAGGGGAGTTTTAAGTCATATAAAGGCCTGGATGAGCTTAGCTGCACGCCTGCACTGAACTCTCAGAATAGTTCAAACTTCCAAGTACAGAGGGTTCTTCCTTAGAGGCAAGTTCTGAATGTAATATGGCCGAAGTACGCCAAAGGAGCACAGGAGACGGCATGCAGATGCAGCAGTTTTCCAGGAACACCTGGAACTGGAAGGAGATGAACCGACGAATTCGGAATTTTTCAAAGGGAAAGTTTTGACCGCATGTGCCAGGGCCAGGCTACCATCAAACTGCAGGCGGCCTTAAGCGATTGGTTTGCGGATACGAGCGGCCCACGCAATGCAAGCAGTCATGTCCACAGTGGGGGGAGAAAATCTCCTGTTGTTTCGTTTGACTACAATCATTTTGTTTTCATGTCTCCAGAATTTTCTTTATTAGTTTATCAAGTTGGACATGTTTTTCTTCACCATTTTCTGAATTTTGATGCTGTATGAACGCTTTAAGTCTTTATAGGCGGCATCAGGGCACTCAGGTTAGATGAACCGATGAATTCGGATTTTTTCAAAGGAAATGTCTCCCGCATGTACCAGGCTACCAGCCAAACTGCGGGTGGAAGAGATTGGCTTTGAAACCTTGATGTTGATGGCCTGCTTGATGTGGCCAAGCCGCCGACGATCCATGTCGCTGTTGAGCCGCTGACTTTGTACGCACGAGGCTTCGAACAAATGCGCAGTGGCGGAGCATGGATCAAAATATAGAGGGCCAGAGGGGGCATTTTGTCAAATCTGCACCAGCATAGCCGTTTCAAGTGAAAGGTGCTGAACAACATCAGCATGCCAAACGCCATTAACGAGCCATTTTCACGCTGAACTGATATGGCCTTCGCATATTTCTTGGTGCCTTCTTGGTGGCAAGGGGGAGCCGGCGCCGGGGCCGGGGCTGGGGTCAGTATGGCCCCAACGTAGCTCCGCCACCGATGCACTATCCATACTCCATACTTTGTTGATGAAAATGCAGCGTTTCGATTGGCCATTTTTGTAAGCATAAAAAGAAAATCTCATTCGCCTATGTGCCGCTCCGGTTTATGCTCTTGGCGTATCCGTGGGATCGTGAGATGCGCCAAGTAAGGGAGCTAAAACCTATGGGAACTTTGCCTTGATGGAATGAAAGGAACCACAGCATCGCCACCCCTCACCCACATGGGAAAATAATGAAGCTGAAATCCGCATGCACGGCAAAGCCTGAAAATGCATGTGAAAATCAACATGCACGGTGAAGCCTCTACTTGTGCGCGAAACTTTTCGTTCACGAAACCGGACTGTTGTTAGTGTTATTATGCTTTTAATTTTCTGTTTTGTTCAGACCTGTGATGATTCCAATCTTCAGAGAAACAAGAACGAAACGAAAGCAGAGCTGCTACTTGAAAGTTGAAACTAAAGCATATGGGCGTCCGCGAAATGAGAAGGAACAACGTACCTTCGCCGCAGCCGAGCTTGGGTCCCCTGACGGGCGTCTGCGTGCGGAGGAACTCGAGCAGCGTCGTCGACGGCTCCACGCCGGCCGCCTCGTACCTCTTGCCGTTAACGGCCAGAACCACCGCCTTCCCCATCTGATCGATATCCTCTCCTCGGCAGCCTCGACCCCTCCTGTCTTTAATTTGCTCCTTCACTGCACTGCACTGCACTGCACCTCTAGAGTGCACGAGCACAGCGTTGCAGCCGTTGCTCTGCTCTCTTGTTGGCTCGCGGCCCTGGCGGCGCCTGTTTATAGGGAGCTGCAGCTGGTGATGCACGCGCTGACGCCGGCCGCCCAGGCTGCGAAAGCGATGATGCATGCCTTGGATAGTTGGATTGGATGGATGATGCACGCCCGGGACCAATGCCATCTTGCTACATGTACTGTGCTCCCAAAGTCTTGGGCTGATGATCTAGGCCGTGTTTAGTTCATGAAAGGATTTCGTGAAAAGATTTCGGGTTTTGATTTTAACGATTTAAGAGTAGTAAATGTAGACGAAAAAGGTGGAAAGTTATATGTATAGGTTGGAAATCTCGAGACGAATCTAACGATGGTAATTAGAGGGTAATTAATCCATAATTAGCGGAGGAGTTACTGTAGCATTACTGTTGCAAATCATGGACTAAGTAGGCTCATTAGATTCGTCTCGCGATTTACAGTCTATCCATGTAACTTTTCGCCTTTTTTATCTACATTTAATACTCCATGCATAAAAGATTCTCCTTTGATGTGATGGTTGAAAAGATTTCAAGTGGGAACTAAACAAGGGCCTAGGCAGCGTACTTGACTGCCCCTAGCTGCGTGTGGTCAGCCGTGTTCGTGTTTAGTTCCCGAAAACTTTTCGGTAAAAAGATTTCGGGTTATGATTTTATCAATTTAGGAGTAGTAAATGTAGACGAAAAAGGTGGAAAGTTATATAGATAGGTTGGAAATCTCGAGACGAATCTAACGATGGTAATTAGAGGGTAATTAATCCATAATTAGCGGATGGTTACTGTAGCATTACTATTGCAAATCATGGATTAAGTAGGCTCATTAGATTCGTCTCGTGATTTACAGCCTATCCATATACCTTTTCACCTTTTTCGTCTACATTTAATACTCCATGCATCTAAGATTCTCCTTCGATGTGATGGGTGAAAAGATTTCGTTTTGCAACTAAACAAGAGCCTAGTAGAAAAGCTGGTTGTGGTTGGTTTTGGTTGTTTCAATAGCATTCTGTAGAGGAAAAGAAGATAAAAAGACGGCTATGGCCGGAAAACAGAAGAGTAAAAAAAGTAACTGCATGCATGAATTAAGCGCAGCAACTCCGAAACCATCAGGGTTAACCGTTAACAAGAACATTTTCCTCAGCAAAAATGCATGTCGGAAATAGATATTCTACCGTTTATTCATGTGCGGCTGCACAGAAGAACTGTCATCTTTGTTCATAGTATGCCACTCTTCTATTTGAAATATTTTGCATGTAACTATGTATTTTTTTTAAAAAAAGTTCTATGTAAGAATATTTTTTTGGGCAATTATGTAAGAATAAAATTTGGGATTAGGAGGAGGTAGTACGCACTAGATCGAACGCGCGCACGTCCGTTAGATCAAAAGTCAACGCTTATGCTTGACCCCGTTCGCAGAACGGGAGAGAAGCAAAACCGAAACTGCTTGGACGGCGCCGGCGACAATGTGTGCCAACCACCGGGCTCAACGGCAGGCGGCCACGGCACGCGGGCAAGCACCGCTGCGCCGCCAGTTTGATTAGGTTGTAGGCGTGCCGTCGACGGACTATCTCGGCTCGTGCCGGTCGGCACGGGGCGGCACCAGCCAACGGCGCGCGGAGAGGGGGCGCCATTGCCGCCGCCGAGGTCGGGGGAGGCGAACTCTATGGAAAGGCAACCTAGGAGGAGGCGAGGCGGGGCCTAACCTAGCTGCTGCAATCCAATCCCCATGTACCCACAAGGCAGGTACGCAACTATGAGTGGAGATCTGTTACAAAATTTCTTCAGAATCAAGTCAACAATAACATGATTTTTCTCGATGCATTCGTCGTGCTTGGAACTGATTTTTCTCAGTTTAATTTTTCTCATCACTCCTGATTCACAAGGACACAGCTCCCTCCACGGACATTGCTGTATCTTTATATGTACATAAAAGTAGCACACATCACAGATTCACACCATCTGTGGTATGGCAACTGCAGGCTGAGGTGTGCTGGGTCTATTCTTTCAGCCTGAGGTCCAGCTAGGACGAGCATTCAAGCTCAGTACTGGCAGCGGACACGCTCTCGAGGTACCGTTCAACGATGTCAAGACCGCAGAGCTCCTTGACGATGGGCATCGTCGCCGGGACGTCCATCTGGAAGGTGGTGGTGGAGTTTGCAGGGCCAGTGCAGACCGAGAACTCCTTCCTTGCGGCCCTGATGGCCTCCCTCATGGCGCAGTGTACCGAGGCCGCAAGAACCAGCGGTGGCTCGCCGGACGCTGCAAAGAAGAGTCCAGCATATGTCAGAGTTGTAGGCACCCATTGTTGGTGAGCTCGGGTTACAGTATTTTCAGTTGTCAAGAAGTTGAGAAGGTCTGATCAAGATTGTTGGAAGGCTATGAAACATTTAGAGAAGAGGCTCACCTTTCGAAGACAGGACACGCTTCTTATCGCGGGCGCTGTTAAACATCTCTACATTGAACTGCTTGGGAATGGTGTCCACCGTGGGGATCTTGTATGTCCATGTGCCGTCATGGATGACCAGGCCGTCAGAATTCGTCGCGTAGTCTTCGTTCGTGAAGAAGCCCACTCCTTGGACAAATGAGCCTTCGATCTGAATTAATCAAGACCAATGTTCAGAGGAGGAGAACATTTTTCATTGATGCAATGGTATGCACGAGCGGTTTTTTCTTTGGAGCTCACCTGGCCCAAGTCCACAGCAGGGTTCAGGCTCTGCCCGCAGTCATACACGATGTCACTCCGGAGGATTGTGGTTGCTCCTGTAAGGACATCAATTTCCACCTGACATTTTCATTTGCAAATTCCCAATCACATGTCAGGGTTGTGCAGAATTTGAATATGCAGACCAAAATAATTTGCTTGTTAATTGCATTTGCAATATTGTTAGTGCAATTTGGATCAGGGATACCTCACTGATGGCAGCTCCATAGTTCAAGTAGCTCATGAAAGATGGATCAGGAGTCCAGTATGCCTGCGCCGTTAAGTTCACACTCGCCATGCTTGCCTGCAGATGAGCAGCAAATGCCATGAACAATTGATTATTTGCTACTCCGACTTCTTATAAATGCAGTACATTGCTTTTTGAATGAAACTGCAGTACATTGGCGACGGAAAGGAGGGAGGCAAAATATTTAAGTAAATGTAATTCTTGGTATCTTTTTCACTCAAATAAGTTAAGTGGCATGTCACCAACAAAGTTAGAATTGGTAAGTGATATCCTCACCTGAGCAATCAAGGCACTCCATTCCACTGGGTTGGCATTAGCTTCCAGACTCTCCTTGATAGGCTTCAGCCTCTCAACGAGTACAACACATGATTGTCTAACCGCTTCACAGCTAGTTTCAGAAGTGGTGCTCCCTGCAGTGAAACCTCCCTGTATCATGCTTAATGTGTCTGCCTGGATAACCCGCACTTTGTCCAGGAGGCATTCGCCGCCATCAGGACACAGCTGTCCCAATGCAAATGCCGTCATCTGCTGCACTTTAGTCCACAATCCTTGACCTATCTCAATTCCTCCAACCTCGACTGCAATGGAACCATCGTTCATGATGGATACCTTGCCTGGAGTTGGTCGAAGACTCACCTCATACGTGCACGGCACACAACAAATGCCACGTTTCTTCCACTTGTTGCTGTTGTTGAAGTGCTCGATCATTTCTGCTCTGTGCTGGTAATCTGGGGACAAGGCCAGCTTATCAAACATGGACACCAGGCTGTATGTAGAGGCTTCACCTGCGCTTTCTCCATAGAACACTGCAAGAGTTTCGAAATCATGAAGGTTCTTCCTCCTGATGGTGTTAGTATCTACTGAGAGTGCCGATGCAACATGCTCAATGATGGCTTCAGCGATGAAAGAGCCTTGCACATCTCCAGGACCTCGCATTGCTGACTTTGATGAGACGTTTGTCTTGCAGAGCTTCGTGTCAAATTCAAGAGCACCCCAGTTGTACTTTTTGAGAGCACCTATGATAGCACGTGGCATCGCTGGACTCGCATCTGGTGATATTCCAGCATTGATCCCGAGATCAAGGTGCAACGCTGTGATCTTGCCGTCTGACTTGAACCCAACAGAGTACTTCACCTTCATAGGGTGTCGCCCTCCTGCCATTATCATGTCCGTCTTGCGATCAAGGTACATCTTAACAGGACGGCGCAGCTTGAAGGCAGCAACGGCACATGCACATGCAATCTGCCAAAGAGGAAATTCTTGGTTATCTCTAACACATTTGCATTTCATACTGTTTTCTGGTCAGATTGCAAACTTCAGTTGACAATACATTGGTAATGTAAAATAGAAAATGTTTAGCAAATTAGATCTCTATTTAAGTTGGGACATACATGTGTTGGTTTCGTTGCCTTTCCACCAAACCCTCCTCCAACTCTTCTGGTGATGACACGGACATTGTGAAATGGAATGCCAAGGCACCTTGCTACCACATTTTGTGTGAGCTCAGGCATTTGTGTCGAGGAATAGATGGTTATGCAGTTATCTTCATCTGGAATAGCTAGTGCCACTTGAGTCTCCATGTAGAAATAGTACTGGGATTCAAGTTTTACCTGCAGATACAAAAATATTAGGTGTGACGTGTGAGTGTCTGGGCTCGCTGGAAACTCACAGTATAAGATCCTTTATAACATAATGGACCACTATGTACCTCTGCTGATAAAATCTTGTGATCTGCTTCAGACATCCCTTGGTTGTAATTACCAACTGGCTTGGGAGCAAAAAATGGTGGAATTTGGAAGTAGCTGTTTCTTTGGATGGCATCTTCTATCGTCAGAATTGGTGGCTGCAGATTTTCTGTGCTATACTCAACAACAGCTTGCTTTGCAGCCATGTAAGCGTACCTCTGTGTTTCAGCTATCTAAGTAAATTGAAAAGCAACAGGATACGGTAAGCTTGCATGATTTTCAAGATTATAGCTATATATAAATATGTTTCTGTTTTGTGTATTCTGAAATAACACTTATGAAACATTACCACGACACCAATATTTTGGCCAGCAAATTCAGCAACTGGATCGGCAAAAAGTGCTTCATCTCCTAGCATCATGATGCTGGATCCAACATTTTGTCCACTGCTCGGAATATCCTTTGCGGTGATAACTGTGATGACCTTCTGTGAAGCCAAAGATGGTTTGAAGTCGATACCCTTCACATGAGCATGAGGATGTGTGCTGTAGATAAATGCTCCATAGAGGCAATCCTTGGGGACAGGGATATCATCAACGTAGATAGCCTCCCCTATGTAAGAAAATGATATGGTTTAGTACATTTTTGAAGAGAGGAAATGCAGGCAATAAAACATACAAGGATGAAAGTTTTTTAGTTGGTTCTGCACTGATCAAACTATTGTTCTGAAAATGAGAAAAAAGGGTCATCAGATGATTATTTTGTTATCATACAAAACAAAAGGTTCTAATGAATATGTTCAGAAGTGCATGCTGTTGAAAGCCATCAAAGCTGAGTACTATAGAACATGTTTGTTAGTTCAAGCTAAATTTATTTAAAGAAATGCATTGGAATAAAAGTATATACCAGAAGCTTGCAGCTCTGCTCCGACTTTCTTGATCGGCTTGCCAACAGGTTTATATTCATCACTGAAAATCATTTCTTGCCTAGAGCGAATTGGCAAATCACTGCTGTCAACCTTAACAAGTTTGACTGGTTTGTACTTAGTGCTACCATTTGTAATTCCATTAGTATATAATACATTGAGAGTATCAACTTTTGCTGGTGCACTGGAGCTGTTGGGAAGGGAAGACAGGAAGCTGAACAGAAAACTGACAGACAAGCTTATCCTGTATTCAGGATGTGTCGTGCCTTCTGATGGTGAAACGGTCTCTTTAAGCAACTGAACTGCTTCCAGTATAACAGATGGGCTCACCGATTTGCCCTTCAGAAAGTTCTCAACCTTCCCAGCTCTGATAGCATGATCAACTCCGTAAGCACCAAACGCCAAGCATATATCCTCAATGAGATGGTCAGTTGATGTCCTTGCCAAGAAAGCAGAGTTTACATATGACACAGCATTGCCAAATGGACGAGAGGCCGCACGGAAAGTCTCAAAGGTGATATCATCTGAACCCCAATCTGGTATAAAGATGCTCAACAGCAGGGTTCTATGATCACAAGGCGGCTGCTGCAAGAACTCCTCCAGAGTAAGGCAGAGTCTCTTGGAAGCCACCTGGATGGTGACGGTCGAACCTGCAGCTAGTAGTACGGTTGCAATGTCTGATGCGAATGGCAACCTCTGTGCCATGATTATGTTTCCACCTATGGTTGCAGTGTTCCGGACGAATGGTGAAGCCACTTTGTTTAGATGATCTGCAATCTTTCTGAAGACTAGATTTCCATCTGTCAACACATCAATTGCTTTGGAGATGGACAGAACTGATCCAAGCTCAATTCCCTTGCTGCTTCTGTTGGTGACTGAAAGCTCTGGGATCCCCTTGATGTCGATGTACTTGTCATAGAGGTCCTGGTCCTTGTAAACTCCAGACCCAGTGTTTGAAGCCACAATCTTCACAGAATTTTCATCGAACCAGTTGGAATCAAACAGCCTGTGCAGCTCTGCGATGCTCTTAGGATGGTACCAGCTGTCTTCAGAGACTGTCAGCGTAGCACCATTTGCCTGATCCACTGAAGACTTGATCTCGGATTTGAGGAACTCAGACTTGATCTCAGATTTGAGGAACTCCGGGAAGGTGCAGACGGCGGTACTGTTGTAGCTTGGGAGCTTGCTGACATCTGCAGGTTCTTTACCTTTCCTCCAGAAGCAGTTGAGCCCCAAGTCCTCGAGGTCGACATCAGCCGCAAAGCTCTTGCAGGTGTCGACGATGGGCCTATACCCAGTGCAGCGGCAAAGGTTGCCGGAGACAGCCCTCTCAGCCTCCGATGCTGTGAGCTTGGAGAAGCCAGTTGGAGGGGCGGGGCGGCTGGACTTCTTGTCAGCCTTGGAGAGGGCGGAGAAGATGGACATAGACATGCCGGGCGTGCAGAAACCGCACTGCGAGGCATGGAAGCCGGCCAGGCGCTGCTGCACGGGGTGGTAGCCATCCTTGGTGCTGCCGATGCCCTCGCTGGTGGTCACAGAGCAACGGTCCACGCTGTGGAGCAGCGTCAGGCAGGAGCTTGCGGAGAACTCGGTCACCTCGTCGGTGGCCGGGTCGTACTTGGAGACGAGGACCACGCATGCACCGCAGCCACCTGCAGCATTGGGAGATTGTAAAGGTGGAGGACTCTGGCTCTGATTTTCTCAGTGCACACGCATGAGAGTTGTGTTTTGCATACAATTATCGCATTCAGAGACGGAAAAGAAGAAGAAACATGGTTCTATTTCTTTAGAACAAAAGTGCAAGAGGTATGCATGTTCATCTGATACGCGCAAAGTGCAGACTGTAGTTCAAAAGGCCAATCCAGCTTATGTAGAAATAACTTTCTGTAAGTGTCCCAAATGTTATATATGTTTAAAAACAACGTTTTAAAGGAAAACGGTTTAGTCGTATGATCTTCCCTGAGAGCACTATGTGTTTGTTTTCAGTTTTCTTCAGGTAGTACATGCCGCGCCTGCCAGTCATGGATGAAAAATAAAGCTTGCATGTCCGCGTGGGGTCGTGACATGCGCTAAAAACGTGGAGGGAGACAAGTCCGAGGGCTAAAAGTAAAAACCGTTTGATGAAATAAATTGAACGAACCATATGCCAGCTGTCGCAGGCTACGAAGTATTTTAACATTTTCAAATGCTTTCTTTGTCCATACTTTGTTCTCAAATTAAATAACCGAGGGCTCTCTAATTTAGCCCTAATCATGATAGTGAAAACAAATTACTCACTCCGTCCCAAGTCCATCCAACCTGTAAACAATCCACAATTTAGAACGGAGGGAGTAGCAACAAAAAATCCTTCGTTAACATTTCCCTGATTGTGATAACTCTTCAGGAATGGCTTAATGAAATTAAGAGAGAAAAAAACTCTTGGCTACCTGAATTTCTGAACAAGACCAAAATTCATCGATGAGAATACTCGAAAAATGAAAAATCTAGCAGCGACCACCAAAAGCCTGAAATATGCATTCATGTATGGAGTAGGCTTCGTGCACGTGAGCACCAATTTTTGGTTCACGAACTGTATAAAAGCTATTTGAGGGCGTGTTTAGTTTGATAAAAAATGATGAAAAAGTGAAAAAAATTATGCATTAGTCCGTATACACAGAGAAAAAAATAAATTGACACGGTCATTTAGATGAAAACTTTGTACACTTTTTATGAAACTAAACCATGGTTACAGGGGGGTTAATTTCAGTCGCTGGTGTCAGACTGTCAGTACTCATGCATGTACCTTCGCCGCAGCCGAGCTTGGGTCCCCTTACGGGCGTCTGCGTGCGGAGGAACTCGAGCAGCGTCGTCGACGGCTCCACGCCGGCTGCCTCGTACCGCCGCCCGTTCACCGCCACCACCACCGGCGCCGCCGCCGCAGCCTCCTTCCCCATCTTCTCCGACTCCGACCCGCGGCCTCGATCGAGACCGAATGCCCAGCACCTGCCCTCTCCCCTCTGCATTTATACGGCGTGAGGTTGACGTGTGCCGTGTGCGAGTTCCTCCCGGCTGCATGGCGGCCAGGACGGTCCACGGAGTTGATGAGCAAATATGCGCGGTCAATAGCCGGCGCTCGTCTGAAGAAGGAAACTGCACGCCGCCGCCGGGTCGCCGCCGCACCGGAAAATAATGCCAGCGATCGGGGCTGGCACCAAGTGTGTGCACGCAGGAGCAACCCCGCCGAAAAAGGAACAAAAAGGTCACCCACGTTGTTCGGAAGAAAGAAAGAAAAAAAAAGGGTCAGCACACGCGCTGCCACCGAGCGGAAAATGGCTGCGTACGTGCGCGCGTCACCATCCGTGCGCGCCATTGTGGTGGTCACTTGGTCAGTGGCCGCCGCGCACTGTTCAGCTTCGAGGAAAATCTCCAGACCTGATTTGCCCAGAGCGTTCCTAATTTTTGTCTATTCAACAAACGGCGCCGCCTCCTTTGTCTTCTGATGAATGATGATTGACAGAAATGCTACTAGTATCTTTTTTTCAACGGCTGGAATGGTGATCGTTGCTCATCAATCAAGTCGTCGCATCGCACGTACACCTTCCAGGACATTTCCTCCGGTGGAACGACTTTGGGACATTTTCCACTTAACGCTCTATAGTCAAAATGTTCTCGAGTAGAAAAAAAAATACTACCTCCGTTCCTGTTTATATGAAGTTATAAAAATTGAACTGATCAACGTCATATATACATGAACAGAGGGAATATGTATTAACAACAAAAGAATTCCAACAACAGGAAAAAAAAAGTGCTTCATCTCCTAGCATCATGATGCTGGATCCAACATTTTCTCCATTGCTCGGAATATCCTTTGCTGTGACAACTGTGGTGACCTTCTGTGAAGCCAACGATGATTTGAAGTTGATACTCTGTACATGAGCATGAAGAAATCACATGGTTTCTTTCCTCCGCACATTCGCACTGTCCGACTCTCACACATTATTTAGTTTACATTTTCTATCTATTATACTGTTCGTCACTTCCGATTCACAATACCACAACTCGATTAACTCATGGCAATGCGACTGCAGGATCTATGCTGTCGCAGTGTTTGGGTCGACAGCAGATACGCTCTCGAGGTACCTTTCCACGACGTCCAGGCCGCATAGCTCCTTGACGACGGGCATCGTTGCCGGGACGTCCATCTGGAAGGTGGTGGCCGAGTTTGCAGGGCCGGTGCAGATCGAGAACTCCTTCCTGGCAGCCCTGATGGCCTCTCTCATCGCGCAGTGAACCGAGGCTGCAAGAACCAGCGGTGGCTCGCCCGATGCTGCAAAAAGGGTCCACAATATGTGAATTAGCAATATGTCAGGGTTGTAGGCAGCCATTGTTGTTGGGCTCTAGTTACACTATTTCAGTTGCCATTTTGTCAAGAAATTGAAAACATCTGATCAAAGAATGTTGGCAGGTGATGACACATTGTGAGAAGAGGCTCACCTTTCGAAGATAGGACACGCTTCTGATCGCGGGCACTGTTAAACATCTCAACGTTGAACTGCTTGGGAATGGTGTCCACCGTGGGGATCTTGTATGTCCATGTGCCGTCATGGATGACCAGGCCATCAGAGTTCGTCGCGTAGTCTTCGTTCGTGAAGAAGCCCACTCCTTGGACGAATGAGCCTTCGATCTGAGTAAATCAAGAATAGTGTTCAGAGGAGGAGCAGATTTTCATTGATGCAATGGTCTGCACGAGTGGTTCTTCATTGGAGCTAACCTGGCCCAAGTCCACGGCAGGGTTCAGGCTCTGCCCGCAGTCGTACAAGAGGTCACTCCGTAGGATTGTGGTTGCTCCTGTTAAGACATCAACTTCCACCTGCCATTTTCAATTGCAAATTCCCAATACCATGTGAGCGTTGAGCAGGATTGCATCTGCAGCCTCCAGCAATTTAGCTAGGTAACTGCATTTACAATGTGGTTACTGCAATTTGTATCAAGGATACCTCACTGATGGCAGCTCCATAGTTCAAGTAGCTAGTGAAAGATGGATCAGGAGTCCAGTATGCATGCGCCGATAAGTTCACACTTGCCATGCTTGCCTGCAGATGAGCAACAAAGGCCATGAACAATTGAAACTGCTAGATAGTGACTTCCTTACATTTATTTGCTACTGCTACTTATACTGAGTGCAGTACATTGCTGGCAGAATGGAGGGAGGGAAAGTGTTTAGGTAACTGCAATTATTGGTATCTCCTATTCAACTTGGGTTAAGTGGCACGCTACCAACAAAGTCAGGATTGGCAGTTGTTACTCACCTGAGCAATCAAGGCACTCCATTCCACTGGTTTGGCCTTAGCTTCAAGACTCTCCTTGATAGGCTTCAGCCTCTCCACGAGTACATCACATGATTGTCGAACCGCTTCGCAGCTAGTTTCAGAAGTGGTGCTCCCAGCAGTGAAACCTCCCTGGATCATACTTAATGAGTCTGCCTGGATAACCCGCACCTTGTCCAGGAGACATTCGCCATTGTCAGGGCACAGCTTTCCCAAACCAAATGCCGTCATCTGCTTCACTTTAGTCCACAACCCTTGACCTATCTCAACTCCTCCAACCTCAACTGCGATGGAACCATCATTCATGATGGACACCTTGCCTGGAGTTGGTCGAAGACTCACCTCATATGTGATTGGCACACAGGAAATGCCGCGTTTCTTCCACTTGTTGCTGCTGTTGAAGTGTTCAATCATTGTAGCTCTATTCTGGTAGTCTGGAGACAAGGCTAGCCTATCAAACATGGAAACCAGGCTGTATGTAGAAGCTTCACCAGCACTTTCTCCGTAGAACGCCGCAAGGCTTTCAAAATCATGAAGGTTCTTCTTCCTTATGGTGTTAGTGTCTAATGAGAGTGCCGAGGCAACATGTTCAATGATGGCTTCAGCAATGAAAGAGCCCTGCACATCTCCAGGACCTCGCATTGCTGACTTTGATGAGACGTTTGTCTTGCAGAGTTTGGTGTCAAATTCAAGAGCCCCCCAATTGTACTTTTTGAGAGCCCCTATGATAGCACGTGGCATCACAGGACTCACATCTGCTGATATTCCACAATTGATTCCAAGATCAAGGTGCAAGGCTGTGATCTTGCCGTCTGACTTGAACCCAACAGAGTACTTCACCTTCATAGGATGTCGTCCACCTGCCATTATCATGTCTGTCTTGCGATCGAGATACATCTTGACAGGACGCCGCAGCTTGAATGCAGCAACAGCACATGCACATGCAATCTGATAAAAGAGGAAATTCTTGATCATCTCTGGCACTTTTACATCTCAAATAGTTTTTGTTCATATTGCCAAATAAAGTTGACAATACATTGTTGATTGAGAATAAAAAAAATACTGAAACAAAGCACTAGTTAGTCAGTACTTACATGTGTTGCTTTCATTGCCTTTCCACCAAAGCCTCCTCCAACTCTTCTGCTGATGACACGAACATTGTTACATGGAATGCCAAGGCACCTTGCTACTACATTTTGTGTGAGCTCAGGCATTTGTGTTGAGGAACAGATGGTTATGCAATTATCTTCATCAGGAATAGCTAGCGCCACTTGAGTCTCCAGGTAGAAATAATACTGGGATTCAAGTTTTACCTGCAGATACAAAATTATTAGGTGTGAGTGTATGGTCTCGGTGGAAACTCAAAGTATAAATCCTTTTCAGCATGACAGAGCACTACGTACCTGTGCTGATAAAATCTTGTGATCAGCTTCAGACATCCCTTGGTTGTAATTACCAACTGGCTTGAGAGCTAAAAATGGGGGAATTTGGATGTAGCTGTTTCGTTGGATGGCATCTTCTATTGTCAAAATTGGTGGCTGCAGATTTTCTGTGCTATACTCAACAACAGCTTGCTTTGCAGCCATATAAGCGTACCTCTGTGTTTCAGCAATCTAAGCAAATTGGAAAGCAACATGCACAGTAAGCTTCCCTGATTTTCAATATCACAGAGATACAGAAACATGTTACTGTGTTAGTGTATTCTGAAAAAAAAAAAGACTTAAGAAACATTACCACGACGCCAATATTTTGACCAGCAAATTCAGCAACTGGATCAGCAAAAAGTGCTTCATCTCCTAGCATCATGAAGCTGGTTCCAACATTTTCTCCACCACTCGGAATATCCTTTGCAGTGATAACTGTGATGACCTTCTGTGAAGCCAGAGATGATTTGAAGTTGATACCCTTCACATGGGCATGAGGGCGTGTGCTGTAGATAAATGCTCCATAGAGGCAATCCTTCGGAGTAGGGATATCATCAACGTATACAGCCTCCCCTATTGTCAGACAATTGAATATGGTTTAGTGCATTTTTGAAGAGAGGAAATACAATCACTAACCAAACTGTTGACTGTTGTACTGAAATTGAGAAAAAGGGCCATCAGATGATATTGTGTGGTATGCAAAAGAAAGTGTTGCACTGAAAATGTTTAGAAGTTCAAGTTATTGAAGGCCATGAAAGTTCAGCACTATAGGATATGTTTGGAAGTTCGAGCTACAACAGTTTTGTATCGGAATAAGAGTATATACCAGAGGCTTGAAGCTCTGCCCCAGCTTTCTTAATCGGCTTGCCAACAGGCTTGTATTCATCACTGAAAACCATTTCTTGTCTTGAATGAATTGGCAAATCATTGCTGTCAACCTTAAGATGCTGGACCAGTGAGTACCCAGTGCTACCATTTGTAGTTCCATTTGTATATGATCCATTGAGAGTATCAGCTTTTGATGGTGCACTGGAGCTGTTAGCAAGGGAAGACAGGAAGCTGAACAGAAAACTGACAGCCAAGCTGATCCTGTATTCGGGATGTGTCGTGCCTTCTGATGGTGAAACATTCTCTTTAAGCAATTGAACTGCTTCAAGTATAACAGATGGGTTTACCAATTTGCCCTTCAGGAAATCCTCAACCTTCCTAGCTCTGATAGCATGATCGACTCCGTAAGCACCAAATGCCAAGCATATATCCTCGATGAGGCGGTCGCTTGATGTCCTTGCCAAGAAAGCTGAGTTTACATACGAAACAGCATTGCCAAATGGACGAGGGGCTGCACGAAAAGTTTCAAAAGTGATGCCATCTGAACCCCAATATGGGACAAATATGCTCAACAGTAGGGTCCTAGGACCACAAGGCGGCTGCTGCAAGAACTCCTCCAGAGTAAGGCAGAGTCTCTTGGAAACCACCTGGATGGTGACGGTCGAACCTGCAGCTAGTAGTACGGTTGCAATGTCTGATGCGAATGGCAACCTCTGTGCCATGATTATGTTTCCGCCTATGGTTGCAGTGTTCCGGACGAATGGTGAAGCCACTTTGTTTAGATGATCTGCAATCTTTCTGAAGACTAGATTTCCATCTGACAACACTTCAATTGCTTTAGAGATGGACAGAACTGATCCAAGCTCAATTCCCTTACTGCTTCTGTTGATGACTGAAAGCTCAGGGATCCCCTTGATGTCGATGTACTTGTCATAGAGATCCTGATCTTTGTAAACTCCAGACCCAGTGTTTGAAGCCACAATCTTCACAGAGTTTTCATCAAACCAGTTGGAATCAAAAAGCCTGTGAAGCTCTTCAATGCTCTTAGGATGGTACCAGCCGTCGCCGGAGACCGTCACCAGAGCACCATTTACCTGATCAGCTGAAGACTTAATCTCAGATTTTAGGAACTCCGGGAAGGTGCACACAGCACCACTGTTGTAGCCTGGCAGCTTGCTGACATCTGCAGGCTCATTGCCCTTCTTCCAGAAGCAGTTGAGGCCCAGGTCCTCGAGGTCAACATCGGCAGAGAAGCTCTTGCAGGTGTCAACAATGGGCCTGTATCCGGTACAGCGGCAAAGGTTGCCCGAGACAGCCCTCTCGGCCTCCGAGACAGTGATTTTGGAGAAGCCGGCAGGAGGGGCTGGGCGGTCAGACTTCTTGTCGGCCTTGGAGAGGGCGGAGAAGATGGACATACACATGCCGGGCGTGCAGAAGCCGCACTGCGAGGCATGGAAGCCTGCCAGGCGCTGTTGCACGGGGTGGTAACCATCCTTGGTGTTGCCAATTCCCTCGCTGGTGGTCACCGAGCAACGGTCCACACTGTGGAACAGCGTCAGGCAGGAGCTTGCAGAGAACTCAGTCACCTTGTCGGTGGCTGGGTCGTACTTGGAGACGAGGACCACGCAAGCACCGCAACCACCTGCAGCATTTGGAAATGGTAAGAACAATGAAGTTCAGCTCTCTTTTTTTTCCCCTTCAATGTACATGCGGAAGAGCTATGTTTTACATTCAGATAACAGAAGCATGGTGCTGTTTCTTTTTATAAAAACAGAAGTGCAAGAGGTTAACATACTTTGTTGCATCATCAAGGTGCACATTATAGCTTGGCTTAAAAAAAAGAATGTTGCTTTATTTGGCTCATGTATGTTACGGCATCTGTACTCAAATCAAAACACGGTTGGAATAAATCCAAAGCATAATTTCCAAGCACACATTTGGGTAGGTCAATACTAGGCAATTTTTCTAAAAATATAATAGGCAACAAATCTGTGCAAATGAAATCTTGCTGCCTTGCTGGGCAGAGGATATGTCGATCAGATCTCCTCCCCATTTGCGGCGGTGAGTAGGAAACGACGGCGGAGGCGGAGCGATGCTGGGGAGCAGACGAGGCGGAGAAGCGGGGAAGGGAGGATTCAGGTTCAGACGGGACGGAGCGGGGGGATGGGCGGATGGGCAGCGCCTAAACCGTTGGATGGACTGCCGGAAGGCCGAACTGGACGGAGACGGGCGACGGAGGCAGACGACGACGCAATCTGATTACGTCGCCCAACATTGCTCGTATCCTACTCATTCCTTCCGCAAATATTTTTACTCTCACATCCAAATATCCAATGTTATATATAGTATAATTCACCAAATATCCAATGTTATATATAGTATAATTCTCGAAACCAATCTAATAAATATATTTAATTTATCATAGGATACAGTAGTAAACCTCCGCTAATTATGAATTAATTACTTTTATTGGATTTGTTTCTCGCATGTGCGTTTTGTTATTAGTTTTATTATTAGTCTATGTTTGACACTGCCCTGAAACTAAAGACTCTGTCACTTCGTGAGTTAGTGACCCGATTACTGAGTACTTGGTTGTTTAAAAAGACATTGATTTTCTTAAATGGAAAAATGTTCCTTCGGCAATACATTCGTAGTTTCGTACTAACACTTGACTAGTGCATGAAAGATATGCAGCTAGATTTTTAAAATGATTTTATTTCTCAAAAACTATTAAAATGACTTCGCACTATAGGGACTTGACTTATAGCAACTCCAGCAAAGCCCCTACTCAAAAAGTAGAGGACGAGAGCAAAAAAAACTCAGCTCCAGCAAGGCCCCTACTTGGGCCTCTAGGGTAGGGAGGCACCCAAATCCCCCCTCCCAGCCCCATCTCCCACGGGTGGAGAGAGAAGCCCCTACTCGGTCGTTTTTACCGTTCCCACTCGCGCTAGTCTGGTTCCTCTCCCCCGAGCGCCGGCGCCGCTCGCCTCTGGCCACCGCGCCGCCCTCCGGCCAGCCCCCTCTGGGCTCCACGCCGGCAGATCCGCCGCACGAGCTCAACCCCGGCGCTCCTGCTCCTCCGCGCGCCGCAGCCTCCCAGAGCGGCTCCGCCTCGAATCCCCATGGCCGTCCGGAGCTTGCTCTGGCTGCCCAGCTGCTCGCCCGCTCGGGCTCTAAATCGAGGGAGGAAGAAGGAGAGAAGGGAAGGTGATCACCTACTTGCCAAATCGAGGTCGTCCGCCATCGAATCGAGCTCAGACCCCGCCCGCCCGGAGCTCCACCATCGAATCGAGCTTCGACCCCGCCCGCCCGGAGCTCCGCCATCGAATCCAGCGCGTCGGCCGTGACCCCGCTCGAACCCCGCCCGCCTGGAGCTCTGCCGCAGCCGCGCTTTGCTCCCCGCGCCCGGCCTGCGCTCCTCCAGCGCCCCGCTTGGCCCCTGTTTGCCTGGAGCTCCTCCGCTTCCGCGCTCGGCCGGCGCTCCTTCGCCTCGAGCTTGGCCCCTGGCCAGCCGGCTCCGCCGCCCCCCGGCCCCTCTCGGACCACAGCCGCCGCCCCCATCCCCCCCCCTCCCCCTCCCCCTCACCCCCGTTTAGCTTGAAGAGCGCTGCTGCAGCTTTGGATCGGGATGAATCGAGAGAAGTGAGGAAGAACTAAAGAAGCGAGGTAGAGGAGAGCGAGCCCACATGTCATTGCAAGGAAAAAATGGGAGACTGACTTCTGGGTCCCATGTGTCATAATAAAATTAGGGGCTGTTGCTGGAGTTCAACTAAAAATCAGAGCCCTGAAAAGTTGAGGCCGGCCCCTACTCAACAAAGTAGGGGCTCTAAATAGGGGCCATTGCTGGAGAGATGCTCTTATAACTAATATATTTTGCAAGCAAACGATGGTTTGAGCCTAATTTCGGAGACCAAGTCAAGACAAAATATACCTCATAACATTAATGAACAGAGAGTACTCCTTTCATAATCTTAGCACCCATTTGTCTGTATACGAAGCATCATAATTGTATTCGAGTAAAATACAGTTGTTCTCGTGGGGCCTCGCCTTTGTTTCTTGTCGTGAGATGGCGATGTGTATCCCAAGGAAAACGAGGAGGAAAAGACGAGAATCGAAGCTATAACCAATGGGAACTCCGCTTGTTGAAGAAATGGTCGAACGACAGCTAGATCCCTCGCCATTTGGTCGGCGTCGATCGGTCCGTGGGGTTTGACGCGCCGTTCCCTAAATCTCGCTCAGAATTCAGAAACCGAGCAACCAAAACCACCGAACGCTGCACTGCAGTAGATGTAGATTCCGTTGAGCAAATGATTGAACAGCACCGCGCGCATCGCAGGCAGATGAGATGACCCAGCAGCCCTTGCTTTGCATCCATTTCCTTCCCCAAAATACCAGCATCGCTCGATCTCCTGCAGGCTGAAGGCCGGCCTCCGTTATCCTTATGACCTTATCTGTATATCTCCTACAGTACGTCCAGACTAGCTAATCCAAGCAGGCCGCCGCGACGAGGGCGGCGGCATGGCCACGGCGGGCGGCGGCGCTCTATCTAGACCGCAACAAGGGCACAAGGCTATATGCAGCAGGCTACGCGCGGGCACTCGTGATGACGAGGCCGCGGCCGGCGGCGGGCACGTTGGCAAGCAAGGCGCACTACGGTCTACGGGATAACAAAGCGCATGTTTGCACGTTGGCACTCAGTGTCGTGCCTTTTCTTCATTTTATTTTCCATTTCACTCCTAGTAGATTTGCTTTGTGTTTCCAGCCAGCAACTTGGGCTGTGACTCTGTGAGATTGTCAAGTACTGTACTAAGAAAACAGCTTTTGCGCACCGAAAAGGCGAAACACCACACCGAGCAGAAACAAACAAGTAGTCACTCTCACGCGGCACGTACATACCTTCGCCGCAGCCGAGCTTGGGGCCCCTGACGGGAGTCCGTGTGCGGAGGAACTCGAGCAGCGTCGTCGACGGGTCCACGCCGGCCGCCTCGTACCTCTTGCCGTTCACCGCCACCACCACCGGCGCCGCCGCCTTCCCCATCTCCGGTCGACCGGCAGCCGGCTGCACCAGCCTCCTTGCTTCCGAGGATCCGGCACTGCACGATCGAGTGCGTGTGCGCGGCACAAGCACAACGGAGCGCGCGGCGGCTGTCGCGGCCGGCCGTGCGCCCCCTCTCGTCTCTTTATATACGAGAGATCCCGGGCGGCGGTGAGGTCGGGGCCGGTGCGTACGCGCTGACGTCGCCGGCCTGGGCCTGCCTGCGGGCCGGTCAAGCCGTGACGCAAAGCTGCGTGACCGATGCCATCACGCCCTCGCCCTCCAAGCGAGTCCTTTGTCTGTATCCAGCTAGCCGGCTCTTGTTTCAAAAAAAAAAAAAAACCGAGCTTGGAAATCCAGCCAGCGTACCATACTGGACTAGCGAGAAATGTGGCCAGCGTGCATTATTGTCACTTGTACGTAGTCCAGCGTGTACTTAGCCTACTCCCAGTGGGGGTTTCATGGAGTTTCATACACATTAATTAGCATGCCACATAAGATTTCTTGATGACATGACACCCAATTTAATAAGAGAAAGATGAAACACCCTCGACATGGATACCAACTCTGTTTGAGTCATGAAATTAAATGTTATTTGAAGCCTATGAAACCACACCATAAAATTTTGCATTGGAAGAGGTAGTTTCAAACCCTATTTTATCTTCTTGTTGCTTATGTGGCTATCTTAGAAACATCGCTATGAACTTCTCCATTGGGACTAGCCTTATTGGACTAGCGGAAGTGTCTGGTGATCGTACATTATGTTTTTCAGTTGGTATACTAGCCAGCGTACATATTGGACTAGCGAGGTGTCTAGTCAGCGTGCATTATGTTTTTCAGTTGGTATACTAGGCAACGTACGGAGTACGTATTGGACTATGGAAATACGACGAGAAGCGGGAGGAAACGTATTGCCCATGGGCACGCGAGTAGAGTAGTAGGCGGCGCGGCGCCGGCGGCACCGAGCGGAAGTTGATGCGGACGTCGCGCTCAACGTCGCTCGCGAGCGGCGACGCCAGTGAGTCACAGTGACGTCGCGCGTCGGCCACGGCGCCACGTGCGTTGGCTGGATTTATGGAAAGTCGTAATATGTTTGGACAAATTTGGATCAAGCTGCAATAATCCACTTGAATTTCAACCGTGTGACCGAAGTTTGGTGAAGGGACATCCACAAAGTTTATAATGCTGGGTATTCACATGAACCATGGTAGATCCGCTCGTGTCTAGGTAGTAGGGTACTCCCTCCAATTGATTTTTTTTTAAATCCAAATGAAACGGTACCCAACGAGTGCGTCTGAACATTGCTATGTTCTGCTTAGAATATGCTTACAGAAAAATTTTAGAATGTTTGAAAATAACGAGAACTAGTCATCCTAAAAGATTTAACGCTGAAAACATATTCTAAGTATCATAAAACAGCTCATGTTTACAGAGTCTAATAATTTCGTGAGACTGTGAAAATATTTCTTCTCAAAACAAATCTGCACCTGCATATATAATTTTGTGTTTCCAGTTTATTTTAAAAGAATTGACGGGTTCATAGGTTTGACTATCTGTAGTGTCATTACGATTGGGATAGCTTCAACAGTGGAAGTGTGGAACCCTCGGCTGAAGCACACAATTTGGAAAATCAAGCAGTTGCATCATATATCATTATCAGCCAAAGTTTTCCATCATCTAGAAAACTACGCTCCTTCAGCCAAAGTAGCATTAGCATTACTGCACTTGCTTGACATCCGTTAAGATTTTCAACGGTTGTGATCGAGCGGGTGAAAAGCACAGGGACCAAATAGTAGAGAAACTGAGAAAGCAACGACCGACTGCGCCGGCAACCCGAGGTTGGCTGGCGGCGGCCGGAATGTGCCAACCATCGGCCCCCCGACGGCCACGGCAAAATCTACACAGCATCAGCCACCAGGTCCCTTCGTTAGCTGCACGCAGGCGATCCCTCTCCCCCCGCCGCGCCGCCTGTTCGATGGGGGTGCGCGGCCGCCACAATCCAGCGGGCGTGGAGGAGGAGGGGCCGCCGTTGCCCGGCCGGCGGCGAGGGCGCGAGACCGAAAGCATGGCAGCCCGTCCCTCGGCGACGGCGAGGCGCCGAGGCCTAACCTAGCCTAGCTGGTCCAATCCGATCCACATCTACCCAGATGGCAGGTACGCACCTCTGAATGAAGATGCATTGCAAAATTGCTTCAAAATCCACTCGAAATCACACGATTCCATCCACGGATTTGCAGTGCCCAATTATTTAGTTTAGTTTTCCCTCTATATATGATACTCCTGATTGACAAAACCACAGCTCACAATCTCACATCTCCCCATTTCTACATCTACTGTACATTATGCAACTCGTTTTAAGTATGTCTGATGTCTGCGTTACGGTATTACAAGCTAGACATATCACGCCATTTGATACTTTACACTGACTGATTAACCCCGTTCATCATGGGCAGTGCGCCTGCTGCATCTATGCTTTCGCGGTGGATGTGCCGGCAGCGGACACGCTCTCGAGGTATCTCTCGACGACGTCCAGGCCGCAGAGCTCCTTGACGACGGCCATCGTCGCCGGGACATCCATCTGGAAAGTGAGGGCAGAGTTCGCAGGCCCAGTGCAGACGGAGAACTCCTTCCTGGCAGCCCTGATGGCCTCCCTCATCGCGCAGTGCACAGAGCTCGCAAGAAGCAGCGGTGGTTCACCAGATGCTGCAAACAAAGAGATGTTAGGGGGTGCAAGTAACCATAATTCATTAGCTCAAATTCAGACTGTTTTCAGTTCTCAGGAGTCAGGAGGTTGTCACGATCTGCAAAAAATGTAGGGAGAGAATGAAAACTGTGACAAAAGGCTCACCCTTCGAAGAGAGGACACGCTTCTGGTCGCGGGCGCTGTTGATTAGTTCGACGTTGAACTGCTTCGGGATGGTGTCGACTGTGGGGATCTTGTATGTCCATGTGCCATCGTTGATGACCATGCCATCAGAGTTCGTTGTGTACTCCTCATTCGTAAAGAAGCCCACTCCTTGGACAAATGCACCTTCCACCTGAGTGAATCAAGATTCAAAAGCAGTTAGCAGTGTTCGGAGGAGCAGCATGTTTTCATTAATGTAGTAATCTGTGCAAGCAGCTAATGTTTCGGGGCTAACCTGGCCCAAGTCCACAGCTGGGTTTAGGCTCTGCCCACAATCATACACGAGGTCACTCCTTAGAATTGTGGTTGCTCCAGTCAGGACATCAACTTCCACCTGGGATGAAATTTCAAATCATTTGTCAGCACTAAGCAGGACTGGATCTGCAGCCTCCCAACAATTTAGCTTGGTAACTCCAATTGCAGTTTGGATCAGGGATACCTCACTAGTGGCAGCTCCATAGTTCAAGTAGCTTGTGAAAGATGGATCAGGGGTCCAGTATGCATGTGCCGATAAGTTCACGCTTGCCATACTTGCCTGCATGAGAGGAACAAACTGAGATGACCAACTGAAATACAAGCGGATATTGTTTTCCTGGGACTTGTAAGATTCCTCCCCTAAATTGCTACTGCTTGCCATTTGGTGATGTCGCAAAGGAAGCAAACTAAGATTAAAGCAACTGCTATTCTTGGCATGTTACTGGGAAAATCAGAATATTCAAAGCTTATCCTCACCTGAGCAATTAAGGCACTCCATTCCACTGTGCCGACCTTAGCCTCCAGGCTCTCCTTTATAGGCTTAAGCCTCTCAACAAGTGCAGTGCACGAGAGTCGAACGGCTTCACAGCTTGTTTCAGAAGTGGTGCTCCCACCAGTGAACCCTCCCTGGATCATGCTCAATGTGTCAGCCTGGATAACCCGCACCTTGTCAAGAAGGCATTCGCCGCCATCAGGACACAGCTGTCCCAACCCGAATGCTGTCATCTGTTTCACTTTAGTCCAAAGCCCTTGCCCTATCTCGACTCCTCCAACCTCAACCGCAATGGAACCATCATTCATGATAGACACCTTGCCTGGAGTCGGCCGAAGCCGCACCTCGTATGTGATTGGCACACAAGAAATGCCACGTTTCTTCCACTTGTTGCTTCTGTTGAAGTGCTCAACCATTTCAGCTCTGCGGTGGTAGTCTGGGGACGAGGCCAGCTTATCAAACATGGTGACCAGGCTGTATGTAGAAGCATCACCTGCACTGTCTCCATAGAACACTGCAAGGCTCTCATGGTCATGCAGATTCTTCCTCCTGATAGTGTTAGTGTCAGCTGAGAGTGCCGAGGCAACATGCTCAATAATGGCTTCAGCAATGAAAGAGCCCTGCACATCTCCAGGACTTCTCATTGCTGATTTTGATGAGACATTCGTCTTGCAGACCTTGGCGTCAAATGCAAGATTTCCCCAGTTGTATTTTTTGAGAGCGCCTATGATAGCAGGTGGCATCAATGGACTCACATCGGGTGATATTCCAGCATTGATCCCAAGGTCGAGGTGCAAGGCCGTGATCTTGCCATCTGACTTGAACCCAACGGAGTACTTCACCTTCATAGGATGCCGCCCACCTGCTATTATCATGTCTGTCTTTCGATCGAGATACATCCGAACAGGACGCCGTAGCTTGAATGCGGCAACAGCACATGCACATGCAACCTGACAAGGAGGAAATTCATGGTCATCTCTAGCACATATTGTCTCAAACTGTTATCTGGTCAGGTTATGAATATCCACTGGCAGTGTATTGGTGACTGAAAATAGAAATATCCAGCATAGAAAAGCTCTAGTTACTCAGGACTTACATGTATTGCTTTCATCGCCTTTCCACCAAAGCCGCCTCCAACTCTTCTGGTAATGAGACGGACATTGTGAAATGGAATGCCAAGGCACTTTGCAACCACATTTTGTGTGACCTCAGGTATTTGCGTCGATGAATAGATGGTTATGCAGTTATCTTCATCAGGAATAGCAAGTGCCACTTGTGTCTCCATGTAGAAATAATACTGGGAATCAAGTTTGACCTGCAGAAACAAAAATACTAGGTGTTGAGTGTGTTTACCCTTGTTGGAAACAGAAGCTTACGTCCTCTTGAAACATAACAAGGTTTGTACCTCAGCTGATATAATCTTGTGATCAGCTTCAGACATCCCTTGGTTGTAGTCACCAACTGGCTTGGGAGCTAAAAATGGAGGGACTTGAAAGTAGCTGTTTTGTTGGATGGCATCCTCTATAGTCAGAATCGGTGGCTGCAAATTTTCCGTGCTATACTCAATAACAGCTTGCTTCGCTGCCATATAGGCGTACTTCTGTGTTTCAGCAATCTGAGTGATAGAAAAACAACAGACCACAGTAAGGTTGGGTAAACAAAACTTATAGACGGTTTTTGAAATCTGTAAGGACACTAAGAAACATTACCACGACACCAATATTTTGACCAGCAAACTCAGCAATTGGATCAGCAAAAAGTGCTTCATCTCCCAGCATTGGGAAGCTGGATCCAATATTTTGTCCGCCGCTGGGAATATCCTTTGCAGTGATAACTGTGATGACCTTCTTCGAAGCCAAAGATGTTTTAAAGTTTATACCCTTAACATGAGCATGAGGGTGTGTGCTATAGATAAATGCTCCATAGAGGCAATCCTTGGGAGCAGGGATATCGTCAACGTACACAGCCTCCCCTGTGTCAGTAAAAGGAATATGGTTAAGTACATTTTTTTTCTGGAAGAAACTACATTTAAGCACTAAACATGCAAGGGAAAATTATGCATGGATGGAGCTTTTTTGGATGTTATTTTGTCTTGACTAAAGTCACTAAACTAGTTATTTTGTGGAGTATGAAAAAAATGGTTTACATCAAATATGTTCAGAAGCTCAATATACTGAGATTGATCTAAAGTAAATCAATATATACATTGGAATAAGAGTATATACCAGAAGCTTGGAGCTCTGCCCCAGCTTTCTTGATCGGCTTGCCAACTGGCTTGTATTCGTCAGTGAAAACCATTTCTTGTCTTGAGCGTATTGGCAAATCATTGCTGTCAACCTTCAGAAGCTCCTCTGGTGAGTGCTCAACGCTACCATTTGTGACTCCATTCGTATGAGACCCATTTGTAACATTGATCTTCCCTGGTTCAATGGAACTATTGGCGAGGGAAGATAGGAAAGTGAACAAGAAACTGACAGCCAAGCTGATTCTGTATTCAGGATGTGTTGTGCCTTCTGACGGTAAAACAGTCTCTTTAAGCAACTGAACTGCTTCAAGTATAACAGATGAGGTCACCGATTTGCCCTTCAGGAAATCCTCCACCTTCCTAACTCTGATGGCATGATCAGCTCCGTAAGCACCGAAAGCCAAGCATATATCCTCAATGATATCTCCACCTGATGTCCTTGCAAAGAAAGCAGAATTAACATATGATACAGCATTGCCAAATGGGCGAGGGGCTGCTCGGAAAGTCTCAAAGGTGAGGCCATCTGAACTCCAATCTGGGATGAATATGCTCAGCAACAGGGTCCTAGAATCACAGGGAGGCTGCTGCAAGAACTCCTCCATAGCGAGGCACAACCTTTTGGAAGCCACCTGGATAGTGACGGTTGAACCTGCAGCTAGCAGTACGGTTGCAATGTCTGACGGGAACTGCAACCTCTGCGCCATGATTATGTTTCCACCTATGGTTGCAGTGTTCCGAACGAACGGCGAGGCCACTTTGTTCAGGTGATCAGCAATCTTTCTGAAGACCAGATTTCCATCTGACAACACTTCAATAGCTTTAGAGATGGACACAACTGATCCAAGCTCAATTCCCTTGTTGCTTCTGTTGATGACTGAAAGCTCTGGGATCCCTTTGATGTCAATGTACTTGTCATGAAGGTCTTGATCCTTGTACACTCCAGACCCAGTGTTTGAAGCCACTATCTTCACAGAATTCTCATCGAGGGAGTTAGACTCGAACAGCCTCTGAAGCTCGTCAATGCTCTTAGGACGGTACCAGCCGTCGTCGGAAACCAGAACTGGGACATTGTTCGCCTGCTCAACTGAGGCCTTAATCTCAGATTTAAGGAACTCCGGGAAAGTGCAGACGGCACCACTGTTGTAGCCTGGCAGCTTGCTGACATCTGCAGGCTCATTGCCCTTCTTCCAGAAGCAGTTGAGACCCAGGTCCTCGAGATCAACATCGGCTGCGAAGCTCTTGCAGGCGTCAACAATGGGCCTGTACCCGGTGCACCGGCACAGGTTGCCTGAGACAGCCTTCTCAGCCTCTGATGTGGTGAGCTTGGAGAAACCGGCGGGTGGGGCCGGACGGTCGGCTGCCTTATCGGCCTTGACAAGCGCGGAGAAGATGGACACGCACATGCCAGGTGTGCAGAAGCCGCACTGGGAAGCGTGGAAGCCTGAGAGGCGCTGCTGCACAGGGTGGTAGCCATCCTTGGTGTTGCCAATGCCCTCGCTGGTGGTCACCGAGCAGCGGTCCACGCTGTGGAGAAGCGTTAGGCAGGAGCTTGCTGAGAACTCGGTCACCTCGTCTGTGGCTGGGTCATACTTGGAGATGAGGACGACGCAAGCACCACAGCCACCTGCAGCAGCGTGAAATTTTAAAAGGGGCAAGAGGTTAGCTTTCTTTTTTTTTTTCTCCTGAGCACACAAAAGATTTGTTCATCATTGCATTAACTTAAATAATAAAAGGTGCTTAATTTTTAAACAAAGAAGTGCACGAGGTTAGCATAATTGTGGTGTACAAAGTGTACAGTGCAGCTACTGTTCTTGATGTGTTAGTTACACACACAGGACCTAACCACCTCATGATCTAACATGCAGGGTATGGAAATTTGATATGGAAGCCTGGCGTTTTGTGATCTGGCGTACTTTATCTACAGCGAAGGTTTGTTTGGTCCTGTTGCCTGGAAAGCGCTCGGGGGCAACAACTTTCCATATGCAGTGGCACATGTTCTCTGATGATAGATGAAGAAGACCAAGGAGCTGGAACAGTAAGCCTTAAAACAGAGCCGTCTTGTTCATCCTGGGTCCTGTGACCAGATTTTCATTTTGCTTGGCTAGCTGGTCTTGGCCGACTTTGATGTCTTGGTGCGGGAGTAGGCTAGATGCCCGCGGGAGCGGTTTTGATGTTGTTAGCCGGGGCTCATGTGAGCCCCTTATTTCGCGCCGCCACTGCCAGGTGGCCCCGGCGGCGCCCACGGCCGCGCCGCCGCCGCCCGCAACGCCGGTTAGGGTTCCGGGTTGGGGGAGATGCATCTCCGGCGGCTCTAGAAGGGGTTTGGGGGTGGCGGCCGGCCTGGCGGAGGTGGCGGGCGGCAGGCGGAGGCTGGGCGGTGGGAGACGGCGGTCTGTAGGGGCGCTGCGGTAGGTCAATTAGCGTCGGCGGCGGTCGGTGGGCGGCGACGGAGGCGGCCGAGGCCGCCGGAGCCAGGGGAGGAGCCGGCGGCGGGGGGCGGGGGCCCACCTGGCAGCGGCGGCGGCGGCAATTCGGGGCTCACATGAGCCCCGGCTAACAAAATCTGCGTCCCCCGCGGGAGCTCTTCACATCTTGTAATAACCTGGGACGTGTGTGTTTTCACGACAGGCCGACAGCGCTTTCTGCTGAACACTCTGTAATTTGGTAATTCCACTGTTGCCGGTAATGGAAGAGGTGGATATTGCGTCTGAATTTTGTTCAGACAGTGCTTTGGGGAGCTTGTACTTGGATGATTGGATGCCCTGTGCCTTTCCACGGGCTCCAGATGGCGACGTCCCAAGGAAAAATGTAGAGGAAAACAAGAAGATATTTTTTTCTTTCGAAATAAGGAAAAACACAAGAAGACGGAAGCCCCTAAAACAAGAAGATCTAAGGCCTTGTTTAGTTCCAAATCCAAAATGAATGTTTAGACACATGTATGGCGTATTAAATGTAGGTAAAAACAAATCGCATTATATAGATGGACTGGAATTTGTGAGACGAATCCAATGAGTCTAATTAGGACGTGATTAGACAATAAATTGCTACAGTAATGCTACAGTAATGCTACAGTAACATGTGCTAATGACAGGTTAATTAGGTTCATTAGGTTCGTCTCGCGAATTCCAAACGTAATCTGCAATTAGTTTTTTAATTAGTCTATGTTTAATACTTTAAATGTGAAAAGATTTCCTTTCAAAATCTTTTCACCGTGGAACTAAACCCGGCCTAAGCTATGGTCAGCGAAATCTGGTGCACGTATGTGCGGTGAAGCCTACGTGCACGTGTCTCCTTTCCTGTGCAGTTCTCTGCGAAGCTAGAGAATGAATAGGGTCGTCAGCTCGTGTATGGACAGCAGTTATTGCAGCTTCACCCTTCAGCAGCTGATCGAAGAAGTTGAGCCACGACGAAGAAGCCGATGGCTATTGAAGCTACTCGACAGCAACTTCCAAGAAAATCTCCACTACGTGCCTGGTGATCCTCTCTCTCCAGCTCAATCAGATCAAGATTCTCCCAAGGTAGCGCGGCTCCGAATCTTACGAGAAAATGAAATGAAACCAGAAACAAGAGCATATATGGATCGGATGCACAAGATAGGCGATCGAGCAGCTGTTACACTACCTTCGCCGCAGCCGAGCTTGGGTCCCCTGACGGGCGTGTGGTTGCGGAGGAACTCGAGCAGCGTCGTCGACGGCTCCACGCCGGCCGCCTCGTACCTCTGCCCGTTCACCGCCACCACCACCGCCGGCGCCGGCGCCGCCTCCCCCATCTCGATCTCCTCCTCCGATCCGAAACCTCAGTCACCCACCTCCCTCGCTCCTGGCCACACTGCAGTGGGAGTGCGCAGCAGAGCGGACGACTGGGAGGAGCGAGGGCACTCGCGGCAGCCCCCTATTGTTTATACTGCGAGCTAGTAGTGGGAGGAGTGCTAGCGAGTCTTCCAGCGCAGGCCCCGGCCGGGGGTGATGATGCACGCGCTGACGACGCCGGGGCGCGGAAAGCGACGAGGGAAAGTGAGGCGCCACCGTGGTAGCGCCGGCCCCTAGGCGCTCACGTTCTCACCCCCGCAGGGTCAAGGGGAGTGACGGGGTGTGGTGTGTGCGTGGAGCATGGGCGCCACGCGCCACCGTGCGCGCCTTGCTTGCTATCGGGATCCGCCTTCACACATGCAACGCACGGGAGAAAACGTAGCCGGCAAGGTCTGCTCGGCTTTCTCGGATTTATGCACAAGCACAAGCGGAGAGCATCTGCACGCGTGGTGGTGGCGCACGCCGCACCGGCACGGTCGAGGGGAGACGTAGGTCAGGTGGACACGAGCTGCACGGGGTCCGGCCGGCTGGCAAATAGACATTTTTCTTTCCTGAAGATCACAGAAAGAATTGTGGCGGACGGACGGGCTTGTCCACGGCCGTTTCGGCAACGCCGGCGGTGGCGCCGAGCGTGCGTCAGTGCGTGTATATCGATAGATCCGAAGCTCGTGAACCAGCAAGGACGCGTCGCGGGGCCGGCGCGCATGGATTCGATGGTCCCGGGCTTACTTTAGCAGAGTTGGTACGGTACTGGCCATACACGAGTGGCCAGTCTTCCGGGGCCCTCGTTGCTCGCGCGATGTGATGCGAAGGATCACATGTCGGACTCCGGAGGCTTTGGGCTGAAAGGTCGTCTATGTATTCAACTAGAAATAATTGCACGCTAACGCCGTGCCAGTTAGAAATTATATATATGTGATCGCTTGTTATTACCATGAGTGATGGTTTACTCTGGCATGACCCCTCGGCAAGTTCAAATGGCGGCAAGGGAGATGTTTTCGACCATAGAGACAAAGTGCGCGTCTATGATGGCATTCTTCTATTGTTGCGCTAGAGTTCGTGGGAATTGATGACTGGCGCGACACGTTGTCATTGGTGGCCTGCTACCCAGCGACAACAAAGAGAACAGAGAGAAAAACATGAGAGGAGGAGCTACGGTAATGAACTCATCCTCCCAAAAACGATGGCAGTGGGCTTCACACGTGAAGTTGATGATCTCGAGGAGGGTGGTGCCTCCTTCCATGGCAGCGGCACCACTTATGATCTGAGTAGAGGCTCGTGGGGAGGATAGAGAATGCGATTTGACACACGAGGAGGAGAATTTGGATGAGTAGCTGAGGAGCGCAATGTCTGTGTCATGTTCTGAACTTCGTGGGAGGTAAGGACGGCTCTCTAATGCACAAAGGGCACCATGATTTCATTTGCCAACAATACAAAATTATTAGTACATGGCGGTCGAGCAATTGCGTAACAGCGCAGCTAGAAGCCTAGAACAACGTGGCAAGTGAGTACGCACCGACTCTCAGTGGGCTCGCTTTTTTTCGGCGACATGAATGTACCAATTTCTTCTGAAGATAATGCCGAGATACCAGCACGCGTGACGCTCGTATGCAAAGCGTAACATTGAAAATCTGAACCACGTGGCAAATGAGGATGCACTGACTCTTTCTTTTAGTGATATAGTTTCACTATTTTTTTGACAAAATCAAAATAGTTCTTGTATAGAAAAAACAAAAAAAGTAAAAAGAAAAATATGCTACAGTAAAAACAAAAAAAGTAAAAAAATCTACTACAGTAGCAGAGGGGCTCTTATGAGTAGCTGAGGAGCGCAATGTCTGTGTCCTGTTCTGAACTTCGTGGGAGGTAAGGACGGCTCTCTAATGCACAAAGGGCACCATGATTTCATTTGCCAACAATACAAAATATTAGTACATGGCGGTCGAGCAATTGCATAACAGCGCAGCTAGAAGCCTAGAACAACGTGGCAAGTGAGGACGCACCGACTCTCAGTGGGCTCGCTTTTTTCGGCGACATGAATGTACCAATTTCTTCTGAAGACAATGCCGAGATACCAGCACGCGTGACGCTCGTATGCAAAGCGTAACATTAAAAATCTGCAACCACGTGGCAAATGAGGATGCGCTGACTCTTTCTTTTAGTGATATAGTTTTACTATTTTTTATACAAAATCAAAATAGTGCTTGTATAGAAAAAACAAGAAAAAGTAAAAAGAAAAATCTGCTACAGTAAAAACAAAAAAAAGTAAAAAAATATCGACTACGGTAGCAGAGGGGCTGGGAGGCCACCGATCCTCCCAGAGATATGTATCTACTTACTTATTATGGAGGACAAGTTTTTCTCGTATACGGACAAACAAGAGCGTAGACTAAACTAGCAGTCACGGGATGACAAGTTGCATGCCCCCCGACTATTACAGTAGTATTCCATGGTACGTGTAGGCGGTAGCAACATGGAGAGAATTTAACTTTTTACCATCATGCGAGGGGTGCAATTAACCTCTCTCACATTCACCTCTCTCTCATAGTGGTAAATCTGTTACCATCCACCCCCACATGATGGTAAAAAGTTAAATGCCCCGCAACATGGCACTACTACCAGTCGATCTTCCCTCCACGCAGAGTCTTCCCACGCGGGCGATGGATGGCGATGGATGGCGACCGTGAGGTTCCATCCCATATCCCAGCCAAAAGTCACCAAATCCTCCGCTACGACGACGACGTGGCCAGTGAGCCAGCCAGCGGGAGGTCGCCTTGGGGAATTGGACGGAACGGAGGATCGACGAGCCAACCGACGAACGGGGACAAAGAGAGCGGCCGGCGCCCTAGGCTTTTGTCGGCCTTGGATAGTTGGATATGGATGTGTCCTCATTCCTGCCGTCACCTACGCTACCCATTGGTGGTGTGGGCGTGTGGCGTGGGTTCATTTCATCGGTTCACTCCCCCGCTTTCGGAGCAAGAATCCAATCCGAAAGCGACGGGTGACGGTGACGTGAATAATGACTGTGTGACCAGACTGTGCATATATTCGATGGTTAGCGTAGCGGGCAGAAGACACGAACTGTTGCGACTACTGTAACTCTGCGTGACGTCCTGGCTGACGCCACGGATCATTCAGAAGCAACACCGTGCTGCTACCGTCGTCGTCGTCTGTACGTACGTACGTGGCGTTGGAACGGGTGGGATATGCTCTCGTTTGATCGAACCGAGCAGGAGCGCGCGGCGAACCTGTCATTTTCCGTTTCCTAACGATCAAGTTCCAGACGGATCCATTGTCAGTGGTTCTAGCTTGCTTTCTCCTCTCGACCGGCCTCTCCACTGATAGCTCAGCGTCTGAAAGTGAGCGCTAAGTGCTTTTAAGGCCAACTTTGCCAGGAGGAGAGCCACATCCTGCTAGCTGTCACGCCGATCAATGCTTAATTGGAGAATTTTAAATAAAGTTTCTACTATGACTAGTGGTTTTTTTTTTTTTGCGGGTAATTTCTACTGCTAGTATTTGATCCATGGTAATTGATAACAGGTTGTAAAGCAGCCAAGTCGTCGAGAAATTTTGTTTTAGGCGGTGAGACAATAAATTAAGGACCTAATGTCCACCACTTAGCTAGTGGCGGATGATAGTATATTATTGCCTATTATATTTATTATTATATTATATCCCATCATGGGTTGATGTTGTCCGATATATATAATTCATGAGACAGTTTAGCGCGGCATTTGATCGTCAGGGTAGAGGCCGGGCAAGGCGGCCATGAGCTTGATAACGCTGGTTGTCGTGTGTTTAGTAGAAGATAAGTGGGCCCTCTCCCCACTACGAAATGATTATTGTAAATCCTGAACTGAACGCGAATTATATTTAATTTGAACCCCAGCATTACCGGATGCTAAGTCTACCTCAACAACCATACTACTCCCTCCGTCTCAGGATATAAGGCGCGGTCAAACTTGGCACGGTCTTTAATAATAAGATTTGACTCTTAATATCTTTTATAATATAATACTTGTAGCAACAAAATTATAGTCATATGAAAGTACTTTTAAATATGAATACAATTATATTATTGTTGTAAGACAAAGTTTTTATTATACAAGCTTAATCGTAGGTCAAAGCTTTCAAAGTTTGAATTTTGATTTACGTGCGTGCCTTATATCCTGAGACGGAGGGAGTACTACATATATATATCCAAGATGTGGATGCTTTTATCGACAAAGGAAATTATATTAAATCCAAGATTTTTCCATCGAGTTGATACTCGTCATGGGGATGTACGTGGACGACGATAGGTCCATCATCGTTTGTTGTTTACTCTGCGTTGGAAATTGTTTTAGTTTTAGGCTGGACTGTTGTTGATTCTTTGACTTCCGGTTGCTTGGCGAGAGCGACAGAATCGTCTCGTTTTCCTTCCTCTCCGTCAGCAGATGAATGTGGAAGCAGCGCTAGTAGCTTTTTTTTCTCTGGGTCAATTGCCACGTTGTTCGTTTGGCTTATCATCTCAGCTCAACAGATTATTCTCCTCACAGAACACTATTAAATCAGTCCAACAGATTATTCTTCTCTCAGACTTTCTAGCCCAGCTCAGCAAAATGTATGAATTTCTCATGTATTTTTCATCCCAGCCCAGCCTTATATCGTATTTTTCATTTATTTTTCTCGATCTAGTCCTGAGAACGACAGGAGACGTAGCCCTAGTACATATTGTGGGCTTAAACTTTGCGCGACTGCATCATATGCAGATTTGCAGCCCACACTTAAATGTGTGAAAACTAAGGCTGGGCCAAAGACGCGTGCTTTTCAACCAATGAACCCATCTGTCTCTATCTGAGGCCGGGCCAAAATCATCTGGTCCGATTGTAAGTATTGGGCCGTTTTCGTCCCCTTTCTCCTTCGGGCCTAATTTATCTTGTTTACCTACACTGGAGCGGCCCTTGCCAGCTAGGCAGTAAAGGGGGAAAAAAACATAATTGATGTCATTCCGTATATTTTGGATTTAACTTGCTAACACAATCCAAAATTGTACCATGGACGATGGACGAACCGATTTTCACAAACAATTAAATAATCTCATGTGGAATATTATGATTAAGCTTCATATTAATTTTACGTATGCAAAAATGTGAAATATATCATATAGATCAATATATTTTTATCACTGGAACGATCTAAATATATTACAAAGCAATTAATTATGGATGTATTTAAAACCATTTATAAGAGAAAAGAAGAAGAATGTGCAAATACTATGTATCAGATAAAAAATAACTACAAGATGATTGTAAGGGAAAAAAAAGAAAGAACAATAGAAGGGAAATGGATAGAAAAATAAAATCCATCGTTCTGTTATTCTGGATAGAAGGAGAAGGTAAAAGAAAAGCAAATAAAAGAAAATAAAACAAGATATATGCCACTATTGGGCTACAAGAAGCCGCTAGTAGGCTATCCGCACGTCTTCCCTCTCTCATCCTCATGAGTAGGCGTCAACCAGAGAATTGTAGGACGCATGGCATATAGTTACGGAACTACGCCATGATCGATACAACATAGAGATACGTTGGCATTTACTTAAGATAGGTCTTGGAGGAATTCTTGAAAAAATTTATCCACAAATGCTTCCTGACTCACTTGGCCAAGGAATATATCACAAATATAGTACTCCATTAACGATGTTATGGGCAGGGTTAGATGTCGCTTCAACAAACTGTTGAGTTGTCATGTGAAGAAGATTGTGCAACATGATTCTAACATTGAGCCGTTTCGTTCCCTTTCAATTTCTCCTTTGGGACCAATTTTCATTTTGTAGCCCAGGCGAGTGAAATAAAAGGTTAAAAAAATACAGTGATATGATATCATATCCTATACATGAAATAAAAAGTTTGAAACTGAAAAAACCGTAGTAAATATCAAATAGTATCGAAATCTATCTAAGCGATATCTCTATGGGTGATTCGGTCTCAAACGATACTGGCATTTATACGGTAGAATTTTGGAGCGCGGCGCGGTGCTGCGATACTATGGGCGACTCGGTCTCAAGCGATGCCGGCATTTATACTTAAAATAAATTTTAGAGAAATATATCTATGAAATAAATCCTGAAGAAATCTATCTGCGCAATATCTCTAACCTCATAGCGGGTCCCACTGACACAATCTCCATTTCTAGCATTTAAGCCTAAGCGAATACCGTACTAGTGTCTAGTGGTAGAGGAAGACGAAGATGACAGTAAACCCTTGTTCTCCGCGGTGCTAAACCACCCCGGCACTCCCTCCCTCGCCCCTCCTTTCTCCATAGCCAGCATTTTGCTCCCGCACGGTAAACCCTGGCAGCTTGGATAGCGTGCTGACCGAGGAGCAAAGATGAGCGACACGCTTGACCTCGAGCTGCGTCTCGGGTTCGGACCTCGTGATGTCGCGCCGGCGACGCCGGCGCCGGCGGAGGTGAGCGATCATGGTGAGACAGTGCAACTTGTAGAAGCCGCCGGCGAGAAGGAGGAGGAAGAAGAAGAAGCAGAGATGGGGAGCAAGCGCGCGAAAGCCGAGCCGCCGACGATGGAGCCAGCGTGGGTGCGCGCCGAGCTCGTGGCATGCCACGGCTTCCCGGGCGACCTGCCGCTACACTTCGTGCAGGAGAAGGTCCTGACAGGATCCGATCTGCAGTCGGATCAGAGCCGGCTCCTCTTCTGCTCCGCCGGCTCCGCTCGCCTCTCCTTCCTCTCGGCCGCCGAGCTCACGCGCTGCGGCCTCGACGACGACGGCGCCCGTCGTCGCCGTCACCAAGAGAGACGCGCCGCCGCGCCCGCGCCGGGTCAAGGCCAGGACGGCGCGGAGAAGAAGAAGAGAGAGAAGACGAGGTTCCCGGGTGTGCCGGTGCTCGTCTACGAGCGCGTCGCGGAGGCGGAGCTGGCGGCGCCGGCGGCGCTCAGGCTCAACTCGTTCCGCAGCAGCATGGGCATCGTTATCAACGGCCTGGGGTACAAAAGGTTCGTCGCCGGCAGCGGGTTCAGGAAAGGCGACCGCGTCGAGGTCTGGGCGTTCCGGCGGCCGCATGACCAGCACCTGTGCTTCGTCATCGCCAAGCGGGACGACGTCGATCAACCAGCAATGCAAAAATGAATCGGCGGCTAGCTAGCCTAGTAGCACTGTCGCATCCACCATCCAGCAAGGATTCTTGTTAGAATCTTTTTTTTACCATATTTTTGCTTTTGTAAATCTAGTGAGGAAATGGAAAACGGGCATCGTCGCAAGACGGCCTAGATCATGAGTCAAAAACCTACTCGCAACCGTTGCGCCGCCGGCCGCGTGTGTGATGAGAAATCTTGACGAGCTCGGAAGGCGAAGGGAAGGGATCGCGACGGAAGGTCGAGCCCGTCACGACCGGCGCGCCGTGTTACACCGACGCGGTTTCGCTGGGACGAAACGGGAAACCACCGACGCAGTCCGTACGAAACAGGAGGTTATGTTTGTTAAGGTCGGCGAGCCAGAACCAGACAGAGATCTGGCTCGGTTCGGAGTCACGAATGCATCTGATCCGACCAGGAGAAAAGGTCGCGTCGTGTATACACTCCGAACCAGCAACGCTTCCGTCGGCCGTAGGCCCGCAGCCGTGTCGCCCTAGCATACTAGCACGCCCATATAAAGCCACGGCCAACCCACCCCGACGCACAGAGGCCAATTGCACTCGATCCGCCGCGAACAAACTCGCCACGCTCTCCCTCCGACGTGTTCGGCCACAGCACGTACCCGATCGACGACGCTCGGCACCGTAGCGATGGCCACGCAGAAACGTAAGAGCGTCGACGTCGACGAGACCATGGCCGCCGCGTGCGCGAACGGCTGCGGGTTCTTCGGCAACGCCGCGACCGCCGGCATGTGCTCCAAGTGCTACCGCGACCACGCCGCCGCCGCCGCGGCCACAACGCTCACCGACGAGGAGAAGAAGAAGATGCAGTCAGTTTTCGACACGGGCGTCGCCGCCTTAGCGCCGCCGGAGAAGAAGACCAGGATCGCGCGCGCCGCCTCCGTCGAGCCGTGCTCTGCTGGTGATGCAGCCGGGGCCGATCCAGCGACGGCCGCGGAGCAGCAGCAGCAGCAACCTGTGGATCCCGCGAAGCCTCCGGCGGCGGCGAACCGGTGCACGGCGTGCCGCAAGAAGGTGGGCCTGCTGGGGTTCCGGTGCTGCTGCGGGGAGACCTTCTGCGGCGCGCACCGGTACGCGGAGAAGCACGCCTGCGGGTTCGACTACAAGCGCGCCGGACGCGACCGGATCGCCAAGAACAACCCCCTCGTGGTCGCCGACAAGATCGCCAAGATTTGAAACCAGACAACTGATGATGCATCTATCCAGATCCAGGATAAACGTGTATATAGAATTATAGATAGTGTGCTAGTAGTAGTTTAGTTTGCAGGCAGCATTAGCCCTTAGTGATTTTAATTTTGTGGATGATGGGTTTTTGTTTCAGTTGTACTCAGTGTCCTACTTGTACTGCTTGTGCTTGTTGGTCGACCGACGTGCACAAGCACACCCGTGCGGCGAAGATCCTACCGCCAGGGGAGTGTTTTCAGGCCGCATGACTCCAGAGCCAAACTCTACCAACTCCACCCACTTTTCTACCCAAACACCTCAACTCGACCAACTCCAAGAGCAGCCTAACTCCATGGAGTTTAGGGAGCTCTAGTTCATTTTGGTGGAGTACCTCTTTTGGAACTCCAGGAACTCCAAATATAAACCTAGTCGTGGAGTTTGAGGGTAATTACCCACCACTGCCACTGATTACAAAAAAAAACGGTTCGTTCTGTTTCTCATCCTCCCTCTCCGACCCCTTATCCGCTTCCTCCTCCCTCCCCCTCGACACAGCCCGCCGCCCCCAGCCCTCCCCGTTGGCGTCGCCCCAGCACAACGGCACCCAAGGCGGCGTCCGCCGGGACCCCGCCGAGCACGGCCGCATCGTGTCGGCGCCGCTCATGTGGGCGGAGGCCCTAGACCTGCTCCTCGCTGCTCATCGCCAGGTACGCCTGCATCGACCAGACTGACGGCACCGGGATGAACATCATGGACATCAACACGCGCCAGCTGCGCGAGGACGCTCTTCAGGTCCCCTTCTTTTGTTTGCCTCTTGAAATGTTCATGGTTCAGAGTTTCAGGCTTCATCAGGTCCCCATTTTGATTTTTCTTTTTTGCCCCGCACAAAGTCAGCAGGCACCAACGGCAACGGGAGAGGATCATGGCCGACGCCGGCGGTGGCTGCTGCTCCGTCTGCCTCCCCAACGACTCTCTCTTCCTCGGCCTCGACTGCTCCACCCAGTAATTGCTCTCCGACGACTCCTTCATAGTCTTCGCTCGCGCGTTGCGTTGACTTGCTTCCTCTTCACTCCCCTCATTGCTCAGGTCGCTCAAGGCCCCCCGCGCAGTCGCCGCCACCCCCTGCCCTCCTCGCGCGGCGGCGCCGTGCCCTGCCGTGCTCGTCGTCGCCCCCTGCGGAGGATGAAGAGGATAAAAACAGAGATGTTAGTGTGGATGACATATGGGACCCACGAGTGGGGGCAAAAATGGCAATCTACCTCAAAATCTTGATTTCTGGAGTTTGGAGCAACTTGTTAGCCGAACACCCCCTTCAGTCAGCTCTTGCTCCATGTAGAGCTTGCTCCAGCTGGAGTTTGGGAGTGGAGCTGATCTTTGTGGAGCAAGAGCTATGCCAAACAGGGCCTTATTCGAGCAATATCAGGGGAAGATCCCCACCTACATTTTATTGATCAAAGGCTCGTTAAAAAACACGTCCCCGACATTCCAAGGACGTGTAGCTCGTCGCTTTGTCTCTTGTGTCCTCGGACGTATGTAAAGGGAGCACTGTGTGCTTTGGACCTCTGGTTGTGTTCCTGAACTTCGCCCTGGAGATGTAGCTGTTTCGTTTGCTATTCACTGGTGCAGATACGATCGAGATCCTAATAAGAACTCTGCTGGGCGTGTTTGGGAGAGCTCCACTCCAACTCTAGCAACTCTGCTCCATAAAGTCCCTGCCAAACGCGTTCAGCTCTAAGAACTCCAAAAAAAAACGTGAAGTTGGAGGTGAACTCCATGTTTTCGTTGGAGCTCCTCAAGGGGTGCTCCAAAAACACTTGTTACGTATATCCTCATGGAGTTGGGGTAAAATTACCCACCATTGTCACTAGTTACACATGTATCGGTTCGTTCTATTTTTTTCTTCTTTTCGCTGGACCGACTCCCCGGCTTTCCCGCCGCCCCGCCCGTTGAGCCTCGCTGGCCCCACCTGTCGGACCGCGCCGCCCTAACCTGCGCAGCTGCCGGAGCTGCGGCGCCCGCGCTGCTGCCGCCGCTGCCACTCCTACGCTGCCGCCAGAGCTTCTCCGCCCTAGCTCGCCAAAGCCCCGCCTGTCGAGCCTCGCCGCCCCACCCCTGCGCCACCGCTGGAGATGGCCGTGGGCGTGCTGGCGTTGGAGCTCGACAAGGAGTGGTGGAGCCGCGGAGGCCAGATGGTGATCTGCTTTGGTAGCTTCGTTTCTGATTTTTTGGGTGTCCAATATCGATGGTGTATGATTTGATCTATGCGCTTGGGTTCGATCTGGGTTTCTAGTGACTGGAGATGATTTGTGCTTGGGAGTTCAACGGGAAGCAGATGTTGACCAAGAATTTTCATTCGTTTCAATCCCATTTTCTTCTCGTTGTTTCATCTCCGTGCCGATTTGTCTGATTTTTTTTCTCTTCAAGATCGCTTGGCCTGATTGTGATGCTCTATCCGGGACAGTGGAACAAAAACTGTTGTTTTTCCTTCCTTTGGAGCTTCGATTTCTCTGCGTTTTCATGTCGATCGACCTCCTGGGCGAGGAAACCCGAGGAAGTCTTTTGAATCAGAGCGATGAAGAAGGTCTGAAGGATTGCTAGAATTCCAAGGATGTGTGTCAGTGTGAGAAGAAAAGAAAGAGACTGACATGTAGGTCTATTCACAAAGGACAATATAGACTATTCACAATAAGTTTTCATGTTTCTAAAGGTGGAGCACAATTAGCCAAACACGTATAGCAACTCTGTGTTTTTCTTAAATTGGTGGAGTGAAGCTGCAAAATGATAAAGTTGATGGAGTGCAGCTCTTCCAAACACGCCTGAGTTTCTCTGAGCCCTGATTTGGAAAGACCCAACTTTTGGCTCCTGAATCGTGCGACCAAGTCGACACTTGAAAAATACGAACCCGACGAGACAAGGAATCCAGCCCACCAGACCGTGTGTAGCGTCATCGTCGTGTCCCCGCCTTACAAAAGGAGTCGCATCGAATACACCGCTTGAATCGTTACCGGCGGTCGCACCAAACCATAAACTCGTACTTTTGCTCGTGTGTGTGTTTATAAATGTGCGCGCCCAACTCCTGATGCCAAGCAAGCGCAGCAGCAGCCGGGCAGACATCAAAGGACACCAACGCCCCCGGCACCCGCTTCCCGTGAAACATGGCTTCGCGTAGTAAGGCACTGCTAATGGCTTCAGCCGTGGCGGCCGTCGTCGTCGGCGTGGCCACTCTGCTCCCGGCGACCGCGTCCGCGGCGACGTACGTGGTCGGGGACGACGCCGGCTGGGACGTCGCGGTCGACTACGAGGCCTGGGCCAGGGGCAAGAAGTTCAAGGTCGGCGACACGCTCGGTACGTTATGTTGCTACAGTACGTACTAGGCCTGCACATGATGTCCGGCGTGGTTAACTGGTCGATTTGGCTGGCTCGCAGTGTTCCGGTACGAGACGCCGGGCGAGAAGGACGTGGTGGTGGTGGACGCGCGGGGCTACGCCGAGTGCACGGTGCCGGACAACGGGCGGCTGCTGGCCTCCTCCGGCAACAACCATGTGGTGCTGGGGGAGCCGGGGCAGTACTTCTTCATCTGCGACGCCGAGGGGGAGTGCGACTCCGGCATGAAGCTCGCCGTCACCGCCCACTGATCGGCATCTCGGCTAGCTAGAGCTAAGCTTGCCTGCTCTCGGCCATCCGTGTGTGCGCGGCTTACGTCCCTGTCTTCTTTAGTTGAGAGCATTTCAGTACGAGCTTAACAATAAACAGGGTGATGTATGTATGTTCTGGGCTTCTAGCAGTCTGGTCCGGTTTTTCAGTCAAGTCTGCTTCAATCAAATTATTTCAATTCGACTTCTCTTGGTTACTTCCATGTATATGCATGGATCCGTAGCGTTATTGGTATTGGGCGTAAGCGCAGCACATATTTCCAATGTTTCCCTGCAGAGTGAAATTAACAAGATGTCGTTCAGCTAGTCCTACATTCATTCTCGTATAGATCCACACAGTTTCAGAGAGCACCTTGTGGAATGCTTGTTTAATGGAAAAGTTGAGTGGAGACGAAGGGTATCTCAAGAAATACTCCATCCGTATTAAAAAATTACAAAATTAGTGATGTAATCAATATAGACTCTTTAGATTAATCTAAAGCGTTCGATCATCATTAAATCCGACGGTGTATGTTCAAAGGTGTAAGAGTTTTTAATTAGAGATGTAATCAACAATTCAACATGAACTCTTTAGATTAATTTAGAGAGTTCGATCATCATTAAATCCGAAGGTGTAGGCTCAAAGGTGTAAGAGTTTTAAATTAGAGATGTAATCAACATGGACTCTTTAGATTACTTTAGAGCATTTGATCATCATTAAATCCGACGGTGTAGGCTCAAAGGTGTAAGAGTTTTAAATTAGAGTAAATCAATGTGGACTCTTTAGATTAATCTAAAGCGTTCAATCATCATAGAATCCGATAGCGTAGGAGGTGTAAGAGTAAGATTTGTATGACCGTCAAATCTTTCGTTCTTTATATATTTATTCTATTAGAGTTGGATCTAATAATTAATTATTATTTCTTTCTGATTAATGTGAATTTTTTAGAATATGTAATTAGTATAAACATAGACAAACAGACAGTAGGGCTTGCCTGGTAGAGTTTCATCTGATTTTGATCTTGGAAAAAGTCTATTTTACTCCCCTCACCTATTCATTTTGTCCACTTAACCACCTAAGCAAAATTTAGGCTCGATTTACTCCCTCAAACCATTTCAATTGGTTCAATCTACACCCTAATGCAATTTTGCATTTTTGTTTCTTCATGTATGAGTTGAATTGTAACTTCAAAATTTGTGAGATAACATGATGTCTTATGTTAAAATATAATCTAAATTTTTTACTATTATTTTCATAGGTTAGAATAGTTAATACAAAATTGATCTTAGATAATACAAAATTGTATGAAAAATAATCACAAAAAAATTTAATTATTTTTTTGATGTAGGGCATCACTAACAAAATCTGTAATTAAAACTCAACTTGTACAGTGAAGAAACAAAAAGGAGAAATCTAGTTAGGGGTAAATTGGACTAATGAAAATAGGCCAGGAGAGTAAAATGAGCATAAATTTTGTTCGAGGGTAAAGCGGACAAAGCGAATAGGTGAGGGGAGTATGATCTTTTTATGGAAGTTGATTTTCGAAGAGAAGTGATTCTGTGGCTGAAAGTAATTCTCTAACGTAAACTCTTAAAATCGGGATGGAAAATTACTTCACAAAATCAGGAGAAGCCAATTTTTTTTACTCTCGGCCTCTTAGTTCATTTTAGCACAGAACACGAAGACAAAACGTAGTAAACCATGCTCGCTCTGCACTACTTTAGCCCATCAGTGCTCGATCGGCCATCAACTTGCCGCTCTTAATCGGACGACCAAGTCTACAGTTCCAAACAAATACGAACCCGACGACGAGGCAACGAGACGACGAATCAAGCCACCGGACCGTGTCGCGTCGTCGTGCGCGTTTGCAAAGGACGAAAGGAGTCGCATCGAATACACCGCTAGAACGCACGTCATGTCGCCAAGCAGCCAAAACGCTACCAGCGGCCGCACCAAACCATCAACTCGTGCTCGATCGGGTGTGTGTGTGTCCATATATACATACATGTGCACGCCCAACTCTGGTGCCAAGCAAGCGCAGCAGCGTACGCCCGGGCAGACATCAAAGACACAGCACGCGCGCGCCCCCGGCATCCAGTGGCCGGCACAAATGGCTTCGCGTAGAAAGGCACTGCTCGTAGCCGCAGCCGTGGCGGCCGTAGTCGGCGTGGCCGCTCTGCTCCCGGCGACCGCGTCCGCGAAGACGTTCGTGGTCGGGGACGACGCAGGCTGGGACGTCGCGGTCGATTACGAGGCCTGGGCCAGGGGCAAGAGGTTCAAGGTCGGCGACACGCTCGGTACGCATTGCTCGCTGGATTTGCGCATGATGTATGCATGCATATGGCGGGGCGTCGTGGTTATTAGAGCAACTCCATCCCAGTCCTCGAATGGCCTTTATATCTATTTTAGTCTTTTAAATGGAAAAAAAAACCTTCAGTCGGGCTCCTAAATGGGGTACCATTTTGTTGAGGCCTCCAAATTTTGATCCAGGGCTCTAGGAATGGAGGCCCTCTATTTACATCAACCTGTGGGAGACCGGCCGGCGGCGCCGCTCGGGCAGGCCACCATGTCGCACGCGGGCGTGGCTCCGCGGGGGAGGCCGCGCGGGCTCGGCGGCCGGCCCGGGGGAGGGGACGCGGTCAGCGGCGGTCATGGCGTGTCGGGAGGCCGGCCGGCGGCGGCCATGGCGCGGCGCGACGCGGGGAGGAGCGCCGGCATGGGAGGGAGAGAGAGGGAGATGATGGCATGGCTGACAGGTGGAGCCCACTAGCCAGAAAGATTTACTGGGCCTTCATTTAGTCGGGCTGGCTGGAGCATGAAGAGAATTTTAAGCCTTTAAAATTTTACAGACCCACCAAAAAAGCAAAATATAGGCATATATTTAAGGACTGGGCTGGAGTTGCTATTATGTATTGTATGATGATTTGGCTCGCATGGCAGTGTTCCGGTACGATACGCCGAGCGAGAAGGACGTGGTGCAGGTGGACGCGCGGGGCTACGCCGAGTGCACGGTGCCGGACAACGGGCGGCTGCTGACCTCCTCCGGCGACAACCATGTGGTGCTGGGGGAGGCGGGGCAGTACTTCTTCATCTGCGACGCCGAGGGGGAGTGCGACTCCGGCATGAAGCTCACCGTCACCGCCCACCACTGATCGGCATCTCGGCTAGCTAAGCTTGCAATGCTTGCTCGCGCTTCGGTCGTCCGTCGCGCACCGTACCGGCCGTGTGTGCGGCTAGCTGCACGCGCAGAGCCTCGACGTCGCGGTCTTCTGTAGTTCAGGGTGATGTATGTTCTGGACTTCTAGCAGTCCGATCCGTTTTTTCAGTCAAGTTTGCTCCAATAAACTTATTTCAATTCGACCTTCTCTTGGTTATCTTCTATATGCATGGATCTGTAGCATTGGCATTGGGAGTAAACGTAGTATACAGATAGTGAATGTGTTTCCCTGCAGAGTGAAATTAATAAAATGTCTTTAAGCTAGTCCTACATTCATTCTCGTATAGATCTACACAGTTTCGGAGAGCACCTTGTGGAATGCTTGTTCAATGGAAAAGTTGAGTGGAGACGAAGGGCATCTCAAGAAAAACATTGCTAAGATCATAAGCACTACAGTCCTTGGCCTCTATTGGATTCTCATAGAGCGCGTACTGCACCAGAGACTTGTTCTTCATGTCAACTGTAACCATCCAAGCCTTGTCAAAAAACCCAGGCCCATTCACAATGAAGTGGAGGATGTTGTCCTCCTCCATGTCGACTATAGGGAGAATTGGCACGGCCCGTGGCAGGGAGCGACTCTTGGTAGCTCGGAAGAGACAAGAGGTCCGTGAGCCGGAGAGCAGCCTCCTCTTCCCACTCGAACTCCGGCAGCTTCAGAGTCGAGGTCGTGATCGTGCACCCGTCGTAGTTGTCGTCCCTGCAGAAACACCCCTCGTCGTCGATGTCGACGAACTTCACATGGCCTCTGCAGACGGACACGGCCCTGTTCATGTTCGGAGACTCCCTGTCGCCTCTCCACATCTCAATGCCGGGGAAACGGAGGAAACCAAGCTTAAGGTCAGGCGAGAACACGTCGCAGTAGATGATGCCACGGTGGAAATCTACCCAGCAGATGAATCCACGGGAGGAGAATAGGGTGTCAGTGTGCCAAAAGACCTCGACGATCCCCTCTCTCGGCGCGTAGGGCATGGCGAGCTGCTTCGTCTCCCACTGCTCGTTGGCAGACGACGACGACCTGTAAAGCCACAAAACGGCCACCTCAACCTCCCTCATCGGTGGCGACATCGACGACGTCGATGTGTGCCCTCAGATTGGCCACGACGAACTCGTTGCCTTTGCGGGCAATGCCGGTTTCTGCAGGCTGGGCCTTCCAATCGCCGGGAGGAGGAGGGAGAAAAAGCAGCGATGGGGATTCGGGGTCGGCCTTGTACACGAAGAAGTTGTGCAGCAGCAACTCCTCGGTGAAAAATGTTCCCTCGACGGGGACGACCATATGGATGAGGAGGAGGTCGCCGTCAGCGGCCACGACGGTGGGCTCCTCGGACACGTCGTCGTCCGTGTAGAGCTGGACTAAGGAACATGCCGGCGGCGTGGCGACACGGCGGGGGGACACGCGGACGTCCCGGCCGTTGCTCGTCTTGCAGGCGGCGACGGCCGCGGCGGTGCTCGCGAGGTGCCCCGTGGCCACGCGCATGTCAAACAACGCCCACCCAGCGCGGACGGGCGGAGGGGCGGCATCGTCGTCGCGCGGTGGATCGTGGGGGAGGGCACCGGCGGCGGTGGGGATGGCCATGTCGGATTGTCGGGGAAGCTCGAGGAAGATCGTCGAGGTCTTTAGGACTTTAGGGATCCGGGATTTTGCGATGTGAATAGCTGGAAACGAAGAAAGAAAAGATGGCGGCATTGGATCAGAGTCCGCAATCGTGCCGCCGGGTGGGAACTCTGGCTACTTTTCTTCCTCGTCTTCATCTAGTCGGTCTTCTCGTGTCTCCATATCAACACCGCAAAATTACGGTGCCTACTAGCACCTTTGCATCGCGCAGTCCACGACGAATCAAGGCTTCATGAACTGAATGGTCACAGGCTCACGAGACTCCGGAGAAATGCTGCGTCTCGTGAGCGCTGGTATTGAAATCTCGTGTCGGCATGCCTCTTTAACATGTCTAGGCCCGTAATCACTGTGCCTCCGATATGAGGTGTAGAAGCTAGTTAAACTTCAAAACTTTAAAGTGCACTCGACCTAAATTAGAAGTATAAATTAACATTTAATTATAATAGATTCAACATTTTCTAAAAAACTAGATCAACATCGATATATACTATATTCAATATACTATGTTCAACATTTCTAAAATATAAATTAATATTTTGTCAAAATATTGCATTCAATATTTTTATTGTCTATTTCAAAATCTTGATAAAATTATTTCAATATTTTCCAACACAAAAACTAACATTTTGAAAATATTGTTTTTTATCTTCTTCTTTGGCAAGGTAGGGGCGGAGACACATAAGGACAATGTCGATGGCGTCTAGCACATACGACGACAACGGAGAGGGCCCTACGTGGAAAGGCTGCAGCTGGCACTGCTAGAAACCACTTTTTTCCAGTGCGCCTCCAAATATTCATGTATGGACCACAAGAACTCACAAGAAAATTAAATTACCCTATCAGTTTGGTTTACTAAAAAAATAACAATTATTCTCTCAATTAAAAAAAATATAAAATGATATAGCAATTTCATTGTGGATTTGGATGGACCTCACCACAAATAAGGACACATGAATATTTTTTAGTAGATTCACAACGTGAGTGCTATTTTTTCGGGCTCCATTTAGCGTTGCACGCGTTGTTACCAAAAGTCCGCACCCTTATGCATGTTTATATTTAAGTGGTGCGAGCAAAAAGTGAGGCCCCTATATCCTCTTCGCGGCTTCGAATATAGGAAAATAATTTCCTAGCCCTCACACCTCTCTGCACATTCTCCACTCGGTCGTCGCTCTTCCTCCCCTCACCTCCCTGCTCCTGAGCATATCCACGAGCCGACCCTACCTCTCCTTGATTCTGACGTCGCCGCATACCTCCTTGAGGGCTGAACTCCAAGCTTGCCTCCCCTGGGGCCGTCGCCGCCACCTCCATGCCGATAGAAGATGCCAAGCTCTAGATCCTCGTCCCTCAAAACCGACTCTAGACCTTCCTCCCTCGTACCCTTCTGGTGGATCCCTCTCTCTGTAAATCACGACATTAACATGTACTACAAAGAACTTGATGCGTCAATTTCTTCATTCCCATTCAAAGTTTTTTTATGGTCTTGTTATCCTTATATCGTCGTGCTAGGGTTTTTCCACCACTCGCCTCCAACCATTGAAACCATGAAGTCGGATCCGCTAGTGGGTGCCTATTTTTCCTTTGATTTGACATGTGCTATCCTTTCTTGTGTGAATAGTGATGTTCAGACCAAAGGTCCTTTAAGTGATTTTAAGTGATGATCTCGATTTTTTCCCTTAGTATTGCCTGCCATTCCCTTTTGTGTCAATTTTCATATGATGTTATAAGAGGTGAAAACAACTCAGATTTAGATAACAATGGAAATATCAACGGGTCAAAAATAAAGGAAACATCTAAAGCTTTTTTGATTTTGTACATCTAAGCTTTACTACAACTGATAGTGAATTATGTGGTACGGGTCAAATTGCTCAAGTATTGATGATTTCTAAATCGTATCCAAACAGAAGGAGGCAGGCATGCATTGGGATTCTGGTTCAAGGTAAAACTTTTCTTTTTTGCAATATTTATGAATGTGCTTAGGGTAATAGATATTCACACATATTTATATAGTTTGTTATGTTGTGCTATGGAATAATAGAACATGCTAAACTTTATGTTTGAAAAGAATGTGTTAAGATAATTTAATAAGTTACATTTTACATATTTGAAACATGGAGACATTTAAAATGTGCTTATGTGTGCAATTGTTGACATTTGTCTTGTAAGAAATGGGAGGATCATCATCTACTCACATCTTGTGAACATTTTTATTTGTATCGAGGGTTAGTATTATCATCATATACTACTCAATTTGAACAAAACAATTTTGTCCTTGGGCAGATTAAATCATCTTTTTAAGCATTACTTATGCTATAGGATTGCCATTGGAACGGTTTTATTGGGTGCATGTCTAATTTCAGATGAAATGCTATACAATGCGGCAACATGGTAACTCACTTGAAGGGGCCATGACACCCTAAGAGGGGCAAATTAGGTGTCCAAAAATTTAAGGCTTCCAAGCACATATAAAAGTATTCCAAATTCCATCTAAATATGCATTAGATTTTTCTTTGTGTTGCTATCTCTATCGTAATAGAGTTTTCCACCCTTTAGGTTCCAATCCTACCAACTGTGTATGACAATTATAGAAAAGGTAAATGTGAAATATAAAGTGCAATGTAATGAGGGGGTAGTTATATAGAAAATGCAAACTTTCAATATGGCGATTTTACTGAGATTTCCATTAGTCCTTGTTGTTGGAGCCCCTCCCCAGTAACTCCGTGGATAGCCGACTAACCTTCCCCACGCTCAATTGGGTCTCAGTCGTGCCTCTTCTAGATACTCCTCTTATTTCTTCACTTGGTAAGGCTTAAGAAAATCATCTAGGGCCTCTCCTCCCTATCACAAGTATTGGCGACTACTTCACAAACTCAGTTGGAGGGTTTCACAAGGCTTACAAGCCCTGAATTTACAACTGTTTGGTGCATGCAAGTCCCGATAGCAAAGTTGTGTGCAAACCTCAACTGATTACAGGATAATTCCTAAAGCAATGCACTAATACGCCAAAACTAGCATTGAACAAGACCTAAGTCTTATTTTGATTGCCCTAATCCTCTCTTGAGCACTTTCATGAATACAGTGCTTATGTGTATGTGAGAACCAAACCTATAACTTCTTAAAGCTCTAACACACTCCAAATGGCCGAGCAAAGAGGTATATATAGCCACAGCCACTTAACTATCCATTGCCCGAATGGTCCTTGAAATCGTGTACACCGAATTGTCTGGTGTAGCACCAGCTTGCACACAAGATGCTCCTGTGTGACTAGCTGTTGTGACTTTTTTGGCATGCGAACATTGTGCTATTTTCACACTCTTTTATTTGATGTAGGCTCCATGTATCACCGAACAAGTTTGTGATAATTTTATGAACTTACAGAGCCAAATTTGAGCTCCAACTGAGCCAAACCGATGACCACCGACTTGTCCGGTGTATCCATGTTGATCACGAAAACAATCATGTGCATTGCCAAAGAAATTGTGTATCGACGAACCACCGAACAACACAACAGACAATCACAACAGACGGTCCTGTGTACATCGATTTGTCATGTGGGATTGTCCTATGTGTCATCCTATGTGCATTCCTTTTTTGGTGTGTCATTCTTCCGAGTGTCTTGATCTTTTTCAATGTGTTTTATGGTGCATTTGGTAAGTGGGATATGATGGGACGGTCCTTAATTTAGAAGTGTCTGGTTGTAAGTCAAGGGGGACGTAGTCATCCCACCAGCGAATATTCGCTTCAGATGCGGGACGACCTCGTTCGCTCAAAACGAGAGGACAGGCTCATCCCGCTTCGACGTCTAGATGTCGTTGCTGCTCCATTGTCTTCCTCATGTGCCTTTCCCTCAGCAGAAGCCGATCGTGCCATGACCTAGGCAAGATCGAGCTCGTGGCGACAGCAGGCGAGCAAAGCCGTGGGCGACACGGCCGCGCGGAGGCGGGTGAGCAAAGCCGTGGAGCTGGAGCTCCATGCTAGACGAGCTCCACGGTGGCGCTAGGGAGCTTCAGCTCCGCCTCAGGTGAGACCGCTGGCATAGACAAGCTTGAGCTCCAACCTAGGGAGCTCCATGGATTGGCTTGGGGGCAAAATCAGAGAGGGAGGTGGGGGATAAAATGGAGGCGACCGACGAGCGCATCCATGGCCGTCGGCGAGGGGCGAGCTGCGCGCAAGGCGCGGCCATGGCCGGTGAAGGGATGGGCCGATGGGTGGCGAGCTCGCTCGCAACGCTGGAAGGACCGCCGACCAGAAAGCTCCACGCGCGGCCATGCTCGGGGATGGGGGGATCAAGCTTCATAGGCGACGTCCCGCCTACTTGCAAGCTACTACGTGCCCGCGACTGAATTTTGTTCATCGTTCTGCTGGGAATTACAGCATTTGAACGAACGCCTTGGGCGGCGGACAAACACCGAGTCATGATAAGAGCAACTCCAAGAGGCTCTCTAAATCCTTCTTAATTACTAGTTTTAGAGATTTTGATTAAAAAGATACCTTTCAACAGTCTCTCTATTTGGTTATTCAAACATAGTCAATCTCTATTCCGGATTTCTCGCTAGCAAAATATAGAAAAAAGAGAATAGCTCTCTAGAGTGCATGTAAGATATAGAAAAACTATTGAAAAATATGGAAATATAGAAAACGATTTTTATGCAAATGATTTCTTTAAATGATGATTTACAGCGTGAGTTTTAGAAATACTCTTGGAGATGCTCTGACTGTCAGGCCCAATGGGCTGCAGCATCGCGGCAGCGGCTAGCTATTTTTATGTTGATTGGCATACCGATGACAATTGTGCAGGAAAAGCTTGAAGAGGGTCCATGGACCTTCCGTTCCGATTGCAGACTAGTTTCATCGGCACCAAAGGTTGATCAGTGCATGGTCGTCACGTAAGTCAACATCGGGGTAGAGCCGACATTGTGGCAACAAAGGAAGACACGGACAGTTGCCAAACATGGGCCTGAGCGAGGAAGAAAAGCAATGCACTTATTTTTTTATAGTGACTTTTTCTTCAATACTACTTAGGCTCACGTTACAGAGACACAGGAGCCGCGGTGCGCACCGTTCGCACCCATTTATTTCCCATCCAGAGCCGCAGTGCACTCCTGTGACCTCACGGGTAACACGGGTCACGGCTCACGCGGAAGTTTGCTGTGCCGACCACCGCCCACGTCGATCTCGCGCAAAACACGAAGCGCCGCGTCTCGGATCACGGCGCGGAGAGCGCGGCGGAGAGAGACGGGCCGACGACGCCCGCCAGGCGCCAGGTCGTTTCTGTGTTTCCCATCCCACGTGAGCCGCGCGCGCGGCTGGTTCGGCGAGTCGGTCGGTCCGGGGCCGCCCGGCACATGGCGATGGCGTGCCCGGCTCCCGTTCCCGGATGGTTCCCTGATGGTGCCGCTTGGTCCTTCAATGAACGATGCCATCGTTCTGCTAGCGTTGCCCGACTCCTGTTCCCTGAGGAATGGCTCAGAAATTGGATAAAAAATCAGAAGGAAAAACATCATAAATTGGAGTCTCCATGTGCACGGCAGATCCCGGAAAGCTTCTTCTGCCGGTTTATGGGGAAGCCAGGAACGAGTTCCAATTCTCGACGAGAGAAAAAGTTGTGCATCTAGACAATGGCGTCATGTGTCCATGTTATGCTGGATCAAGGGACCATGTGCATCTCCTTATGCTACGCATCTCGGATTTCGATTCAAATCATGTGGATGGCACTAGTATATCGCAACAGGCCAAACAAATCTGAATCACCTGCGACTCCTAGTTCCAAAAATCTGCATCCTAAAATGTGCCCATGATGTGGACACATGGTGCCCACTGAATACTGATGGAACTTAATTCTACTAGTCATCTTCAATGGTTTGTATCAGCGCATCAGCTCAGTGTTCTTCTTTTCAGCAATAGTTCAGCTAATCATCTAGCTTCAATGGTTTGTATCAGCACATCAGCTCAGTGTTTTTTCTTTTCAGCAACAGTTCAGCTCAGTGTTGTTGGCAATTCTGAATACGATGCCAAACTACCTCCCACCAGTATATATCATCCTGAACCTGAAGTATACATGTAATATCTCCGGTACAACAATTCTGCTAATAATTATTTCTACCAAAAATAACCCCATCAAAACGAACAAAACCAACCAGAGATCAACAATAAAAAGCTGCCTATCTAACCAATCACTCACGCCCCTAATGCAGCAGGAACATCAGCTGCGCCAAGAACACCGCCGCCGCAGCGACAATGCCGACCGGCCCGGCGAGCCGCCGGTGGCCGGCCGAGGTGGTGGCGATCTGTATGGTGAAGTTGCAGGTGTTGGTGGACGGGTCCGTCTGCGTGGGCCTTGCGAGCCCCTGGAAGTCGCACGACAAGTCAGGCCTGGTCCTTCATCTGGAAGAAGGCGTTGAACGCGTACGACGCGTTGCCGTTGCTGTCCATGCCGCCGCACGTCGATCCGTAGCCCAGCGCGGTGCAGTCGGCGAAGGTGCAGGCGAAGTTGATGTTGTCGGCGAGCTTGTCCATGTTGGGCGACTCGGTGTTGATGACGCACCACGTCCTGGACATGTACTCCACCCCCTGCGCCGGCACCAGCATCGTGTTCTGGCCCTGGCCCGTGAGGTCCATCGGGTACTTGGGCTGCCCGTCGTATCGTAGGATCCCCCAGTGGCGCTCGAAGTTGCCCGGCGCCACGCTCTTGATGTCCTCGTCGAGGAGGCCGAACAGGTAGACCTCGATGTACTGGTTGGGCCGGACGGGGGTGCCGGCGTTGGCGGCGAGCCGCTTGAGGAGGCCGTTGTAGAAGCGCTGCGCGTAGGCGTTGGTGGCGTGCTTGTCGCCGTCGGTGGGCCAGCCGACCTCGCCGACGACGACGGGGAGGTCGCCGTGCCCGGACGCCTTGAGCGCCGCCACGAGCGTGTCGAAGTTGGCGTCGAACACGTTGGTGTAGGACACGCCGTTGTCGACGACGGGCGTCACGCCCGCGCCGCCGTCGAAGAAGGCGAAGTCGACGGGGAAGTTGTCGTTGAGGAACAGGCTGATGAAGGGGTAGATGTTCACCGTGAAGGGCGCGCTGTGGTTGCTCAGGAACTGCACCATCTGCGTCATCAGGTCCGAGATGTCGGGACGCCACCGGCCAGCAGACGGCACCGGGTTGTCCGTCGGGCGACATGTACACGTCGGCGTTGAGAGGCACGGTCGCCTTCACGGTGTCGCCGAGACCGGCCTCGTCCAGCGCGTTCTGGATGTTCTGCAGCGCCGGGAACGTCACCTTGTCGAACGTCCCGTTGTACGCAGCCAGGAACGGCTCGTTGCCCACGGCAACGTACCTGCACAATGCAAGCCATGGATGGACTGGTGAGCCATGAGCGAACGAGCAGGAGAGAAGAGGAAGGTGATTCATCAGAGTACTATTCAGCAACATGTCACTCACTTGATGGTGACGCCGCCGTCGAAGTTGTAGCGGGAGACGTTGCGGCGGACCCACTCCTTGGCGGTGTCGTAGTCGGTCATCCGGTCGAGCAGGACGTTGGGGATGGCGACCATGACCTCGATGCCGGTGCCGGCGAGCGCGCTCAGCGTGCTCTCGTCGGCGTCGAACAGCTTCACCTTCTTGATGCCGTTGTCCTTGAGCATCTGCACCACGATCTTGGGCGGGAGCTGGTGCGTGGCCTGGGTGCCCCAGTTCATCCCCAGTGCATCCACCCTCGCGACGCCGCCGGACCACGACGCCGCCGCCGCCATTGCCGCCACCAACAAGAGCCACGGGCGCAGCGCGGCTAGATTCGCCATCCGCTTCATCTGGCGCCGCTGATCGGAACCTGGCGAGCTCTCAACTCTGGAGGAATCGCAGAAACCAATCAACCGGGAGCCACAGACGCCGGAGAGTCTGGCCTCCTTTTGTATGCAATGGCCTGGGACTGGAATCAGACTACGGAACCTTGAAGATTTATTGCGAGCCCAAACAAAGAAAGCTTTCAATTTCTGGCGCAGAGAGGCGAGAGATTGAATAGAATCGAACAAGAAGGGGACGGGGCTTCTATAAACTGGACGGCGAGGCGCCGCTCCAAGGAAACGGTGATGGAAGGAACGAAGGCAGGACACGAAACACGGTTTCCTCCAGCTCGAGGCTTCCTCCGACCTCCTCACAACCCACCCGATCCGTGTGACAGGAACACGGGAAGAGGAGAGGATTTTCACATGCGAGAGCTGGAAATCCCAGGAGCCAAATAAGGAAGATGGGGATTGGAGAGTTGGACGGCGACCGCAATTAAAGACGCGGCGGATGAGGAAAACCGAAGGCAGGGCGGTGACAGTGACGGATCCGAAAAGCGAAGGAACTTTTTGAATCGAGGGGAAGAGAGGACAGCACAGCAGAGGACGATACACGGGAGGGACCGAGACGATCCAGAGCAGGGGAGGATCAGAATGCCGGGACCGCCACCGCCGATCGGTGGCAGGGAGCTATCCCCTCCTCTCCTCCTCGCCGAGACGCGGTGGTAGCCAAGAGCGATGTGACGGCCAGCGGCGACGGGCGGGGCGGATGGTTCGTGGCCTCGTGGGTAGCCTAGTCCCGTATCCGCGAAGCAGAGGAGGCGAGCGGGGAGGCCGGGGGAGGGGGAGTGGTGGTGGGAGTGGTAGTAGTGGGCGGCGAGGGAGGCGGGCGGGGGGCGGTTTGGTCATCTCGGCGCGCGAGCGTTTCGGTGCGTGGGGAGGAGAGAGAGGAGGACGTGGCACGCGGGTCCTCGGGTTGACTCGTGGAGCCCACGTGGGGCGGGCGCCGCGCCTCCGCTGCTGTGCCGGCGCGCGTCTGCCGGACCAGACACACACTGTCTGGTGTGGAGTACGAACAAACCAAAAGATGGCGTGCAAATCGGACGGAGAGGAAAAGGGAGTGTGTGCTAACGTGCATGCTAAAAAGTTTCCGAATAAACTTTTCGAGATTCATGCTAATGCCTTTATGTAACCCGCTCGATTCATTTGATCCAACTCTTTTTTTTTCGCGCGAGAAATGGTGTGTCGAGCGTTTCGGACTCTTCTTTTCTTAATTTTTTTAAAATATTCTACTTCAGTTTTGCTACGATATCTGACCGGTTGATTATATTAAATTGAAAAAGGAAACGAGAAGAATATAGGGGACAGGCGTATCATGGAACAGCCCGATGCCCCAAGTGGCCGGCGACGTGGCGGATCCCACCGCCCGAGTGAGTCCATCCAAGGGCTCCCCAGGCGATTCGCCCGTTGCATTAGCCCAATTACCAAAACGCCCTCCGATTCAAATCGCCGGGCACGCCCGGACAAAAGCGTCACGGCCTTGAGCGGTGAGCGCTGCGTGTTGCACATGCCCTCCACGCTGCCGCATCGTGTCATGCCCCCCGCTGGCGCTGAGCCTGGGAGCAGGCAGACGCTCCAAACCCAAGTGCCGCCCATCGCCGTCTCATGCCTCCCTGTAGCACCGCCAGCGAGTAGTGATCTGACGCGTGGCGCCTTCCGCTCACCCGGTGTGCAGCACATCTATCTCTAGCTGTCTAGTTAACCTCTCTAGCTGTGGCCTGCCTCAATGCATGCAACGGTTGCTTTGCTATGGTGGAGTGGAGTAGTTGGAGTTTGCTTTTTTTTTCTGCGGATTGATTTGCACTTCAGCACCGTCGCAGACTCGCAGATTACCAGGTGGCAGAGCGGGTCGGTCATCAATCAAGTAATCAACCCGTCACGCGCCTCCGCTGCTGGATTGGAAAATGATGTCTCCGTGTCTTTATTTGATCATTTGGAATTTTGATTGCCGTGGTCGGCCACGCTCCTCTCGCCTCCCTTTGTTGCATCGTAACGTGACGTATCTTTCAGGGAGGAATAGAAGCTGCGGCGGAGGCTTGTCCTCGTGCACCTGGTCCCATGCTCCCGTCATATGATGGGAACTAAAAAAAGAGAGACGCGTGATTTGATCATCTGGAGCTCTTTAGCTTGGCTGCGTGTCTTCAGCGTTACGTAAATGGAGATGCACGATTTGATCTCGAAATCACCCGGAGCTCTTTAGTTTGTGCGTTGCGGCTCCAGCATTTTTTTTACGTAAAAACGAAGCAAAACTAAAAAATAAATGCACCAGCCGGGAATCGAACCCGGGTCTGTACCGTGGCAGGGTACTATTCTACCACTAGACCACTGGTGCCCTGGTGGACGCCGTATTGATATTTTACCTTATTATCATAGTTTTCCATTTTGACAGTCAACACTCTTTACATAGGACTATTTATGTCAGGGTCATTGATACATCTTCTTGGATCTGCCTTTAATGGTGCTGCTAAGTTTGCTACATGAAAGGGCATAAAAGCCTCTGCGCCTAACAATGGGGACCTCTTTGTTTAGGTACTAACTGCACTTTATAACGATGTTTGTTCGCTTCGCTAGCCAACGAAGCGCAGCGAATTTTTCTCTCTCATATAAGATTATTGAATCAATGTCGCACCAGTCAAAATAAACAGACCTTTTAGCATAGCGCAGCGAAGCGAACATGCTAACCGTGTAGACCAAAATATTATCACACCGTTCATGCGTTTGTTTGTTTGACAAAGTCCTTGTTAAGCACAGACAGTTGCTAACTGCTAATGCTCTCGCCAACTTAAATTACGCTGCTACTTCTCCACGAAATCAACCATGAAGATAAATTGGCGGCAACCAAATTACAGTTCAGTTTGTTTTTTTAAATAAATAAAAGTAAGTCCTTGCAAACTGGGCTCCCTCTTGTGGATTCCACTAAACCCAGCCCACGGCCCACCTTACTCTCGTCGTTCGCGCCCAGGCCCGGTACCAGACTGACATGTGGACCACACCTGCCAGAAAAGATATAGGCGAGGAACCTGGCAAAACCCTCTCTCCTAGCGGCGGAGTCCCGCCTCCATCAGTCCCGACTCCCGAGTTCCCGCCACTCCCCTCCATTCCCCTCCCAATCCAATCCCAAAATCTCTCCACCTCTCTCTTCTCTCTAGCGGCGAGGCGAGGCGGGGAAGAAGAGGGAGCGGCGAGGATGCTCTGGGTGGACAAGTACCGGCCGAAGGCCCTGGACAAGGTCACCGTCCACGACCAGATCGCGCAGAACCTTAGGAAGCTCGTAAGTGCCTGCAATCTGCGCGTCTTCGGGTTAATCTAGGGTTTAACCCGCTGCTTTCCGGTTCTAATCATGTGTGCATTGGTTTGGTCAGGTGTCGGAGCAGGATTGCCCGCACCTGCTGTTCTATGGGCCCTCGGGGTCCGGGAAGAAAACCCTAATCCTGGCGCTCATCAAGCAGATGTTCGGCGCCGGCGCGGAGAAGGTGCGTTGTTTTTAATAAACTTGTTGGGGTCTCCTCTCGGTTGTTTAGATTTTTCTATATTGAGGTGGTGCTTTGGTGTTGACATTTTTGTGTGCTCTGGTTGCTCGGGTGCAGGTTAAGATGGAGAACAAGACATGGAAGATTGATGTGAGTCTTGTCTTTCGATAGCCTAAGATGTGTTCTCATTTATTAGTCATGCTTTAACAAATTCTGATGATGCATTGAAGGCTTCGAGAAATGTTAGCACACAAATAATAGCAATACCAACTATGGTTTTATGTGAAGTTCCTTTTTGTGCGATTGATATTCACAACACTATGATAGGAAAATAATGCAATCATATGGTTTCTGGGAACGCAGTAGTCTTATGTGCAGTGGCGAGCCAATTTGCCTCGCACAAATCAGTATGTACACAAGTGCTTCAAATTAGGCCAAGGCCAATGCGTGTCCTTCGTTCATTTTTTGAGGCTACGTTTAAGTGTTCCAGCTCGTCATTTGCATCGAAAAGTAGGAGACGTCAGATTTTGCTGCTTCAATTTTGCATCCAGACCAAAACAACCTGCCCTCGTGCACAAATATCCACTCCCTAGGACATAGCAAAACCTGCAAAACCAAACTACAGGATGGACATAGCATGTGCTTATGTGCAAACATCTTTGCGGCAAGGGGGGCTGAGGCCCAGGTAGGCCGAGCCGTAGCTCCGCCAGTGCTTATGTGTATGTTCAAATATTCATACTTCCTGGTTTCAGTGTGTTATATGCTTTATTGACAAGTTGGATTAGCTATCAATTTGTTTGGAGTCTGAGTTGCTATTTCCTCTTCAGACCGGAACAAGAACACTTGAGATAGAGTTGGCGATGTTGTCAAGCACTCACCATGTGGAGATGAACCCCAGTGATGCAGGCTTTCAGGACAGGTATGTTGTCCAAGAGGTCATCAAAGAGATGGCAAAGAATAGGCCAATTGATGCCAAAGGCAAGAGAGCATTTAAAGGTTGGTGTTTTATTTGCAGTACCATGACTATGTTCCTACTTCTACATTGTTAGCTATCAAAGGAGGTTCTGGTACTTTTTTCTTCTTGTTATTCAGTGGTATGCATAATTTGACAAAGAACAATCTCCATAGAGTATGCAGTTGCCTTAAATGGTGCTAACAGGAACTTAACAAGGTTCATCTGAATTTGCAGTCCTTGTCTTAAATGAAGTCGATAAACTCTCACGAGAAGCCCAGCATTCCCTCCGTAGGACTATGGAGAAGTATAGCGCATCATGCAGACTGATCCTATGCTGTAACAGCTCCTCAAAAGTGACAGAGGCTGTTAGGTCCCGTTGCTTAAACGTGCGAGTAAATGCGCCTAGTGAAGATCAGGTTGGTGACAGATGCTCCAAACTTTCAGTTATTATTTGATCTTGTTGTATTGTCTCATTGTCTTGGCTGTCAATTGACACTACATGCCATATGGGTGTTTGAAAGCACTGTCATAATTCCCTAATGTGCTTCTCCCACAAGCCCAAATTATACTATGCAAATACTAAAGTATGAGCACCTTACAACTTTCTTCATTTCACAGATTGTCCAAGTTCTAGAGTTCATTGGGAAGAAAGAAAACCTGCATCTTCCAGCTGGATTCGCTGCTCGTATTGCAGCGCAATCAAACCGTAATCTGAGACGGGCAATACTGTTTTTTGAGACTTGCAAAGTGCAACAGTAAGCTCATTCTTATTTTACATTCATTCAGTTTCTTTACTGATCTGCCACACTTCTGCTTTTACATTTATACCAATCTCTACCTCCTGCCAGCACTGATTACTGTGAGTTCTTTTGTTCTTACAGATACCCATTTGCATCAAATCAAGTGGCTCCTCCTCTTGACTGGGAGCAATATGTGTCTGAGATAGCAACTGATATCCTGACAGAACAGAGCCCTAAAAGGTTCCAACTTCTGTTGAAAATACTTAGGCCTTAATAATTCTTGTTGCATGCTTTTAGTTTTTGTCTTAAATTAAAAGGGTTTGAAAAAGGGTTCCCGCTGCAGTATTGCTTAGTTTTCCATCTGTATTAGGGTTATATGCTTATATTTGCTGAAAACACAAGAATATCAATGATAGGAATGCAGTGAGCATATGGATAGACCTGGTGCATGTTTCTCAGTAGAAAATTCTCTAGCTTGTCTTAGCTTTGGTAATTTCTTGTTGGAGTTTGTAATGGATAGATTCATATCATCGTCATTGTTTTGTTTGAAGCAGTGAGGGGTGCCATGTTGGTGGATGCTCTTATAGCTTTGATATTAGTTTGCTTTTGGGTACATATATAGTAATGCTATTTCATGAACATCTCTTTTGATGCATCATGAATACAGTTATATCTGTACATTTTTTGGTATATAGTTTTCTTAAGCTCATTCGTTAGCTTTCCACGCTTCCCATCCGTGCACATTTGTCTTGCAGCCTGCAATTGCATGGGAAGATGTTTAAAATCTAATGATATTATCTTAATTGCCAACTGGAAACAGCTAAACACGATGTGTTTTTACTTGTATTTTTATATTTTATTTTTTACAATACAAATTACTTGCTAGATTATAGATTTCAGAAAGTTTCTCTTTCCAATAATGCAGTTTTGTCTTTCACACATCACAGCCATTTGTGTAACTTTGTATCACACGAATAGTGATGTACACAAGTGATTTTCTTTGATTTGCTCAATTGCTCTTAACATTTCAGGCTATATGCTGTGCGCCAGAAATTCTATGAATTACTAATCAATTGCATACCACCTGAAAGTATTTTGAAGGTGATCTAATGCTGTCACTGCTTTATTCATTCTTCTTCCATGCCCTTTCATTATCAATATCCCATGCATGCTGAACTTCTCTTTTGGCTACCACAGAAATTGTTGACGGAATTACTGAAGAAATTAGACGCTGATCTGAAACATGAAATCTGTCACTGGGCAGCACACTATGTGAGTAAACAATTACAAAACAGTTTCCCCCAATTAGTTTAGTTCCGTACAATGCCCCTAGTTTGCCAAATAGACAAATTAAAAGCGGTTAACTTATTGAAGCTGTTTTTATGTGGTGCTAGTTTTGCAATCTCATAGTTCTTACTTGTAAGGCCTTGCTTGCAGGAGCACAAGATGCGCCTTGGGTCAAAGGCCATTTTTCACCTAGAAGGTACTTTCTCCTGCCCCTTATTGGCCTGCGCCTTGGGACAAACAGGGCGATGGTCGCTCCTGTTTAACCTTATCAGTTATTGTTTTGAGCACTATCATTTAGTGCCTTTATGAATATTCCTTGATCGAAAGACAGCCAAAGCATGTTTTTTCTGTATAAATTGGTTTAACCATTTATGGCTTTTGCTTAGATTGTTTCCATTTTTGGGGATTTGTTATGTGCACATATCTCAAATTTGCATGTGTGGTCTTTTTGCGTGATGATAGCAGTATAGCAGTCATACCTAACTTATTTGCCCCCTCCCCTTTTACTACCTAACTTATTTGCCCCCGCCCCTTTTACTACTTTTTTGCAGCATTTGTGGCCAAGTTCATGAGCATTTACAAGGAGTTCCTGGTGGCTACGTTTGGTTGAGCAAAACCCAAATCGTTATGGCTGTTTCCAGCAAAGACAGGATACCCTCAGCTATTGCATATTTCCATTGCATGGGGCCTTGTTGGTGTACTGTAGTTTCTTCATACCAAATTCAGCCGGACGATTTCCTACGTCCAGTCTTTTTAAACGGCTGTCATTAAGGTTCTGTGGTATGTGGTTCCATCTATGGTGTTTGGTTCAGCAATGGTAACACAATCGCAAATGGAATTAGAAAGCGCCGGCAACGTAAACAAACTAATAAAAGACTGACATTGTTTGGTTCGGTTGGGTAATGGAAATGGATAACGGTGGACTGACATTGTTTGGTTCGGTCGGGTAATGGAAATGGATAACGGCATCGTAAACAAAGTACTCCGGAGATGTATGCAAGACGCACTGCCGGAGATGTCCGACCATCATCGGCGGCCTGAAATCACGCCACAGATTCCTTCCACGCCTGTCTCCGGTGGCAAAACTATTGGCCGGTAGCTCTCACCTCCTTGGCTCGCCCCCTCGCTGTATCCATCCAACATGCAGGTGCGGCTACAAGCAGCTCCCCTTCGACGGCGGCGACCCGGACTACTGCTCTGCGACTCTGCGTACGCCGGCTAGCTCCAAGCCGCCATCCTTGATCTGGTGCCACCGTTGAGAGGGATCTTGAAGCGATCTGATTTAGGTTTCGGAATGAGAAGGTACTATCCAGTATCCAATTACGCGTAAACGCATTGCGGAGCTAAGTCTAACCAAACAAGTGTAATGATAATATTAACGCCCGTAATTCGATTACGTTACAATTTTCTAATCTTCTGCTTCACTTGGACGTTGAGAATGCCATGTTCTGAAGTCATCATGTGTATGTTACATGTGCGATACTTAGAAACAAGAACCCGTGAACCGAACCAAAGAATGATTTGCCCTAAAAAAAAGAACCAAAGAATGATTATATATTAAGAAAACCCAACCGTACGAGGACGCAACAAGCAGATGCTAATTATATTATTTCAAGCGTAATCACAAATCAAATAGCTGTACGGTGCCCTGTCCACATATACACTACAGCTTCGATTACACAGGTCAGTGCTCACGGCGGCGAGCTGGTACAGTCTTAGACCCTCGGCCTCACCCTTCGCCCGCTGGTGTCCCCACCGTCCGAGAGCTGCGCCCCCGAGAGCTGCGCCCATACGCTCTGGCTTTTCCCGCCGCTGCTGCATGGCTCCTCACACCCAGCAACTGTTCGTAGTATCTCTGATTGCAGAGATGGGCAGTGGTCTTTGAGATAATCGAAACCCTCAGTCCGGATCACAGCTGCAGATACATAAGGGCATCTGGAATGTTATACAGCTAAAATTTATTTGGGCACCACTGAGCAGCAAATGAGGAAACAGGAAAATACAGCACTACTGAGCAGTAATGCAGAACCAAAATGATACTAATAGGCTGTTCTAAAGTTGAAAGTATCATGCTCAGTACAATAATGGTCAAAATAGAGGCAATAAATGACTGAAATTCACATACTATCATGACTGGTAATCTATCAACCATAACCACCAATGCTATCCATCACACTTCACAGCTATGCTAATAATAAGGCATCATATTACAACCATACGTGCCAATTTTCCATGCACACACCTACATTTGACCTCCATGCCATGCCTGGGCAAATCATTCAGCAATCTGGGAATTGTCTGACATCTAAACAAGAAAAAACCTAGCACATACTCATTTTATTTATAGAATCCCAAACTAAGCATTGCAGAGTGCCCGAGCCCATTTGTGATTATGTCAAGCTACAAATCACAGATCAAAATTTGACTAAAGATGTAAATCAAGAGTATATCAATGTATGATGTATGAAGCCATGAAGGTTGAACAGATTTTCATTGCAAGTCTTATTACCTGAAAGGTTTTCAGCAGCAAATTTCAGGCAAACAGATTTAAGCTCCATAGCATGGTGCCGCTCAGCCAATGCTAGAGTAGTTGCCACAGAGTTTACAGAAATATGCTTGCACAAGTAAGATTCACACAACAATCTTAGCCTTGGCAACTCATATTTATCTGCTGCAGCCATTAACTTCCCAGCTAAAGTATCAAAGATAGAGCAGCCAGAGCTCGATGCGGACAGCTCATCATCACTAACAAGATTGTCCCTGTAGATAAAATGCAGCACCGCCTGCAACAGAGAATATAGCACAGATGAATACAAAATCCCCAACAATGAAATGGGAGATGAGACTGGCACAAAAATAGAAATATACCTTGAACACTGTAGGATCCATGTCATCAATGACAATCTCTTTGATTTCATTTCCCATATCAGCTTCATTCTTTTCTTCATCTGATTCATGATCGAAAAATTCAGACCTAAAAAAGGTAGATCGGGCAGCCAATACCAACTTATGGGCATGAAACTTCTCTCCTGCTACACTAAAAATAACATCTACACCTTCCTGATTGTCCAAAAGTGTTCCAAAATGATAGCCTATGTCGGACTCTGGAACCTCTATCGAGTGTGGTCTAGAATAATCCATAGTTGATACGACAACACCCACAGTACAGTTTATCTTCAAGCAATCATCTTTGAGAAAATCTGATGTCTCAAGAGCAGTACGCCGAAAGAACCTTTTATAGCCCCTGAAAATTGAAATTGGGATAAATAAATAAGGGTCTCTTTCGGAAGCAAACTTGGTCAAATACAGAAAATAAAATCAAACAACCAGATACATCTCATCAACAACTGAACAAACTGGAAGAGATGTAATCTAATTTCAAGGATAGATCACAAGATGAAAACCCAAAATACCAACACAAGTTACTCTACCGGACAGAGGGTGTAGGAAATTCCCCCTTAATGGACTGTTGAGTTCACATGCATGCATATCAGTTACAGATGATCCACCTTAACCAAAAGTATCAGAGAAGACAGACCTTCCCATAGGAATATTATCAGTTACGGATGCTAGTCTATACCACCTTAACCAAACATATTAGAGAAGACAAACTTCCCCATCAATTCATTGACAAATGTGGAAACTGAAAGTAATGCACACATTTGGAATGTTATTAATCCGAAGCACAGAGAAAAAGTTAGGTATCTCAAAGATTTTGGTGAGTATACCATAACTAGAAAGCTGAACCAACATTAAGTAGTAAGTACTCCATCATAACATATAAAGCTGAACTAAACATCCACACTGGACAATATGCTGCATATTTCCATAACAGGCTTCTTGACGGTTAGATAACCAAGCACAAATAAATGCCACTAAAATGGAATTTACTTGATGTCATATGGCTAATTTTGGTATAGGTGTATTAAGCAGTCACAGCTCAATGGATTAAGTAGCAGTGGATAGTAGTTCTTAGCATAAATAGGGAAACAACTTAATCAGACTGAAATTAACACATCTCAGGTATCTGCATGATCACAGTCATAGCACAACGGAGGCATAGGCCCACAGCACCAAATGAATCAGGATCTAGGAACTATAGTAAAATCACCAATTTGTTCAAACTCACAGGCAGCTTAGCTGGGGCACAATACAACACATCATGGGGACTAAATACAAAAAATAACTCCCCACACCACCGGTTGATTCCAAATCAAACTAATTAAGAAAGTAATGCGAGTAGAGACCCTGTATAACCAATCTAGCCACTCGGTCTAAACCTAAGAAAAGCTGATTACCCAACACATGGAGGCGGCAGGAGATAGAGAGACATGAATCCCTAGATCATTACCACATGGATCCGCGGTACTTGAGGGTGTATGGCCCAGACTCGAGGGAGCGGTCGAAGTGGGAGTGCACCTTGTGCTTGCCCTTGCCGCTCTGGTCGAGGAGCGTGAGCTCGAAGAGCGCGCGCACGTCGGTGCCCTCGGACGCGAGCGCGATGAAGACGGAGACGTAGGCGGAGTTGTCCTCGGGATTCTTCCCGTCAGGGTAGAAGTAGATCGCCCACTGGTACCCGCCCACGGTGAAGGTCTCGCTGGCGATGTGCTTCCCGACGCCCATGCCCTTGGCGAGCGAGTACCCCTGGATCACGAACCGGTGCGACCCGTTCACCGTCTGCGTCACGGACCGCGAGCTCGTCGGGGACGCCGACATGTCCCGCGCCCGGTCGCCCGACGCCGCGGCGTGGTGCGGAGGGGAGGCCTCGCCGCCGCCCCCGGGGCCGGCGTCTTCGTCCTCCATGTTGGGGGGTGGGGGAGCGAGAGGCTAGGGTTTGGGGTAGGAAGGCTCCTCGGCGAGGTCGGGAAGGGGACGGGTGCGGTGGTGGCGTTCGGGATTGGGGATTTGGTTAGGAGTTGGGTACGCGATGCTGTATTGTACAGCAGCACGGGGGAAGAGATGATGGAGAGAGCAGCTTGGGAATGGTTGCCAGGTTGGAGAGGCGTTGCCTTGCAGTTGCAGACTTGTTTCCTGCCATGTGGTCCCTCTCGTGTTTCAAATTTCACCATCAACGCCAACGAGGATGAAAACTGTTTAACATTCTTGTTGCCTTTGACTAATTCAAACCAGTTTACAACGATACAAGTCGAAGAGTAACGAGCACATGAACAAAAGTGCACTTCATATTCAAAATCGCACATCGTAGTTGTAGCATATCCAGATGACTTACAAATCGGGCGAAACCAAAGGTATCTCATTGCAATTTCGCCACACTTGCACGAGAAGCATCCCAAATATTTTTATCTAATCGGGGGAATGTCACATGCCTTTACAACACTTCTACTACTGGCGCTACGTTTCAATACAAAATTGAGCTACATCATGGCCTAATTCTATTGGTAAGCAGGCTGTACTCAGAATGAAGTAACAAGCCCTACGCCTAGGTCCTCCGCAAGTTCATCCCACAATGGAATGAGAGTCAATACAACAAGAAACACAGAAGTTATCAACGCTGCCCTCCTCCAAGTGCCGACATCGCTTACATCGTTCAAGCATGGTTTCTCGGGTGTTCTCTGAGACAAATCAGAAGGTTCAGATAAGTTAGTTTGTTTCTCTTTACCTCAACTGTGTTTGTGTAAGCATGTATCTGAAACATCAATACGACACCTTTCTTACCTGACATATTAGCACGTATAGGCCCCAAGGAAGAGATAATGGTCCTCCAAGCTGAAAGAAACAAAAAATGGAGAAGGAAGGAACATCAGAGTTCAATGCAATACCATACCAATGAGGTGCACACACAAGTAACCATAACGAAGGGTAAAAAAATGGTACTACTACGCTGAAGCTTGGGTCAAGACAGTAAAAGTAATAATACAATCTTACACACTTGAAATTCAGATGCATGCGCACTGTGGAATCAGATGTACTAAGAAGGTTACTTAAGCAATACTAGAAACTTCCTACACGACACAATATCTGGAAAAAAACAGTAGGGATTCAGCAAACCATACATATGAGTTATGCATGTGACAGATGGATGAAATAGCTTTCAAAGAGGTCAGAAACCAAGCTGCTTATGACTGCAATAGAAATTGCGAAGTGAAAAATGGACCGACTTACCACTCCTAGTCCAAGCAATGAATATGTTGTGAGGCCAAATCCAAACAGAGCATCCTTGCCGAAAGCCCCCTGTTGAATATATCAGTGCGGTTAACACACACCATTTGATGAAGCAGCTCAGTGTTTCGCACTTTTGCTGCTTAATATTCATGGAGTTATGTACAAGTCACAGCTAGGGACAAAGATTTCAATGGAGGCTGCCTACAGAGCTTATTCTGCTAAAACTTCATGTTCACATCAAATAATTTTTTTTGAAGAAGCAATGGGATAAGATTTTGGCTGCGCAGTTGTTTTCATGACACTGCAATCTAACTACCAGAGACTACCATGAAAGATAACATGTTATAGTGGAGTTGCACAGGAAAAGCATATGCAATACCCTAACATAACTGCATTAGCAAGCTTTTGAAACACAAGCAACAAAGAGGTACAAAATGTATTTGTGACAGCATATTAGTTAGATTAGACATCAGTCTACACTCTACAGTTGTTTGGATTTGTTATGGAATTGCAAGCCACATTATTCACTATTTAGAAACTTATCATCACAGGTTGAAGAAAAGCAGATCCAGGAAACAGTGTTAAGCATCTATAGGAGGGACAACTGTAGGAGTGAGGACCATCTCAACATCTGGTACAGTGTGGTTGTCGGATTTAGTTTAGCTAATTTACAGGAATGTTTACCTGTAATGCTCTTCCACCATCAAGACATCCAACGGGAAGCATGTTAAATGCAGTAGTAGTTAAACCACACCTAAAAAGTTTGCAACAAGAATATGAAAAGTGTAAGTAACACTTCTTTGGCTGCAAGGGTTCGAGAGTTTTGTGAACTCACCATCCTGCGATCACAAGAGGATGGATCGCAACCGTGGCAGCATGCATAGCACTGTAAGTAGATATAAGTTCATCATAAACAAATAATTCCTGTCTGAATTTTGCAGAAACAGAATCGATCAAATAAATTATTTCAAATCACACCACATATCATGATCCTACTAATGTGCTCAGAAATTATACTACAGGAATTGTGATAGAACAAGTGTCATTTGTATGTAAGTTGATGGCTGACTGATTTCCTCTTGAACTGATCTGGTGAGAGGTAAGGGAAGTGGTGAGAGTTTCCAAGTGTTCTGAAATGGCACAAACAGGTCCCCAAATAGCAAGTGATTCATGGAAACGATGCAGACATGATAAACAGAACTGGGAGAAAACGAAAACTAATGACTAACTTAGATTGAAAATGAATGAGTTCAAAACGTCAAGTACCAGATACCTGTATCCAAGTGTTGCTCTGCTAATAAGCCCTAGCAACAAGGAACCCTGGAATAACTGGCTAGGTACTTCAACTAAATCACTAGCCCCAACAGGATTTGAAGAGAGTAACAAGCCTACAAAGAACATTGAAAAGGAAAGTGCAGCTCCAGCCACAGGACCAGCGATTGATATGTCAAACATTGTCTTCTTATCCGGCAGAATGGATTTGAACTACAAGAGTAAGAATAAAAGTAAGAAAAATTCCACGAAAAAAGGTATGCACCACATATCAGTCTTCTGTTCAATGCACACTCAAAAATGTACATAAACTGGAATTGGTTGTGCCAAAAAAGATGGATCACAATCTTGGCAATGAAATGACAATGCGTACAGTAGGCATCATTTCAATATATTTGATTTATTCAGTTAGATATAAAGTCAACCAGAGACATTTCGAAAAAAAATAGATAATTGATATTACGTATTTAGGCTGTAGGCTCATCGCTGTTAAATCAGTTAAGACAGAAGAAGCATTAAAGTACACTGCCTTATCAAAAGATCGACTATCATGTCATGCAACTGATCAATATGCAACAGCAGGCACATTCAAGTCCTAGAAACTCTCCAGTCCAGTTGATTTTAGATCCTTTTAGAACTAACCTGAGTAATTGCGCCAAAAGTTCCAAGTGTGAAGTTTGGAATGAAGAAAGGAATGCCGAGTTTCACATTTTTTGGAAATGCTGCCAAAAAGTGTCCAATTTCCTGCATACAGAATAGCTAAATATTAGGTAGAGTTAATTCAATTATCAAAAGAAGAGGTTACATGAAAAAGCAGTCCAAACACCATGAACATTTTCATAAGATTAAAGGATCCTCAGGCAAGTTCAACTTATTCACACATAGGTTATTATCTGTAAAATAGTTTTGCTTCACGTTATCATCTGTAAGACCAAGCAATACAACATTGAATCAGTTTTGAGCTTTATATAAATACTTCTATGCAGGAATACTTTCAAAATTGGAACTAGTTGAATAATAATTCTGAATAAAGGCAATACACCAATCCAAGACAGCTCCAAAAACATTTTTAATGGCAAATCAGAGCACATAAGGTACATTGAACTGACCTAAAAGCTAAAACGTAACATACTGTTCACAAATTCTTTGCAGGTTAAAAAGAACTAATAAACAAAAAGAAACTAATGGACAAATAGATGCTCAATATATTCAGTGCATAAATTACATGAAATATTTGGATAGCCAAGACGCCATAAGCCACCGGCAAAGCTGATTCCACAAATGGGACTAAAAGTTGCATATCGGGAGGGGGTCCGGTAGCATTTGGATCAGTGAAATATGAAACAATTTCTGGTGGAAGACTGCTAATCTGCATGAAGCTTAAAGTGCATAAGCAACTTGAGATTGATGGGTATTAAGATATAGTGACATATGACAGATGAAGAGTAAGATACACATACCTTTGATGCAATTCCTAGCTCAATGCAGGAGAACATAGTAAGAAGGAAAAGTAATAGTGAAATGACGTATTGCCACAGGGTAGTCGGTCCAGGCTCAGAAACTTCCTTCCTAAGCAAACCAAAACTAACTCGCGGTCCCCCACGCGGGTCATCCCCTTCTGAATTGGGTTCCTCCACCATAAAAAGGTTGTATTTGTCACCAGTAAGTTCACGTAGTTGTCGTTGAAGTTTTGCAAAGATTTCCTCTCTCTTCCCACGGAGATTTCCAATGAAAAGAACTCCTTCACCAAGATCACCAAAAGGTTCTTCTTTTGTCAACCAGAATGTTGTGTAGCCAAAGAGCTTTTCCTTAATTGCCTTGACATCAGCTGGATCAACCTTTTCTGGGCCTAGAAGCTCCAACAGTTTAACTGTGTCAATATTATCAACACTAAAACTCAACAGCGGTGGCTCGCTTGATACACCAGGAGTCTGATCAAAACAAAAATGTAGCAGAACATGTTTGAGAAAAAGAAGTATCACAGTGCATAATATAGTACCTATGAATTATAAGGAAAGTGCCAGATACAATAAAACCAAACAGATAGAGAGTTAACCCAATCATGGTTTGCTAAAGACAAAAAAAAAATGTCAACGAAACAAGTTGAAGATTGGTGACAAAATGAATGATACATCTGCTACAGGATTAACTCAACACAATCACGCTGATACTCATTGCACATTGCAGCAAACATGTGAACGACAGGTATGCTCTTATGGTACAAGCATTATCTGATAATACCTCCATTTCAAAATGTAGATCGTTTTGACTTTTCTAGATTCATAGCATTTGCCATTCACATAGATATGATGTATGTCTAAGTGCATGGCAAAAATTACAAACCTAGAAAAGCCAAAACGACGTACATTTTGGAATGGAGGGAGTAGCAGACAAACACAGCGAGATTCAATGATTGGGTACAATTTCATCTACCAAGTAGTTCCATATCAAATAAAGATACTAGCTCACTGAACACAAAGGATCCATTTAACTCCTGCAGCATACCAGGGGCCCAAATTTCTCTCAAGAGTCAAGACCAACCCCTCTGCAGGATAGGTGTATGCTGTGTGCACACCTAACTACTCGTTTGGGTTAACCAGGAATTACTGTTTCTGGAATGTCACACTGTGTCAGCACTATTATTTTCTCTTAAGTTTCAAATATATGCAACTAATCAGCCACTAGTACACACGGTACATATTATAATTCCATTTGAAAATCAACAAAGAGCAGATGACGATCTGATAATACTTAGCCTCGCGTGCTAATTGTATATTCCAATCCATGAAAGCTCCGGCTGGTAAATTGGCAAGGCATAGCGCTAAAAGTTCAATCCAACGCCATAGCAACACGGAACTCTGCCTAAATTAGAAGGCACCCGATCGCCAACCAACCTAACGCCCACAGGTATCTCTCCCACTCCATTAGCCCATGGAAATGCACAACGCCTCCCACTTATAGAAAACAAAATCAACAAGCAACCCTGAGACCCTTCGGTGTTCCTTCACTGCAGCATTCCGTGATTCCAAAGGTTGATCGTGCGTGCATTTGAGAAGAGTATGCTGAAATACACCGTAGCACCTTACCCCGGACGACGAGGATGACGAAGAAAAGCTCCCCGACCGGCTGCGCTCGGACCCCAGCTCCTCCGCTGGGGCCGCCGCCGCTGAGGCCTCCTCCTCGCCCCGCTTCTCCCCCTCCTCCCCGCCGCCCCCGTCGTTGGAGAAGCACCGAAGCCGGTCGCACCGCCTCGGGGCCCTCCACCCCACCGTCAGCCTCCATCCCGAGCACACGCCTCTGGATGGAGCAGAGCTGGAAGCGGGGGCCCGGGGCCTGGGGAGGCGGAGGCGGGAGGTGGTTAGGTGAACGAGCGGCGAGCTCGCGAGCGCAGCGGCCATCCCCAGCTTGGCGTGAGGCGCCGAGCGGCCCGCCGAGTTCGCTGGTGCGGTGGTCGGAGGCGGGAGCGGGAGACTGGGGAGAGTGGTGGGGACTGGGAAGGAGGAGGGAGGATAGGGTGCGATGCGGAGCAGAGCCGGAGAGGTGCTGGCTGGATTTGGGTTGGACCGACGTGGCACTGTGGCAGCGAGTTTGGCGGCGACGCTTTCTAGGGGTTCAAGTCCAATGCAGAAATATCCGTGAAGAAATCGAACGCGGCAAAGCTGTTTGCTGGCCTGGCCCAAGATCGCATTTGGGCTTGGGTTCAGGTTTTCAGCCTACTCATCAATCAAAAAATTCAAAGGAAATTAAACTCGGAAAAACAAGCGTTTGGATAATATCTGAGAACAAAATCCAACGCATAAGACCGTCTCCAACAATGGAGACCTAAATCGGAGACTCATTTACTACTTTAGGTTGCCTACGGTAAAAAAGTCTGTGACCCATAAACTTTCTTCTCAAACAGAAGACTCAAAAGAGAATTGTTTCTGCGAATGGGTTACCAGGAGAGAGGATACCCAGTTTTAGGTTCTCTCTCCTAAAAACTCATTTTGGGTTTGGGTATGGGTATTCTGTTGGAGACTGAAATAGTGCCATGAAAGACTCATTTTGAGTTTGGATCTCCTTTTGGGTCACTTGTTGGATATAGTCAACACCAAATTCTGCGTTCGTTTTATTGAGAATCTAGAACAATGCGTATTATCCGAGAACAAAAACAACACGCTCCGGATGCCCACTTGGTAAAAGAAAGAAACGACCAGAAAACAGAATAAGTTCACAGAAACGCCACCTTTTAATTTTGAACATGTGAAGAGAACCTGGCACGAATGACATATCTGATCATAAAATATCCCCCCACGGCCACTTGGTAAAAGAAAGAAACGACCAGAAAACAGAATAAGTTCACAGAAACGCCACCTTTTAATTTTGAACATGTGAAGAGAACCTGGCACGAATGACATATCTGATCATAAAATATCTCCCCACGGCCAGGATTATTAGAAACCGAAAGGAAAGAAAGAGATGGGTGAGGAGTTCATGAGTCAGTTGCGGGCTCCACCACCACGTACGTCTTTCGCGCACCGGTCCGCCATCCGCCAGCCGGCCCACCAGCAACTTATCGACACTTGGGCCCAGGTAGCCTCCTTTCCCCGCGTGGGCCCAGGGCATCGTCACCACGCCTCGCGTAGCATTAAAAGCGGCATTTGCGTGCAGCATTCCTACTTCGTTTTCTTCCCTCACTGACATCTTGGTCCCACATATTACGGGGCCAGTGGCCAGAGAAAGAGGTGGGGACGCTACGTCACGTCGGTTAGAGGATAGGCATCTTCTCCCAAAGTGTGGGGCCCACATAGTCAGTGACTCAGAAGGCGATTCGCGGGGGAAGGGGACGTCACGTCACGCCGCTCGCGCTCCGCGTCGTGTTACTCTATCCATAGAGTCCATATGACGAAGACTCTGTCACAAGAAACCATAACGTCCAATGCAGATTTTGTATGTTGGAGTCTGTCCAATCATTAAACCATACTTCTCTCCAATCATTCAACCAGATTTCTCTCGTTTTGCGTGTAGACTTGGTGTCTACGGAGTAACTTAGACCTGGTTTCTACATTTTTGTCTCTCTCTTCATTAAATTGCTCGCCACATCAGCAAAATGCCTACATGGCAATGTAATTAATAGAGATAGACTCTATAGTCTGGGTTGGGGACTGCCCTTATACCTCGCACGGTCGCACCCGTCTCCTCCCCACCCGCCCGCCCGCCTCTCGCTCCGAAGCTTCTCCTCTCTCGTCTGGTGGTACCAGGCGGCGGCGTGCGCAGCTCGCGCGCGCGCTGCGGGGCCGGGGGCCGGCGAGAGATTGGCGGGGCCTGAGCTAGGGATCTGGTAGGCGGAGATGTCGACGCCGGCGAGGAAGCGGCTGATGCGGGACTTCAAGCGGCTGCAGCAGGACCCGCCCGCCGGCATCAGCGGCGCGCCGTACGACAACAACATCATGCTCTGGAACGCCGTCATCTTCGGGTAATCGAGCCATCCTTTTCCGTGATTCTCGGTCGGCTAGCTTAGGATCTAGTGTGCCTGTGTGATTCGTTTAGTGTGGGCTTCGGTACTAATTGTGCCTGCTCTTGGTGTTTGTTTGCGATTCTGCAGGCCGGATGACACGCCGTGGGATGGAGGTGAGCCCATCTGATTTAGTTTGCTTCGATCTGTAATTGATCAATAGCTAGCCTTAGCACAAGTGCTGCCAATTTTGTTACTTGGTGATTGGTTGACTCAAATAGTGAAATTCTATCTTATGCCGATTTTTAATCCGGTAGTTGTTTGCATCTTTCTCGTCTGATTGGCGTGTCACAGTGTAGATGCAATTTCTGTAAACATCTTTTCAAAAAAAAAGAATTCTGTAAACGAAATGGGATTATTACCCCCCCCCCCCCCCCCCCCCCCCCCCCGCCCCCGCTAACTTAAGATCAAGCTGCCTACCTAGCCCCCTTGCTTCATTTGCATGCTTTCCTGATGTAGGAAACTTGCAGTTGTGTCATCCCTTATGTGCTGTTTACTGAAAAAAGTAATGAGCTTGTTCTGTCATGCGTCTGTATTGTTCTTTAATGCTAATGGCTGTCACCAAGCTGGCGAAAGGGAAGGTGTGTCTGATTGGCTTGATGATTATTTAGTCAACTCTGTATGTGTGCATTTTGTCCAATCATATTGGTGCATCTCTGTCCTACGTTGTACAGTGAATAAAAGAACAAGCACTTGGAATTATTACTTGAGGAACTGAATTATCGACTTTCACAAGAGCTACTTTAGCCTGCACCTATTGCATATCATTAATAGCCTAGTCACTAACCATGGCTCATGTTATTCAGTATCAGGATGTTGTTTCGTATAGATATTGTATGAGCATGAAAGGGTAGACTATATTTTCATGCCTGCATCTGTGAGTGTTGATGTTGGCCTAGAAAGTGGTTGAGAGTTGTGTGGTAGCATTTCACAAACAGCTTCAGTATAGAAGTAAGAGAAACAATTTGTGCTTGATAAATACAAAACAATCTTTTGTCAGGAATATATTTGTGTTATCAGAGCATATTTCTGCAAGTGTGGTCATGTTAAATAATTAACTTGAGACAACCCATCACTAACTGTAGTTTGTTTCTATTTTTTGGAAGTATTTAAGAAAGCATCGGGCAAACATTAAGCTTCAGACATCCACTCTGTTGCCTGAGACACTAAAAAACACTGTTTTTTCTTCCTATGTGATTAAGATTACTGATCGCAACATCTTTCAATGTGTACCTTGGATTTTCCTTTTACATGAGAAGAACATGTTTCATGTTGTGTCTTTTTGACGAAGGGAACAAACATGCTATGTGTGCCTGTGTTACTATTTAGAATGTAAGTTCATTAACATCTTATTCTGATTATTTTACACATGTAGGCACGTTCAAGCTGACTCTGCAATTTACAGAAGATTACCCTAACAAACCACCAACTGTTCGTTTTGTTTCAAGGATGTTTCACCCAAACAGTACGTTCTCTTTATGTATTATTTTCATCCGTGTTGTTGTCTTCAGAAATAACTAAATCATCCATACACAAGTGGTATAATACCATCATTTGTTTTCCAGTATATGCTGATGGAAGCATCTGTTTGGACATCCTACAAAACCAGTGGAGCCCTATATATGATGTTGCAGCAATATTGACCTCTATTCAGGTATCATTTATTTTATTTCTCAACCTATCAGAATCGAAATCTTTCATTTTATTCTACCACTGTGAGATGCCTGTTGTCCTGTGATTGATTGTACTACTTGTGATTGCCAGTATAATGTTCACAAAATAGGTACTTACCGAATTCATATTGTTATCATTTCAATACATCCCTATGTCTTTGGAGCATATTCTAATCTGGTTCCATATATTGAAAGAAAGGAAATGGTTTCCCCCATTACCTGATGTCAGTAGATTAGGACAGACAAAGCCAACCATATTTTGTTGGAAGTTACTGTTAGCCAAACCACCTGTCTATTGCCACTTGGGAAACACAGTTAGCAATGGAATTGTTTTCCAATGTTTGATTGTATCGTGGAAGTAGAGTTCTCTATCCATTCAATCATTGTTATCTGAGTTTATATTGGTCCCTCTTTTTCCAAAAAGTGGTTTGGGGATGGGTCTTCTATCTGTACTGAACGTATAAACATGCCATACTTATTTCCTTATGTTGTGCTTCCATTTGCAGTCCCTGCTGTGTGACCCAAACCCAAATTCTCCGGCCAACTCCGAAGCAGCAAGAATGTTCAGTGAGAACAAGCGTGAGTACAACCGCAAAGTTCGCGAGGTTGTGGAACAGAGCTGGACAGCCGACTAAGTTTATATTCACTTCACCAGATGGTGCAATAAGCATCTGCATTTCATACTTCGCCGGTCTGTACTATCCACTTAACCGTTAAAATCTTATAAGCGATTGTTGTGCCCTTTTGGTTCAGTCCCTTGTACTGCTGCCTGCTATTTTTCCTGATGTAGTGGTGAATGGTTTCGTGAACTTTGGGTATTGATGCATATGCAAAAGATATAGCTAAGCCAAGTTGTTAGGTTTGTGTGCTGAAGCCTCACCGGTGTTCTTCACTGAACAAACGTCCACTCCCGGGATGCTCCTGACTTCCTGTCTCCTGAGAAGGCCGTTCATCCTGTTCTCGAGATAAATCATGAATGGTAGCTCAAGCAGCAGTTACACCGTGATCACCAAAATTCAGACCAGACAAGGCAATGCCTGTTACACCATTATTGTACTCCCATGTGGAGAACTTTACACAAAAGGCACATCCTTATTTTTCTTCTAGATAGCAAAACAATAGAGAAAAGGAACCCTATTAAAAAAATAGAGAAAAGGAACAAAAATGACCTCTGCACTGACAAAACAAAAACAATGCACACTCGGTGGTTTGTACACCATGGGTAATTTTGAGGTGAGCACATCCTGTTGTGGTGGGCGTTTCAGCATTTCACCAGTTGCGGCTGCTGTCCGGCTCAGCGTTTCCATCCTCTCTAAGATCCAGCCTGCAGCATTCTCATGTGGCTTCACAACTAAACCTACGATGATCATGAGAGCTTTACTGGAAAAGCACCTGATTATCTGCTCAAATTCAACCGAGACGGCCTGGTGACCCTGGACGACGATGACACCGGGCTCCCTCCGCCGCTGCTCCAGGCATCCACCTCCCAGTCGTCCTGCACCTGGGCGGCGAACTGCAGGTTCCAGAGCACGTCCTCCACTGAAGGCCGCTGCACCGGTTCCTTGGCCAGGCACCTCTGGCAGATCTCCATTATCGTCCTCAGTGACTCGTCTGAGCACCCTTTGTTCACCGCCGGGTCAGCGAAGCTCCTCCTCCTGACCCGATCCTCGTCGGCAATCGCCCAGGCGAGCTGCAGCAGCAGCACATTGAGGTTCATTCAGGTGATCAAAGTTGGCATTGTCAGAAAGAGAGAGTGGTGAACTGACGATGATACATACCAGCTCTTTCAGTATATCCACCTCATACATGGATGTGATGGTCTTCCCAGACACAACTTCAAGCAGGATCACCCCAAAATCGAAGATGTCTGTCTTATCTCTGTACAGAGGACTGCAAAATGAAAATGATGGTGATTAGCCACAATGACTGAAACTGCTGTGTGGTAGTGTAAGATGCCATTCTGCTTTTAAGTACCTATCAGTTTGTTGGAACTTGTTTCCAGCTCCTCCCTGCTTGGATTGACAGACAAAAAACAACGGTACTCGTTAGTCAGCATCAGGTATCCAAAAATGTTGCTAGAAGTAGCTTGATGTCAAAGCGTTGAGTTATTTATCGCCCATCTACCTCAGATTTCATGGCCTCTGCTAGGATTGGTATATTGTAGCTGCCGATTTTGGCAACATGATTCTGATCTAGAAGAATATTGGTAATCCTCAGATCATTTCCAACTAGACCAGGTATGATCCCTCCGTGCAGGAACTGGATACCCTTGGCGACACCGATGGCAGCTGATATCCTTTGTGACCATGTAAGCTTGCATCCTTCAGTTCCTTCTGGTGATATTCAGTTCAGAAAGCAACATAGCATTTCAGTGACTGCATTGTCAGAGTAAGTAAAACCAATGAACATGGAAAAGAACTCACGCGAGATCCTGCTCCTAAGGTTCCCATTTTGCACGTATTCGAACACGATGTACAGCTGGGTCACAGTGGAATTGTCAGGGTCGTACTCAAAGCAGTGTCCTAGAGCACTGACCAAGTTTTGATGCCTGAGCCTAGAGATGGTCTCAATGTGACGGTTTAAGCTTTGGGTGGTCTGGCTTCTCTTGATCTTCAGAGTCCTGATCGTCACTGGGGTGCCATTGCCTAATTGTCCTCGGTACATCTGACAGTAAAACAAGATACAGTATATATATGTGCTTCCATTGGTATTCCAAATGAAAACATGATGATCGCGTGTTCATCTGAGCTGATAAACAGAATTGGAACAGGAGACAGTAAACTGCATACATCATATGTCACAATTCTGAGTTGACAATGAATTCAGACAAGGAGATGGCATCATACCTCGCCAAGAGAGTCCTGTCCCAGTAGGTAAGAGTTTTCGAAGTTGTTAGTTGCAGCTTCGAGCTCCACCAAAGAAAACGATCTGTATGATGGGATCCCCAGAGCTCCCAGCTTCACTGTCTGTGATATGTAACCTTTTTTTTGTTCCAAATTCCAGAGAAAAATGAAGTTAGCGATTTCAACATCAGAATACACTGTTAAAGACGCAACTTTATGCAGAGATCGTACGTGCATCAGCGAGCAGCTTGGAAGGATATCCAGTCGAGGAACTTTCTTCCTCTGAAGTCGCCAGAGCCCTTGCCTTTGAACCCTTCACAGCTGCCTTCCTCACGGCGAAGAAGACAATCAAACTAACAACCGAAACAGCAACAAGGGTCGCAACCACAATGCCGGCAACGAAGCCTGTCTGGCTAGCAACGCTCTTCCTCTCCTTGCCGGGCACTATCCCCACGGCCAAGGCCTGGTTCTGACAGAACGGCGACGGGCGTTGCGAGCCATCATCGCCGCCGCTGTCCAAGCAGTTGGTCGATACGAGCACCACCGTGGCCGGCTTCCTCTCCGGCGACCTCAAGCAGGTCGGCACGCTCCCCATGAGGAGATTCAGCGACAGGTCGACGAACCGTAGGTTGTCGCCGCACGGCTCCCTGCCGGACAGCATTCCGGTGAACCTGTTCCCGGCGATGCTCAGGTACCGGATGGACGGCAGCGACAGCAACGCCGGCGTGAACGGGCCCACGAACCTGTTCCACGACACGTCCAGCCGCTCCAGCAGGTAGAACGAGCCGAGCGCCGCCGGGAGCCCGCCGCCGAACCTGTTCCGGCTCAGCACGACGGAGACCACCTTCCGGCCGAGCTTGGGGAACGCCGGCCCGAGCGAGTTGCCGGAAACGTCGAGCACCTGGAGGTTGGCCGCCCGGCTCATGTCCGGCAGGTTCCCGGAGATGTTGTTCGACGCGAGCACGAGCGATCTCAGAGACGGCATGGTTCCGATGGACTCTGGCACGGCGCCACGGAACGTGTTGTTCCGGAGGCTCAGCACGGAGAGCGACGGCATCGCGGCGGCGCCGATCCACGCCGGGAGCTCGCCGCCGAGGAGGTTGTCGTCGAGGACGAGCGTCTGGAGGGAGGCGAGCCGGGACATTCCTTTCGGGATGTCGCCGTAGAGGTAGTTGCCGCTGACGTTGACGATCTCGAGGGATGCGAGACGGCCAAGCTTCCCCGGGAGGGGCCCCCACAGGCCGATGCTGGAGAGCGTGAGCACCTTGAGGTCGGGGAGCCTGGACAGCGTGGTGACCAGCGCGCCGACGGAGAAGTTCCTGGGCAGAGGAGGGGAGCCCGGGGTTCCGGCGATGTGGAGCTGCGTCACGGTGTCGCCGTAGCACAGGACGGCGGCCGAGCCCGTGGGGCCCGTGAACTCGCCGCCGCCGCCGCAGAAGTCGGTGCTGTGGCGCCAGTGGCTGAGCATTGGAGGGCTGTTTAGGAGCTGCTGGATCTTGATCAGAGTCCATACTTGCGAAGGCTGGAGCGGTGTGGCCTCCGGGAGCAATGCGAGAAACACCGAGAAGAAGATGAGCAGGAGATGGCTCGGGCTCGCCATTGGAGCCTTGGAGAGGATACTCTTTCTCGATCAAGAAACACTGTGCGGTTACTGCTTCACTCTGCTTTTTATCAAGAAATAGAAGCCAGAGGTGCTAGCACAAAAGCTTATTAACGAAGCTGGGCCTGTCTCTTTGCTTGATCTTGGATCGGGTTCTCCTTCTGATGACCAAGAACAGTAACAGCATCAGAGGAATGAATAGCCCAACGTGGCCATATAGGAAGAGAAAACATCAGCGGGAAGCAAAACTAATGAGCTCAAATCCCCCTTGCTCAGCAGAATGTGGCACTAAAGTTCAGACTTCAGAGGTTCAAAGGTAAGTTGGCAAAGAAAAAAAAGTTGAGCAAAGCTGCTTGAAAGTTGAGACAGCTATCGGACACCAGGAAACAGCGACCAAAGCTCAGCGCTTTGTTGGCCAGGGATGGGAGGAGCACTGAAAGAGAAGCCAACATGAACCCTGCTGCTATCCGTTGAAAGAATCTAACGGAACACTCGCTACCACATGGCGCCGAGATTACTCTTACAGTACTTGACAAGAAACCCGTGAACGAACTGAATATCACCTTGCAGTCGCCGAAGCAGCAATGAAGGAGCCAGGAAACCCTTCTTCAGAGTTCAGATCAATGGCGAAGGCGTCAGAACAACGGATAGATAACCAGCAGGAGGAGCCCTCGTGTACCTTGGCCGCTTGCCGGTGGTGTTCCGCAAGCTGAGAGAGTGAGAGCTCACTCAGCGAGTGTCACCTAGTACTAGTAGTGCTGCAGCGCTGCGTATCACGGGGGGTGGCGCAGAGGAAGAGGCGACTGGAGGCTGCTGGTGCAAGTGCAACGGACAGGTGGTGTCTCCACCAGAGGTTGAGCTGGACATGGGGAGCAGCTGAGCAGGCAACTGACAAAGGGGTGGCAGTCTAGTAGTGCTACTGCTTTCTCTCAGGGATACAGTATCATTATCTTTATATTGACAAATAAAATAAAATAAAATAACAAAGTGCAATCAGGTGGTGTCATGCTACTCTGCTTTCTTGGGATTACATTCGTCTTCTTTCTTAGTCTGTGCTTGTTCAATTATACGGAGTACTCTAGGTAGGAGTAGGATACTGTGCTGCTTTAGTATAGTTCCGAGTATATAATTTTTTTCTAGTGAGCTTTTTTAAGGCTGAACAGTGTTAGTATTAGTCTGGCAGGCCCTTACACTTTGACAGGTGATGTTTCGCTTTGCCACGCTCAGGATTACAATGATCTATCCGTTAAAACAAACAAAAAATCTATAGATTCCGTGCAATGATCAGTCTCATAAACGTCTTCCTTTTTACTGATATAAGCCAGCTATTACTCCTGAAGAACAGTAATACTAGCACAAGACGTTAGGGCCGACATGGTGCTAATTATTGCACGGTAAGACATCATGCTTTCCTCAGCTATATGATGAGCACCCCCTTTCTTTTCCTCGTATTTTTTCCGTCTTTTCTTCGACCCGTTGGTTTATCTCCTCGGCACTTTTACTCTAGGAGCTGCCGACCTCGTCGCTTTACCTAAAGCGAAAGCGTCTCCCGCATTCATGCCCAGCGAGAGCGAGGATGCAGAGGAGAAGGGTTCCCTTGAAAACACACACACACACACACTGCACAGGGTAATCTGCACTGTGCAGCTGCACTGAAAACATTTCGGACGTGCAAAACTGCGTAGAGCGCCCTGAATCCCTGATGTTTGTGAGATTTTTTGTGAAGGTGGATCCCATGCGAAATGAATGCTTGCCATGGGATCATCAACTAATTTGGCCCTACTTGGATGATGTCCTGCATAGACAGCACGTCAGCACAAGAACTCTCTTCCTTCGTCAGAGAGGATGCCAGATCATGAGCATTTGTTCTTGGAACTGAACGAACTGGTTATCAGGTTTTGTGCCCGGCAGTTCCGTCGGCTTCATTACGGAGCTGTGGTCCTTCGCCGTGGAGCAACGTGCTGACGTGCATGTGCCGGTGTTTAATCTACACACGACAAATCCTAGTGAAAATAGTAGTAGCATTTACCATCACTTTTCGATGGACAAGGACACCGTAGATATGATCATGCAAGAACCATGTTGTGCCATTTACATTTGTTCAAGAAGAAAGTTGTGCTATTTAGGAGTATATGTGTTAATAGTTCTCAAAGAACAAAGAGAAGAAAAGAATTTTCAAAAAAAAATCAAAAAAGAAAAGGACATGCCAGCCAAATTGACTATCTTTTGCATAGAATTCTGAGACTACCTTTTTCCCAATATGGAATCAAAAGCATATGGCATAGCCTACAACTACAGGAAAAAGAAGAGCATCACGACGTATAACCACAGCCTCACCTCACTTTAATCCGAAGCATTATCCTGGTACCTTCTCATAAACCAAACAAAATTTTCCCTGTTGAAACAGTCAGTACCCCTATCATTCGCACCAAATCAAGCAAAACTTAAACACGGGAGAAACAAAGCAATGGCCAACGCAACACTACAAAAGTTTGCGATGCACGCAAGCAAGCGAACTAAGCCTGTTCACCCATGTGTGACTGTGTGAGTGAGTGCAAGACTGATGAGTGATGACGACTGAAGAGTGAGTGCTGGCTTTGTCGAGACGTACGTGATCGACCGAGTGAGCGAGTGCATCGCCATCGATCGGGCACACGTACTCGCACGTACTCCGGGCGACATTACTGGCGCCGGTGTCTGTCAGGTTCGTGGTTGGTGGCGATCCGCCTGGCGCCATTACTCCGCCGGTGATGGATCTCGGAGCCCAGATGCCAGTCGCCCGGCCGTGAACTTTCGTAGCATCCAAGGATTGGCTGTGTGCGTGGCCGGCGGTGGACGCCATGGCCGTCCTGGCATGGCATTCCCGGGAGCACGAAGTAAATTCGGCAGCAACCGCCGCCGTACGCCCCGTGCCGCCGGCCCGCCCCGACACGGCCATCAAGTGCGGCACGGCCCCCGGAATTCCAGATCCGGCGAGGGCGGCCGGGCCGGCACCCCGTCGCCCGATGGCCGCGTGTTGTGTGCTCCAGTCTCCAGATCGCCGGCCTTGAGCGATCACATGGCGTGATTGTGGGCTAAGGACCGGGCTTGGGGCGACTGATTGATTGCCTGGGTTTTACTGCCGTCGTACAAAGACGTTGGCGAATTCAGAGCTCCAGGACACGGTACAGCGCTCCAGGTCCGGGCCAGTTGCATGCATTACAACATTGTGCAACATAGTTCCAGACTTCCAGCATACACACCAAACATGGAGTGTGGAAGAAGGTGCTGTACCTGTGACGAAAACGACGCAAAGGTTACTTCTAAAAACAAAGGGAATGCTAGAGATAACACTTGAACGTCATGGCAAATTATGGTGCATGTTGCATCAGTGTTGGCCTGTTGGTTGGGTCGTCTGGTACCATGCAAATACTTTGAGCTGCTTGTGGTCCATGTGGAACCTCCGTATGACGATAATGATGAGTGCCCAGATGAAAGGAGGAATGGATCGTTGAAACTTCAAGCACCAAAGGCTGTAGTTTTGCCTTTATCATAATAATGGCCTCATCAACTTTGGATCAAAAGTTCAAAACTAAGGTCCAAGGGCCACATCATCTTTTTTGCACGGCATACCAAACCTTTGTACAGTTACCTACACATTATGGAGACGAATGCAGTTAGCAATGAGCAGTAGTACAAAAGTGACCAGAGGAAAGCACAATTTATTCATGCATAATAACGGAAGCCTGGGAACAAGTTCAAAAGAAGCACACATTGCACGCAGCTGATGCTATTTAACAACAGTTGAAACTGAACCACAGCCAGGGTACGAGAAGTTAAGCATTACAGCCTTTGAGCACATTATGGTGGGAAAAGAGGCAATTTGATTCAGATGTACCCAGAGACATTAAATTCCGATAGGATAAGGCGCGAATCAGAAAAAATAGTTTATCAATTCTTCCAGACAGGGATGATGGTACATAGGGCGCAAAAGCAGGCACTGCTTTAAGCTTATAAGCAGATCAGTTCATCAACAAAATGATCTAGATAACACTAGCAGAAGGTAAGATATTATGCGGCATCTAGTTGATCAGTTCTTCCAGTCAGGAATGAGAATTTGGCATCCATACCCTCAGATCATGCTGAGACAGCTTGAGTAGTTCTCTTAGTACGAAGTAACTTGATTTTGTTCACAAACAAAATTTGTGGAGCCACTTATCTTTAAAACCTTCCATCCGCATCGTGTAAATAAACAGAAAATGTTTCGTTTACATTCACCTATAATGAATTTGTTAGCATGATTGCCTGTCCTTGTCAAACAATACTAGGAGGTAAATAAAAGGCAAGAAATCTAAACTACAAAAATTAATGTTTGTGATAACTTACAAGTCATAAGCTAACACTAAGCTCAGACAAACAAGTTACTCACAATTATTTTTGGTTGCATGCTGGAAAATGTGCAATTTCTACACACAATTTCGAAAGGGCAACCGATGAAGAGCAGCCCTGAATATAATAAGTATATGGGGCCAATAACTCAATTTATAGCAATCAGCCAGAACAGGCAAAAGATGGGCATAACAGAATGGCAAAGAACTTTTTCAAAAAATATGCTATTGTTGCCTAAGCTTCACATTAGTAAGCACAAACATAGAAAATAAGACACAACAATTGCATCAAGAGCAATTTCTTTATAGGCTTCTTCACAAAACACAAACTGAATGGAAATGAACTTTTAAGGAATCATTAACAACATTTTTTTAATGCATCTGTAGGGAGGGAAAAGGTATTTCGGATCTAGAACTAGGTTAAGATTATCAGAATGAAGAAGAAATATAGAGGGGGTTTGACACCATCGATGACAACATACAACATACGAGTGCTGGCCTTCCCTCAACTATGTTATTTTATACCCACAATAAACACAAATCTAAATTTTTTTGGTAACTGCTAATGCAGCTCATTTAACCAACTGAAGTTCAAACTAGGGTACTAACTCCGATCTAAAGATAGTTGCAGCATAATTGCATAAAGCAGATAGGTGCACCTACACTGATCTTGACAGCTCATAACAAGCATAGAGATTGCAAGTATCCAGTGATGCAATCACAGGGAACAGTAAACAATGTGAGTGATTGAATGCGGCTTAGGGTGACTAGTCTAATTTTATGAACAGTATGCTACACCAAATGAGCAAATCTCAGACAAAGATTTAATAGACACGCAGGAGGACAGGAAAACTTGACAGCAGAAAGCCTCAGTAGGTGGTAAAAACATTTGACTCACCAAGGCCCTTTTGCTTTTCTATCCGAGGCATATTAACTGTTGTGAGCCTGTGAAGAATGTCTCTGCCGTGAGCTACCGACATTTCAGCCATTCTGAATAAACTAGAAATCCCAGTTCCCAGAAAATTCACACTAAATCATATATTAACAAGGCAAACCATTTCAAATCAGATATATTTGTACAGATATACATTAAGTGCAGAATTTCATATATACATTAAGTGCAGAATCCATGAACTATATAAAGAAGAGAGCAGTACTAAACGATACTGATGGTATATGATTGCAGAATCAATATAACAAGGAGTCAAGGACAACCATAATAAACAACTTAAATTTATGGCCGAATTTCAATAGAATTACTCACTGAACTGTACTAAACGAGACTGATGGTCTATAGACTTGCAGGGAATTACTGTTTGGTTCCATAAATAAAATGCATAGGCTGTTGTTGATTAGCGGCATCTGTTGATAGTATACCCTACTGACCATCCAACGCCTCCAGCAGAAACAGAGCTCCTGAAATCTCACTTGATTACTGCGGGTTCTACAGGTTGCTGCGGGCCAAGGGACGGCGGCGCCATATTAGCTTCGATAGTCCATCGCCAGTGCCGGATGGCGGCCCCCTTAGTGAACTGCAGCGTAAGTGCCCAGGCGGTAGCCGCCCGGGGAACTGTGCAGGCTGAGACCCCTCAGCAGCATTTGAGCCTCCATCGGCATCGGCATCGGCGACGTACTTGTAAGGTGAAGAGCATGGAAGTTCACCACCTGTAGCACCAACGATCCGTTCGGATCGATATCACCGCCGACAAGCTCACGCCGGCGGGCGGCGGCGAGGCGACGGTGAGGGGGAGCTCCCCGGTCCCGTCGGAGTAAGGTTTTCGAGAGGAGAGAGCCCAGTGGGCATCACCTCACGACTGGGCTTCTTAGCATGGTGGGCCCAATGAGGAACACCTGGGAAATGGGCCGCGTTTTGAGGCATATTGCGGCCTCAAAATGCCTATAACAGTGGTGGTGATGGTGACATTGGTGTCTGTTCAGTTTTCATCAGAGATTTGTTCAGTACTAGATTTCAGAATATTCTGATTTCTGAATTCAAGAGTTATTATTTTCTGTGACGTAAAATCCAGAGGTCCAACACTATCCTTGTTGTTTTGAACGTTTCATTTCTTCGACATGCAATGTTCCAAATACCGGGCCTTCAAGCTCATGTTGTGATTGCGATTGGGGTAGTATTGATGTTCTTTTTGGCTCAAAAACAAGATATGGTGATCGTAACATACAAAGGACAAAGGAGGCCGTGCCCCCATTTGACTAGAGGAGAACAACCGAAAATCAGTTTGGTCGATTCTGAAGCAAGATACGGTTCTTGACTTTGTATCCGTATCTGACCGTTCAAGCGAGTGCTTCAGCTGCCTTTTGCTCCTCTCTACAAGCTATTCAGGTGAATTCGTTGAGGTAATGAGGCATAGACCTAATGACAAACCTGATTTTTGTGCGTCCGTGGAATTGGTAAATACAAGAGTTCTCTACGACATGGTGGTTGCAATTTCTCTGATGGAACCCTATTTTAAGGATCCAGCCTGATGAACTATACTGCCGCACACTTGGCTAGTTAAATATGTCATGATTACGAAATTTTAATCCGGCTATTACAGCATATGAGAGCTAGTAATTGCTGTCTTACTGAGGACGTATAACAATACTGTATGACCTTAGCAACGCAGCACTAACCTCGCACTCTGCAGCATGTTGTTAGCATGCCATGACGTTGGTGGAATTTGTGGTCGTGGGCGAAGACTGTCCGTTGGTGGCAGTAGAGCAGAACACTTGGGGGTGCTAGTTTGGCAGCCGACTGACGGTGGTCGTTGGGTCTGAAGGATTCAGGGTTTGGCAGATTCGTTTCTTGCAATTGCAGGCGTCATGCGTTTCAGCATGAACAACTGAATGCCGTGCCGTGCAAAAGGCTGGACGGCGCATGTCGGCATGTGTTTCACCTTTCCTGTTCTGCCCACTCACTTTTTTTAAGACAGAGGTTAATATATAATCACCATGGGAAAAATTAAACTATAGGATTATCTCCTGACAAGAGCAATCACCAGACGCCAACAATGGGAATTCTCGAACTGACACGAAGATGATCAGCGATGGCATGTGCTTAATTTCTGGTGGCATTAGAATGTTTCTACCACTAATTCCCAATCCGATTCAGTCACTGAGCAAGTTTCTGATATTACTGACACTAATATATTACATATACAGCCTAAGTAGCTAATTGCAGCTCCCAATGTGAAATTCTGAAAGGAGAAGCGGTAGCAACAGGCATCGTCGACAGCAGCTCGCCCTGCAGGCGAAAGTCGGAAGCAAAAGAATTTGTTAGCTACTGCTCAATCGGAAACGGAGAACAACCGAGAAGGGGATTTGGTTTCTACTGTTCGATCAGAGAGACAGGCAGGAATGATCGATTACTAGGCCCAGCAATCAACAACGTTTAAAAGCAGCGGCATCGAGGAACCGGAAAGCACACTCGATCGGATGAAGGGACGCACGCACCTAGGAAGACGAGGAGGAAGTAGCGGCGGAGCGATCGGGCTCGGGCTCGGGCTCCGCGGCGGCCGGCGGCTGCTGCTGCTGCTGGTCGTCCTCGTGGAGGCGCGCGCGGATCTCTTGGATCCGGTCGCGGGCCTCCTCGACGAGGCGGCGGCGCTTGCCGTAGGTCTGCTCGAGGCGGCGCTGCAGCTCGGCGGCGCGCGCCCGGGCCCGCTCCAGCTCCGCCAGCGCCTCCGCGAGGCGCGCCCGCGCCGCCGCCAGCTGCGCGTCGGCCGCCAACTCCCTCCGCCGCAGCTCCGCCGCCGCCCACCCCGGCCGCGGCCGCCTCCCCTCGCACATCCCTCCCTCTCTTCCGCTCGCCGGGGTCGCCTCGCCGCTCGCTGCGGTGACGTGGGCTTTTGGTCTGCGGTAGGTGGGTTGGGTGGATCCGGGCCCTTTCTCTTAGAGCAACTCCAGCAAGGTCCCTACTCAAGCGCCTACTTAAAAAGTAGGGGCCGAAGGCAAAAAATCGAGCTCCAGCAGGGCCCCTACTCGGGTCCCTACTTTAGGGAGGCACCCAAATTCCTCCTCCCAGCCCCATCTCCCAGGGATGGAGAGAGAAGGCTCCTACTCCGTCATCTCTACCGTTCCTCCTTCGCGCGCTCGCGGGGAGCCATCCCGCCACCGTCTGTGCACGAGCTCGCCGGCCCGCACGCCCTCTTTCCCTCCTGTGCACGCCGCCTCGCAAGCCAGTCGCCGCCGTAGATTTTCTTGGACCTCGCAAGCCGCCGGCGCGCCCGGCTGGAGGTCGAGATCCCCTGCGCAGCCGCCGGGTCGCCGCCACCACGCTAGGTCGGCCGGATCTCGCCCTCCTACGCGCTCCGCCGCAGCCAAGGCCGGTCCGGTCGCGGCTCCTCCTCCGCCCGCTCTCCAGATCTCCGCGCCCGGCCGCGGCTCCTCCGAGCTGACTGTCGCGCCTGCAGCCGCTTGGCCCCTGTCTGGCCGGAGCTCCTCCCGTTGCCGCGCTCGGCCGGCGCTCCTCCGCCCCGCGCTTGGCCCCTGGCCAACCGGCTCCGCCGCCCCCGGCCCCTCCTGGACCACAGCCGCCGCCGCCCTTCGATTGGCTTGAGGAGCGCTGCCGCAGCTTTGGATCAGGATGAATCGAGAGAGAGGAAGAAGCAAGACAGAGGAGAGCGGGCCCACATGTCATTACAGGGGAAAAATGAGAGACTGACTTCTGGGTCCCATCTGTCATAATAGAAGTAGGGGCTGTAAGTTGGGGCTGTTGCTGGAGTTCAACACAAAACCAGAGCCCCGAAAAGTTGGGGCCGGCCCCTACTCAACAAAGTAGGGGCTCTAAATAGGGGCCATTTGCTGGAGATGCTCTTATCAATGGACGGCGTCGTTGCTGCTCTCTTCGCCTCATGCGTCTGCGTGGGCTTTGCAGCTCGCTCTGTTGCTGCTTTCCCCCTTCCTTTGCCTGATTGCGACGACACGCCACTCGTGCCATCGCACACAGAGAAAGAAACTGTGCAAATCATGGGTTGCTAAGTTTGCTACCCTTGCCAATTATCGTCGAGATAGACGTCGTTTGCTACCCTTGCCAATTATCGTCGAGATAGACGTGACGTTTAGGTTTAGTATAGCAGCTGATTGGTGAATAGGGGCGTGAAGAATCCCGTTGTTATTGCGCGCAATTATTCGTCGGTTCGGTTCTTTTATGCCACTAGCACCTGAGCCGGTTGTAAGGTCACTGACAGGTGAGCCCGCTCCTCATCGCTGGAACAGCAGTGGGAAGAGTCCCTGCCAAATGCCGATGATTGGGCGGCTCTCACTCCCATGGCCATGGGATCTTCTCGCAGATGGCAACGGTTTGGGAGTAAAAAAAATTCAGAGGAATCTCTGTGTTACGCCACTGGGAGGTCCCTGCTGACGCCGACGACCGGGCCCAACCGGCCGGCTTACTCAGGTGCGTTAACGACCAATCAAGTGTCAAATCAAGACCAGGTCCGAGTGTCACGCATGGAAGCACAACACAACGATCCGGCGATGAAACTAAGGCAATTGTTCACCCTCGTCGCACATGTTGAAGAGAGAGCGCCGTTTCGTTGCATTTGGAGCGACGCTGGCAGCTCCATGGCTGCCGCCATTGGCCTGCTGCAGCTGCGACGCAGAACAAGTCAGAAGTCACTCCGCTTCCAGTCATTCTGTGCTCTCCATCTATAAATACACTTGCAGATGCATCTTCGCTTCTCAAGCCAGAACCGAGAAGCAAGCAGCGCACAAAAGCAAGAGCTTAGAGCTAGCTAGCTGCATTCTGAAACTGAAGCTCTAGGCATTCTTACTTTCAAAAAAAAAAAAAAAAAAAGAAGCTCTAGGCATTCGCGGAACAGAACAAGAAGAGTGCGCTAGCTAGCAGGCTCTGACGGCACACCCAATGGCTTCCAAGAAGATGCTCGTGCTCGTCGCGGCCGCCCTCGCCGTCGCCTTCCTCCCGTCGCCCGCCGCCGCCACCGAGCACTGGGTGGGCGACGACAATGGCTGGACCCTGAAGTTCAACTACTCCGCCTGGGCCGAGACCAAGCAGTTCAAGGTCGGCGACACGCTAGGTACGTACGCATGCAACAGCCTCATCGATCACGATCGTATATGCTTCTGCTCCACGGCGCGGCGCACGCCGGCTAAGTCTCCTCTTCTCCGGCAGTGTATTGATTGCTTCTTGCGCGTTGCAGTGTTCAAGTACAGTGAACCAAGCCACACGGTGGTGGAGGTCAACGGCGCCGACTTCGCGTCGTGCAACATTCCGGAGAACTCCAATGCGCTGACCACCGGACAGGACCAGGTCACGCTCGAGGAGGCCGGCCGGAGGTGGTTCGTCTGCGGCGTCGGCGCGCACTGCAAGAACGGCATGAAGGTCAAGATCAACGTCCTCGCCGCCGATGAGGCCGCCGGGGCTCCGTCAGCGACGCCTCCGCCGCCGTCCAGCCCCGCCACCGAAGAGGCTGCCGGGGCTCCGTCAGCGACGCCTCCGCCGCCGTCCAGCCCCGCCGCCAAGGTCCAGGCGCGCCTCGTGCAGGCCGTGCTCGCGGTGACCACCGTTATCGCGGCCGGGCTCGTGTTCTAGGCTTCAATTTTTGTGTCTGTGTGAACGAACATTTGACGTGAGAGTTTGTGCTTCTGGTGGTCTCCTATACGAGCGTCTTTACATAATTTCATTGTGTATTTTAAATGACAATTTTTCAGGTGTATTTGTCCCCAATATTGTTTACAATCATGATTAAATTAAATCCATTTGATCTCTGAAGCTATTTGTGCTCTCCTACTATGCTGGTGATCGAGGATCCAATTGATCAGCCATTCGATCTCCTTGGAATCCTATGCAAAACTTTGCATTAAAAGAGATATCCATCTCACGGCTTTGCCATACAAATGTTTGTATTAGAAGAGAAAAACCACTCCCTCCATCTCAAACGAGTACACTTTAGTTTTGCCGTCAAGTTACCTTACCGAGTTTATAGGCAAGAATATTACTGTTTATGATCAAATATATCATGGACGACTAAGTTTTTTTGTTTCTAGATCATAGTTTCAACGTGTGGAGGAGATAGGAACTCAAGATCACTTTAAACTTTTTAAGCGGGGGTGACTTTGAACTAGTACGTGATCTATACTCCAGGTTCTTTAGTTTCGTTTGAGCATATGGCCCGCATCAATATTGGTTTTCTTGCTGAAAAGTGCAAGGAGTAGAGGCAATGTATCCATGCAGGCGCAAATCTAGCGGAGGGGCGGCCGGGGCTCGAGCCCCCTACCGGCTCTTGGACAATGGAGCCCCTACTTTAACCCTGGCCCTCCATGATTTTTTGAGGAAGAAGAAGAGAAGGGAAGAGAGAAAGAAGAAAGAGCCCCTGCTAGGTCTCTAAGCTGATCCGCCACTGTCCATGGACGCTGGCCAGGAATCAAGCACATGCTGTAATCATGCAATTGGCCCGCTTAATGGTTGTGTGCCCTAATGTAACAAAAAACAGTCTCCTCTAGAAAAAATGCATGTCTAAGAAAATAAAAATCTGAGCAGTCGAAAGTTTACAGGGAAAAAAAAATCAGTCCGTGGCTGAGCTAAATTTGAAGCTGCGTGCCAAAGTTCAGCTTGATGGTCGCTAGCCTACTCTACTGAAAAAATTCGGCCCCTACATCGAAGCGAACAGGTTACAGGTGTACGGGACCATGTCAAACAACTCAAATTTGTAATGATGCGCGTGTGCATTAGTATGTTCATTCATTGGTTACTCAGAAGCAGAGCTTTCACGCCTGTTATTATGCGATACCACCATTTCTTTTCCTTTCCTTCCATTTTTTGTTTTTTTAATGGAGACCTCCATTTGTTGCAAAATGAGAATGGTATAGTAGGTGACGAGGTTCGCTTGCCTTGTTGTATCTCAGAATACGTGACGTAATGTAGTTTGTGTGCCTATTTATTCAGGTGTAGTTTAGGTCAGTAGGTGTAGTATGCAGTATACACTGAGGCCATAGTGGAAAAATATAGATGAAAAAGAATATACGAACATCTATTACGTTCATGATCTTATACAGATCACTACGGGAAAGTGTGACTTTGCCGTGTGCCGCTATCTTTGCCGTGTGCAGGAAGTCGGCCACACGGCAAATAGCTTGTTTGCCGTGCGCTACACCTACGGCACACGGCAAAGAGCCACTCTCCCGTAGTGACGATTATTAGTGGCGCCAAGTTGATTTGGCTCGTGCGATCGTGTCCTGCCGCCCTGAGCCTGCTTGGATCCCGTCGCAGCGTACTGACCCGTTCTCCAACCATCCCAGAACCAACAAAAACTCACCACCTATATATGAGCATCATGCATGCAGCTGAACTTGTGTCCTTCTGAACTCACAGTATACACAGAGCCAAGAAAAAGCAAGGACTCAGTTGGAGCCTTCCTCGCCTCCATGGGTTCCAAGCAAATGGTTGCCGCGGCGGTGGCGTCCGCGATCGCCGTGGTCGTCTTCCTCCCCGCGCTCGCCTCCGCCACGGATCACGTCGTGGGCGATGCCCATGGCTGGACGCTCGGGTTCGACTACGCCACCTGGGCCGAGAGCAAGCAGTTCACAGTCGGCGACACGCTAGGTAACTAATTAATTGCACGAGTCGAAGACACTACGCTGCACGCCATGCATCTGAAATCCGATCGATCGTGTACGCGACTACTGACCCCGACACTCTTGCAGTGTTCAAGTACAGCACGAGCTCCCACGACGTGGCGGAGGTGAGCGGGGCGGACTTCAAGGCGTGCAACAAGGCCGCGGCCGCCTCCGTCTGGAGCTCCGGCGCGGACGTCGTCACCCTCGACAAGCCGGGCCGGAGGTGGTTCGTCTGCGCGGTGGGCGAACACTGCCGGCTCGGCATGAAGCTCAACGTCACCGTCCTTCCCGGCACGCCTGCGCCGGCACCGGCACCGGCACTGGCGCCGGCGCCCGCGCCGTCGTCTTATCCTCACTCCCGGCGCTTCCTCTCCGAGTGGTGAATGGTGGATGCAATATCTCTGCGCTCCCGGCCGGCATCACCACCAACGATCAGGGCGGAGCTTCGTCCCCTCAAGTCCTCAACCTGCCATCCTGATCGAGTGACAAGCAGGGTGTAATAATTGTTGGGTAATGTACGCTCGTCTTCAACACATGAATTTTATATTTCCGGAGACCTTTCGTGTCCCTGGAGCCCTGTATGCGCACCTAGCACCGGGCATGGACGCCACGGAACGCGAGACACGACGCGCGCCCTCTCGAACGCGGCCACTACCGTCGGCACTCGGCGAGGCCCTCCTTGCGGCAATGCTCGATCTCCTCGCCGGCGCCCCAGCGGCGGAGGATCTGACGGTTAAAAACGGAAGTTTTGGAAACCCAGATATACACGCAGATCGCGACGGCGCCGGCCAACCGCGAAGGCCGCGCCGGCGAGGAGGCTCCGTGGCAGCGTCCCAGGCGGCCAGGCCCTGGACGGTATTTCATTTACCGTCCAGGCTGAGAGGTCATGTCGTCCGTAGGATCGTAAGGCTGCGGATGAGATCAACCGGCCGCGGAGTCGGAGGACTAGGCGTTGTCTGGGCCAACCGGTAGGCCCAATTACTTGAGCCCGCCTTTTGGGCTGAAGGCCATGGGCTGCCAGCGGAATCGGTCCACGTGGCCTGAATCGCGGTTGTCGTTCCCCGGGCTGGCTGCTGGCGGCGGGCGGCGGCCATGCGCACGTGGTCGCCGGAGAAACAACCACGGCAAGTCGGCGGCGAACGTCTCCGGAGAAGATGTCGCCGCTGCGAGAGACACGGCGTTTCTCGGAGTTCGAGTGGTTTGTGTGTCGTGCGTGCAATGCAGGAATTCAAGACTGTACAGGTATCGTGGTCAGCAGCTAGCTATGCTGTGGTTGTGGCTGCATGAGAGTGTATGAGACGCGCGCCGCAGCTCCTACGGTGTGTCACGGTCACCGATATGACGCTGCAGAAGAATTTACAAGCACGAAATCCACCATCACCGATCACAAAAATCACTGAATCTATTATCTTAATAAAGCAGAAGCAAAAGGAGCCACCACGTTCGTCGAGAGGGCCTAGAAAATCTCACGTTAATCTAAAAAAGAGAAGAATACGGACCGTTGGATTTTATGAAGATGTAACGGCTTAGACTAGCCTAAAGAGTTTGGATCAAATAAGATTAATAAATAAATCCAAATTTGGATTTTTAAAAAATAAAAAATTAGAAGCTGATTTCTATACGGATTGGGCCAAATCAATCTATATTTAACTATTAGTTAACCATATATCTAAAATAACTAATTTGACAATGCACATGGTTCTCAAAATCTTGCGAATCACTTTGTGCTAGAGTACCTCCTGTCCACGGACCAATTGCCATGCAATTGCTTTTGCTCAAAAACCCTATACACGGCCACAACATGTGTTACTATAATTAAGATACCGTTATAATTTGGACTCATGCCAAAACAAAAGAGAGTGTTTTTTTTCCAACGCAAGAGAATTTGTAGCCCTTTTACAACACTAGCAGAACAATTATAATTGTATTTGGTATAAAGCAGAAGCAAAAGGAGCCACCAGATTCGTCAAGAGGGCCTAAAAATTCTCACGTTAATTTAAAAAGAGAAAGATATGCACCGTTGGATTTAATGAAGATCTAACGATTCACATTATTTTAGATAAACTATATTAAATATTTTTTATTATTTCTTATCAAACTTGGAGTCAATTGTTTTCTTTCTTACTTAAAAGACCTATTGGCATTTGCTACTGTAATCCGACTCCATATAATAGTGCGTAAAGTCTCAACAGAAAAAAAGGAAATGTGGCATCTAAAACATGTCCTTTTTATTAAAAGGAAGTTAGCTTTGCTTTGTAAGGTTCCATAATGGACTTTGCCCCGTTTAATTTTCACATAAATCCTATCCGAAAAATAGCATTATATCTAAAATGCGCATGGTTTCTATGCTAATTGAGAAGCCTAATATATAGACAAAAAGTATATGTCAAATATAATTAATACATAAATAATTAAATTAGAAATAAAATAATGAAAAACAGTTTCTATATATTGAAAGATACGTGAAAACATAGCTTTAGATATTTTTAATTATATTGGACTTATTCTATTCAATCGGCTCTGTTGTTTTCCAATGTTGTCGTATGTCGGAGTCAATCTTCTTTCCCATTCTCGGGTTCGCAACTCAGCCACACTCCCACCCCCTAATAATGTCACAACCTCCCATATGCTTTAGATTCATCGCAGCCTAGCCTAACTTCGTCACTTTCCAAAGTTGTCGTATATGTCTTGGAGTTGATCTTCTCCCCCACATTCAAAATCGCTACTCAGGCCCTCCCTAATATCCAAGCCCGTTCTATAGAAGGTCGTGAGCGTGCCAAAAACTAGCGGCCTAATACTAATAGAAATCTGAACCGCACGGTAGAAAAGAAGAGCACCACTATAAGGAGGTCTAGCTGTAATATCATGTAGTCATGGTGAGAGGACCAAGTGACCAACACATAAGTTTAGAACCATCGACATTCAACCAATAAGGTCCACCATCATGGCTTCTACTCATAGCTATGGACATAATGCGACTACAACCAACCCTGAGATACTTAGGCTATTAACCTAAGCAGCATAGCCACAAGGAGAATGCTAATCAAAAGTGTGTTAAAAAAGAAAAAAAAATTGGCACGCGTGGTAAAAGATAAGATCAACTTATAAATGAGAAGATTGATCTAATGAGTTCGTTTGTATATTTTACTCTAATACTAATTAGATCTAAACATTTTAGGATAGGGTCTAAAAACCACGGGTATGTTTTGGGCTGAAAATTCATGCCCAGGTCCATCCATAGGCAGCAACGGACCTATTTTTGGTAGGGTTGAGATTGTACTTCTCATTCATTTGTATTGAAAAATAATCAAAATAATTGCTCGGATCAAGAAAAAAACTTGACCTGCGATGCCCAAGCTGCCCCCGGCATTTCATGTAAGAAGAAAACCTTCTCACGCAGGCTTAGAAAATCCCTGAACCCTGGCCGTCTCTGACATTGAGAAACGTAGCTGTGTCTCATGACGAGTACTTTGGCACGCCGGTTTTTTTTAAGCCTTAGACTCAATTTCGCCCCAGCCGGGGTTCAAACTTAGGACCTGAGGGGTGCCGCCGAGGTGACTTGACCGACTGATTAAGCACCCTTTGGCGACCAAGAAAAAAAATCAGACTTCGTTTCCTCTATCCAAGCTTGTACTAGAGAAGGTCGTGGGCGGGGCAAAACCGAGCGGGCTAGGGGCAGCCTAAAAATCCGCATATGTAGTACTAATAAAAATCTGGCTCAAAGGTAAAAGAGAAGAGATACACATGGATGAGAAAATTAATCTAACACATGGGTAGATCACACCAAGCATCCCGGATGACGATAATGTTGAAGGTGCTTTTAGAGAAGAGAACACGTGTAGTAATAAAAAAAGCTTGAAAACTCCTTGATGGTGCATGAGCAGCTTCGAAAAGAGATAAACTATTGAAGCTATGAGGATTCTCATTTAATAAGGAAGTTAATATGAAAAGAAAAAATGAGGAAGGTATAAGTTTTGGATTGGGTTAGTTGGCCAAAATAACTACATTGATCAACAAGCACACATGAATTTTTTAAAGTGCCCATTTAAAAAATATTAGACTATCATGAAAAAAAGTTATAATAATATTATACATAATAATATCATAATATTATATTTAGAATATAAATATATTATTTACTGTAACTTATAAATTTAAAAATAAAAATAAAACATGCGACTGATAAAAAAATATATATGAAAGAACAAACTAAGTAAATGTCATTGAGTCTCTTCAAAATTTACAAGTCGCTAATAACTTTATAGAAATGAAAAAAATTAAAATCTTGGAGTAGCACATGGAAAAGTTATCTATGTACTTGATTGACAAAAGGTACAATATACCTTAAAGAGCAAAGTAGCCAACCGGATATTTTTACAAAACTATTGGATAAGAAAGTGGGGTTGACGGAGTAAAAGAGTAGATGAAATTCAAAAAGGACAACATCTTAGCACCACCAATGTACAAGTAAAGACATAAAACTTCCGTAGCTAGATTATAAAATTTGTTTAAATTTCAAATTAATGCATCTGTCGATAAAAAGATTGAAGAGGCAAGTCTAATATGCATATGTGTATGTGAGCATCTACATCAATAACTTGGAAAAAGTACTATGCTAGCCCGATTGAACATAAGTACATAACAATGTGGCTAATTAGATATGGACAATATTCACCAGCTTTCCTCCATAGTGATTATATAAAAACTTTTCAACCACTCATATTTGAAAATTGTTTTTATGTATAAAATATTTCAAATATCAATATAAAAAACTAGCTACCCGCGTAATTTTGCGCGGGCCATCCTACTAGTTCAGTTAGGAAATTACGAGTCAACACACGCGCTTTCGTCGATAACAAATCACTAAACTCACGACATGCCTTGACTGCCGGATGCACTGCTGCCACTACCAGTAGCAGGCTAGCAGCGTTTGCTTGTACATTTGTATGCTGAAAAATACTAGAAAAGTGATGGTGTGCCTTTTCATGTCAGTATACGAAAAGCTCGCTGAACACACGACCATTGGAGATACTTGCAACGTTTTTGTACGTTTTGTTTGTTAGCTTGATTCGGTTGTGGTGTGAAAAACTGAACTGAAAGGCCGCAGAAATTACAGCACAAACTCGAAAACCACCGGAAAATTTTGAAGGAGGCAGACAACACTAGATGCTTTCATCTGGTCAAAACAATAGAGCAGCTAATCATCGTGCACACGAATGGTGATGTGTGCGGGTCTGAACTCTGAACCCGGGGGCCTGTTCGATCGCCAAGAGAAGAGAAGCTGTCGCAGTCCCAGCTTGATTTTCCAGATGGTCTTGTTTCATCGCAACACGCGGATGCGCTGCTGCCGGTAGCAGCACTTTCCTGTAAATTTACGTGCTGAAAATGAGAGCCTACGAATGCAGAGCGATGGTGTCGTTTTCGTGACGAGGTAAAGCGACGGAATATTGGAGACTCTTCTTCCAACGTTTGTTTAATTGTTTTGTCTTCCAGATCAAGCCATGCGTCCATGCCGATGTTTTCTTTCCATTGATTAGTTTCGCCGACTGTGTTGGTTAATTTTCCCAGGGACAGTCATTATTATTTGCCCCGTCGCTCAAGGCGTAAAGCGTCATCTGAATCACTACTCCCTCCATTTTAATGAAAACTTTCATGTGCCAACGACATTAACACCATGACCCACATTAAAAATCGTTTCAACCAATCTCATTTCCTTCCTCAATTCTTGTTTTTCCGTGCGTGCAAGTGTTGGAGTAATTGGGAGCAAGACTAAACATTGTTGTGCATCATACCCGAGGCAATGGCCAAATAGTTCTATCATATAGGTATTTTTAAGATTTGGAAATAGTCCCATCGTAAGAGGATGGAGGTAGTATGTTGTTAACTTCGTCGTAACTAAGGTATAGAAAAAGAAACGGCCTCAGTACCATTACAAAAGTGCAATTCTCGATATAAATAAGATGAAAATTCGCATAAACGGTTGGAGACAATTAATTCTCCGAAAAAAGATTAAATTGGCGGGGATTGAAATTGCGACGCTTGGATACAAAATCGATTTTCATATCTTGTTCGATTTCCATTTGTATTTTCCCTTTCTTTTTGTCGGATCTTGACAGCGATCCACTTGACCACTCACCCACCGAATCCGGGCACCACGCACGCTCGTCGACTCGTCGCCCGTCGTCCCCAACAAAAGGTCACCCGTCTCCCGACTCATCTGTCTCCTATCCCCGCCGCCCTACGCGCCGAACACATCCCCCGTCTAGACCCATCCATCGTTCCGCTACAAGCCTACAAGCAAACCTCGATCTCCTCGTGTCTTCGTCGCCCCCGCCCGCCGCCCTCGTCGGCTCGTCGCCCATAGACCCAGGCTTCCTTTTCTGGCGGCGGCGACTGGGCGAGCTGCGACAGGTCTTCGTCGGGCTCAGCGCCGGCGACGAGTATCCACCAGGTACGCCCCTTCCATTCTACTCTGTACTATATTCTCTTCCCTTCCCGCTGTGCGAAATCGAGCTTCGCAAACACTACCTTCGATTGGTTGCGAGAAATTGTCCTATACTGGATCCGCCCCTGATCCTGAGGGGTTCAATTGAACCCATGGCCCACGTTAGATTCGCCCCTGTATGGCCGCCGCCGTAATCAAATCTGGTTTTAACATTCGTAGTCGTAGGCATCTATAAGAGAGGAGTCCCTCAAGCATAACCTGTTTTGTTCACTGCTGCCAATGTTGATGCTAAGGATTAATCTGCTCTGTTCCGCAGAATCTGTTCGTTTGCTGCGAGCCCTGCAATCCAAATCAGTCCGATCCCTTAGTTTTTTGTGGATTTATATGCTGAGCAGTGGATTACAGTAGTAGTAAAAATTTCCAGCTAATTTTTTAGAGATTCCCCATGTCCCACGTTAGATTTGCACCAGCTTAGCTAAACAGATTGCCGCCACGCGCTAGTGAATCATGGACGATTGGGACCTTGGTTTATTTATTGTGTAGTACTTTACTTATTGTGGTGGCTGATGTTAGTGCTGAAGCATCTGATCCGTTTATTTTCAGGTTGTTAATTGACTTCTAGTCTGCAACAATGGATGATGGGGACCTCGATTTCTCAAACCCAGACACGTTCTTGTGCCCTTCCATCGGCAACGATCCGCCCAGCAGCTGCTCCATGGACAGCTACTTTGATGACATTTTGAAGGATACAGAGCATCATGCTTGCACCCACACCCACACCTGCAATCCACCGGTCCATGATAATTCTCACACGCACACCTGTGTCCATGTGCACACCAAGATCGTCGCAGCTTCGCCTGAGGGCGCTGAGACTGCAGAGTCGCCATCTGAGAACAATGCCTCCAAGAAGCGCCCGTCTGGTAACCGAGCTGCGGTGAGGAAGTACCGGGAGAAGAAGAAGGCTCACACGGCATCTTTGGAGGAAGAGGTGGTCCATTTGAGGGCTCTGAACCAGCAGCTCATGAAGAAGCTCCAGAATCATGCGGCGCTTGAGGCGGAGGTAGCCAGGCTTCGCTGTCTGCTTGTTGATATCAGAGGGAGGATTGAAGGGGAGATTGGTGCTTTCCCTTATCAGAGGCCAGTCAAGAACATCGATTTGGTGTCTAGTGTTGACCAGGGAAGCTTTCTTGGTGGCGCCCAAGTGACTAACTCCTGTGATTTCAGATGCAGTGATCAGATGTACTGCAATCCTGGAATGCAGGGGGCTATGAGTGCTCAGGTGTTGGCACAAGGTGCTTGTGATGTCGCGAATATCCAATGCATGGGAAGTACGAAGTCTGGATCCACAAAGCTACCTGTCTGTGGGAGTATGGACACAGCTGTCTGCTTGCCAAATGTTGAAAAGAAGTGAAGGTAACTTAATAGCATTTCCTTGCTATTATTTTTATAAACTTCTATCTAGCAGTCTAGCTAGTAGCTTAATTAATTTGAAATATCAATTTTGTAGCAGTTTATAAATGTGTTTTAACTCGTGATTGTACTACTTGGTAGATTTTTGTTACAAAAGAGCATAAGTCAAGTTTCGTGGTGCCATGCCATCATTTGTGGATTAATTGATTTACTTCAATATGATTGAATGCGTTTTTAGTGAAATGGGATACTAAAATAAATATAGTTAGGGCACTATGTCAGCTATGCAAGGCTTCTGATTCGAAGGGTCCCATGACACAGCATAGAAGCGTTTGCTGTCTATAGCCCTAATTGAAGAAGAGCATAAGTTGACTTTTGGGCCATCGATCCATTATTTTGTGGTGCATTCAGCTTGCTGCAGTCAGATAAATGCATTTTAGTGAACTTCATCTTATTATTATGATTGAAGATGAGATTATATTCAATTCCAATCTTATCAACACATAGCTAGAGTTTGTGGTATGTTTCCATCCGGATACCTGCTAACTTTGCAAACCTGCATTAAGCCATCTGTGGCTGGTTAAAAACTATTTCCCTTTTTTATTATTATCTCCTATTCTTATTTCACTAGTTTCAAACGCCAAAATAACTCAAATCATGGAAACAAAGTACTTACAAGAATAGGAGTGTCATACTTTGTAAATTGCGCTTATCCAATTTCTCAAACTCTGGACTTCATACTAGTATATTTCCACATAAATCAATGCTACTTTTAATGGTTTCATGTCTGGTCATTGGTAGAGTAATACTGAAGTGTGCTGAAAAAATTTCATAGACACTGCTTTGACCTGTGAGCCATTTGCATTGAGGAGTTGTGTTACCAGAAAATAGTAAACTAGGACACTACTAGCACACTGCATGTTTCAAGAAGCAAGGATGCCATCGTGTACTTTGAAAAAGAATTATTAGGACATTATGTCATGGTACTATATAGCAGTGTTGTATGCATCAGTTCCTCTAAATTTTACTAATTCTGAAGAGTTCTTTGTTTTGTAGTGATTTATTTATTGCATATCTAGCTCTTGGTGGCTTCTCTTTTTTTTAAAAAAAAAAAAAGCCAGGACATCTCCCTGTATACTGCATATTCTCAGTTTTGAAGATAGTTCTTTAGCTGGTGCCTTTGTATATCTTACAGTGCACCAGTCTTTCCTGTATATGTCATTGTGTGATTTAGGTAGTTCTTTAGGTAATGCCTTGTGAATTACTATCAATTTGAATCCATTGTTTTCTGTGGTATGTCCATTTGATTCCTCAATTGCAGGGCTGTAGTGAATTTATAGGTATAATTTGTTATTGAATGTAGCTATTACTCATCTCTCACCATGGAGCTTATTCAATTTAAATCAAGAGATGGTATCCTGTTCTTAAAATAGTCCTTATCTGTATCCGTCTTGATATGTTGATCTGTACCTCAGCACTCCATAGTTCTTTTACTAACAGCAAATAAACCTGCACCTGCTACATATTGGCATTTTATTCTTTGCTACCATTTATTGCTTCATATTCTAAACTCAAAGTAACACGTTTTATTGCTTTTTTTCAGGTCTCCTGATGGTGTCTATGGTCTCTCCTTTTCAGATCTGCATCCAAGATGCTGTATAAATTGCTACCTTATATATTTAGGACAGCATATGGTTCAAACTGTTATGTGTGTGAGTTTGTCGCCGATGATGCTTCTATGGTGCCTGAGGCGATTCAAGCTTGTTAGCTCTAAAACTCACAGCACATCCTCGTTTATTTTGCTTAGTTTTCAGATGCTCTCTGTGAAGTCCAGAACTGAACTGGATCTAAAGGAGTTAAACTAGCTATTTCGCATCTGTGCTTTAGACACTTGCTCAGAGTTGTGTAGAAACCCTGTGTAGATGCATCGTGCGCAAAATCTGTTATGTACTCCGTAGGTGCCTTGTTCCATGGGTTCAAATATTATTTGAATGTTTCCCTAGTTCATTTGTAAGTAAATAATGTATTGCATGGATTGGGACTTGGGTACAGTCTGTAAACCTCTGATCATGTCTTCTATAGTGCGTTCGCAGGATTTACTTGCGGATAAAAACAGAGGGAGATACATCCGGCTGAGATTTGGCCTGCGGAACTAAGATAGCGAAAAATACCATTTAGAAGTACTAAATATGGATTAATAATAAAATTAATTACAGATCTGAATCTAATGAGGGTAATTAAATCATGGTTAGCGAATGATTACTATGATTACTGTAGCATTAGGCTCGTTAGATCTGTCTCGCGAAATACTCTATCCATGTAAGGGAGTTGCTGACGCCCGGAAGTCCGATGGATTTTTTTCCATCGGACGGTCGTTGCAACATCGAAAACACATAGTTGCAACATTGAGAATAGATGTTTGAAACATTTGAAATTACGTACTGAAACACAGTGAAACATCTGGGTGCGGGGAGTAAAAATTCCAGCCGCAACATCGTGCAATGTTGCATGCAACATCGTTAATTCATCGTTCGATTTTTGCAACATTGAAACAAACCTATTGCAACATCAAAGAACAGTTTCTGAAACATGGAAAATCATCGTTTGCAATACTGAAAACAACATGCTTCCAACTCTCAAGCCACGCGCGACCGTAGTCAAAACCTCTCGATGAAAATGCAACATCCAGATAAAACACTTGCAATATGCGTGTGAAACATATGCAACATTCGCAACATCTAAATCTATTTTTTACAACATTCACATAAAATAGTTGCAACATTCTTCTGAAACATATGAAACACGTGAAACATACGCTTGCAACATGCAGCAAACCCTCGCATGGAGCAGCCCGAAGGTCGTCCGCCATGGCCACCGCCTGATGCTTCTCCGCCATTACCACCGTTCAGAGCTCCTCTGCAGTAGCCTAGAGCTGCTCGGCCATGGCGCACGCCCGGGGCTCCTTCTCTAAGACAGCCCAACCTTCCCCAACCATGGCCGTCGCCCCGAAGCTTCTTCTTCGCGGCCTCCAGGCCCTCCCCGCCATGGATGACGCTCGGAGCTCTAGGGCTCGTCGCCGGCTTCGTGCGCTGCCGCCACGGAGATCACGCCGGCGCCCTACGAAGCGCTCGGCTTGCCGCCGGTGGTCACCTAGCCGCAACCGCACGCCGCCCTCCCGGCAGCTCGTCGGAGCCCCGACGCTCTTGCAGCACCTCTGCGCGTCTCAAGCTCGTCGGAGCGTCGACGCATGCCGCCCCGCGTTGGTGTCCCAGCGAGCAACTCACGGCACGGCAGCCCCAACCGAGTCACCGCAGGAGGTGCGGGCGTGGGTAGGAAGGTACGGAGCAGATAGCGTTGACGCGGCGCTGGCCGGTGTCGCGCGAGGAGGAGGAGGAGGCGGCGATGCAGGGGAGTCCAGCAGCTCGTCCTCCCTGAGCAACGAGGAGCGGCGGTCGAGAGTCATCCGAGCAATGGGGCAGCAGCGGCCGAAGCGCCTCGCTTCATGCCGCGGGGGAGCGGCAGGCCGGCGGAGCAGCTTCGGGCTTCGACGGTAGAGAGCTGAGAGATGTGGTCTTGTGATGAGTAATGAATGGACGTCTGACCAGCTGACCGAGAAAGTCGACAAATAGATCGAGAGTCTCACAACTTCGGGAGGCGTCCGATACTTTCTTTTCAGTCGGACGTCAGACTACAAGCATTACCGTCCATGTAATGAGTTTTTTTCCGTTCACATTTGGTACTCTATGAATTTTAATTTTTTTTTATTGATGAGTAGATTCTCTTTGATGTGATGGATGAAAAAAAATTATGGAGCCTTTGTGGTGAGAATTCAACTACTGCATATTAAGTCATTAGAAGACTGATGAACTCGAATTCAGCTACTGCTTTAAGTCATTAGAAGACTGATAAAGGGCGTGTCTAGATTGAAAAAAATGGATAGAAAGTATAGAAAAGTACTGTTTTTATAGAAACGTGCATGAAGATAGAAATAAACTGACACGATTCTCTAAATATATAACTTTTCGTGAAAAATAGACGCTTTTCTCAAACTACACACGGCCGAACTCGAATCATGTCAGGTTTTGCAAAATTTTTCTGTACCAATTTTTTACCCATTCTAACAATATACTATACGCCTCATAGTAGATAAATTTTCTTCATTCTTTCGACTCTCCTCTCGAACTAAACACGACAATAAACGAAAGGCCATCACTATAGCGTTCAACGCATGGCCGTCGCTCGTCAACAGCTGTTTACTGCGCAGCGCAGTCGATGGGACCGACAGCACGATGGCACACGGCAGCCAGAGGCACGAGGCATTCATTGCTGGTGATAGGGGTAGGTGGGGGGATCCGTGTGCTTTTGGAAGGCGATCGCCCCGCCTCCGCCTCCGCCCGCGCTGCTGCGGATAACGCAGCAGAGGCCGCTCGCGCAGGGTGCCTCGATCGCAGACTCCCTCACTGACTCGTGGGCCCAACATAGATTCGTGCCCGATATGTCAGCGAACTGGGGCCGGTCTCGCACGCAGAATTGACCGCCGTCCCGGGTCTCTCCACGGCCCCGGCGCCCGGGCCCCACCCGAACCCTCTACAAAAAGGCACCCCCGTCGCCGTCCAAGCCACACACACCACACCACCGCAGCCCCCCTCCTCCACCACCGCAGCTCCCGTCCGATCTAGGGTTTCCGCCTGACCCCATCGAGATGTCGTCGGAGAGGGTGAAGGGCACGGTGAAGTGGTTCAACTCCACCAAGGGGTTCGGCTTCATCACCCCGGAGGACGGCGGCGAGGACCTCTTCGTGCACCAGTCCTCCATCAAGTCCGACGGCTACCGCAGCCTCAACGAGGGCGACACCGTCGAGTTCGCCGTCGGCTCCGGTGACGACGGCCGCACCAAGGCCGTCGACGTCACTGCGCCCGGAGGCGGCGCGCTCGCCGGCGGGCCACGCCCCGACGCCGGCGGCGACCGCGGCGGCTACGGCGGAGGCGGCGGCTACGGCGGTGGAGGCGGCTACGGAGGCGGCGGCGGCTACGGCGGAGGCAGCCGCGGCGGCGGCGGCGGCGGCCGCGGATGCTACAAGTGTGGTGAGGAAGGCCACATGGCCAGGGACTGTGAGCAGGGTGGTGGCGGCGGCGGCTACGGTGGCGGCGGCTACGGCGGAGGTGGCGGCGGTGGCGGCGGGTGCTACAACTGTGGCCAGTCCGGCCACTTCGCCCGCGAGTGCCCCAACTCCAGCAACAAGAGGTACTAGGTGCCCGTCGTCGCTCCGGATCCAACACCCATGTCGCCCGCCTGTTGCCATCCCACTACACCTGAACTCAGGTCGTAGTCGCCATCAGTAGAGTTTCCCTAGTAGATTTCCCTTTCTTTAGATGTGTTTTGGATCCATGCCATGTAATGGGGAGTTTGTCGTAGTTCTGTGTGCACCTGTGAGGCAGCCATGGATGGCGCTGCACTCCTCTATCAATCAATCTATGGTCGAGTCTTATATTGCAAAATGTTTAAATCTTTAATGCTGTGAATGATCGATGCGTTTGCTTGGCGAACAAACTGTTGCAAGCTGTAGCTTCGCAACGAAATCAAAGCTGCTTGGCTGTTGGGATGCGCTGTCAGTTCAGTTGGTAACGCAATTTTCTCCTTTCCAAATCGAAACGCAAGGCAGTAAAGAAGGATCTAAATGCAACGGATTTTCTCTTTGATTTTCGAATCGCAATGCAGTAGGGAAAAGGACTAAAATGAATGGGAAAATGGTATGTATAATTAAGAAAATGGAATGGATGAATGGGGAAAATGGTGGTGTTGGTGGTACTGGGAAGGAAGGGAAAACAGGGGATGGCATGGGTGTGGCAGTGGTGGTTTTGTCGCGATGCCGATGGGCATTGAATGGAAAGGCAATGCTTGTTTCCATTTGTGTTGCCAAAGGGACAGACAGGCGGGGGTAGGAGTACCTTCCTTTCCAGGCATTGTCTTCGCTTGGTTGCGTTGCTTCGACGCAGGAATTGTGGGGACCAGCTGTTCAACACGCCTTCTTTCACTGGCGCTGGGCCGGCCCGTGCTATCTTTCTAAAGACCCGGCCAAGAGGTCTGTCACGCGGATCATAAGCAAGAATGCTTCGTAAAGAGACAAATTCGATACTGAAACCAGATGCCGTTTCTCATGCTAAATCTATAATTAGTTTTATTAGTAGCATACTCTAAATGGTAAATTTCGATTTCGCTTAATGTAACACTTACCTACATAAAAAAAATCACCCCATCTAAACACACCAATTACAGTCACAACCGTGGCAGGAAAGGAAAAGAAACGGTGTAGCAAATTTGCCAGGTTAAGATCTTCAGATACTTCCCGGTCACTTCATCAAAATTAAAACGGTTGGAGAGGAACAGAGAGAAAGAAACGATCCATCCCAAAACCACTATCGTTCACTTCGAAACCCTACAGATCTCACCACACCTAGGTACAACTCCAAATGACAAGACAAAAAAAGACAACGCACCTCGCCGGAACAGGAACAACTGATCTCTATCTCATGCTAACCAAACTCAACTCCCAGACGACGCAACCAATCAGACGGAAACTGGTACAGAACAGAATTACAGAAGAAACAACGAGCAAGAGAAACTAGCCAGATACAGAATCGCCTTAGACTGCACCCTTCTGCAACCTAGCAGCATTGCAAAGGAAAACAAAAGGTGAAAAGAAAAAACTTAATTAGCAGAATCTTGAATGGTTTCAACATGGCAGCTTTCTGCGGCACATAAGCTGTCTCCTTGCACAGAGCTCGGATAGCTGTTTGCCTGCAGCGAAAATTTAACAGCCCACTTGCAACCACCATCGTTTCGGCTTTTGAGTTAGCGTCTTTTGGGGCGACACCATTAGCGGCTACTGCCACCACAGCAGTTTGCTCCTTTGGGACGACACCGTTAGCAGCTACCGCCACCACAACAGTTTGCTCCTTTGGGACAACACCGTTAGCAGCTACTGTTGTAGACTTGTAGTGAACACAGTGCACTGTAAATAAAGATGTTCAGTTTTAGCTGCAGGACTGTTAATTTAGTATCTCGATTTGCTGTTACAGTTGGTCGATTAAGGACTACTCTGGACTTTGTTCATACCATCGGCAATAATTTTAGGTGGAACTGTGGAAGTAATATGGGATTTGCCTTAACCTTTGAAATAATGTACTAGCCACTAGACTTGTGCATCTCACAATGCTGAGGCTGGAACAATTTCTTTATCTCAATAAATATAGATGATAATATGAGATTGAAGTGTTAATTTGTGGTCTTGATAATTATTTTGTAAAGAAAGTGGCTCACTTAGGTGTTGTTGGCTTGTGGCTTCCATCTTCTGCATTCACTGACTTCAATTCCATGTTTTCTCACCAAACGAAACTAGATTTGTATGGGCAAAAAATGCACCAGTTATGAGGACAGGATCAGCACCTTACCAGAGGAGATACTACTCATCATCATTGCCAAGCTAGACGCACGCACAACAATTACAACCACCATCCTTTCAAAGCGATGGCGTGATCTTCCTCGATGTTTGCCAGCATCCTACAACCTAGCTGTTGATGACCTTCTCCCACCACGCTATCACCGCCTGAAGCGCCTTAACATGGAGGCAAAGGCGGGGTACGAGGCAGAGAAGAATTTGCACAAGCTGAACGACATATATGCCATCAAGGCTCGGCATGAGCGCTGGATGGCCAAGATCCAGCCGCTCAAGGCTATCCTGGAACGCTACGAGTGCCAGGCCATGCGACGCTATGTGAAGCAGGTGAACGCATTTCTTCTGATCTGGTTCCAGAGATTGTCCGCCAACGTCGGCCTGTCCAGAAGCTGCGGCTCCAAATGATAGGGCGTTGCCGCGTTGGCATGATAGGGAGTATTGATGAATGGGTCACCACAACCATTGCCAAGTGGGGTGTTGAGGATCTTGAGCTTGTTGTCGATGGCTGTTGCCTGAGCTATAACCTCAAGCAGCTGGATGCATACCAGAACCTGCGGCTGAAGCGCCTTGCACTATCCAATTGCGAGCCTGTTTGTGCATGGAACTGCCTGACAGTAAAGACGCTTACCTCTCATTGGTTGAAGATTCATATATGGGATTGGTCAACGAAATTCTTACAGACTGTGTGCAGCTAACAGATTTTAGGGTCGCATCTTCAAGTTTTCACCGAGCCAATTTTTTTTTATCAATGTCCCTTCATCGAAATTAAAGAATCTGCAAGTGGACAGATGCAACTTTGGGAAAATTTATCTGATATGTATGCCTTGTCTTGAAACTTTTGTTTGCTGCGGTCGCCCGACCAAGGTATCCTATGGTGAGGTGCCTCAGCTCAGGCATGTGAGGTTGGACTACTTTCAAACTGAAGATAATGACATAGATGATGAATCTGGTACCAAGAGGACATATCCACCAAGCAAGTTCTTCAAAAGGGTTCCGCCACTAGATTGCCTTGTTCTGCAGTTCAGAGGGCCCCAGGTGAATAATCATCTCTTCTACAGTACAAACTAATTGGGTATCAACATCACATTGCCATGTAAAAACCGTTGTACATTTACGTTTGCAGATGTGGATCGAACCATTTGTTATTCCCAGTGAGTTCAGTCAGCTTAAGAAGCTGATCATTGCAAATATTATGGATTCTCCTACTGCCTGATCATTGCAAATATTATGGATTCTCCTACTGCCTGATCATTGCAAATATTATGGATTCTCCTACTGATCATTGCAAACCGTTGTACATTTACTATGGATTCTCCTACTGCTCGATGCAACACCGTCACCGGTCTTGGAGTCATTCCATGTTCACGTATGTGTTTCCTGACAACTCAACTTACTGAAAATATGTGTGCATCAATATTGGGAAACAGTTGTAAGCTCGATTGTTTTGAAATCTGAATGCAGATTGACAACAGCTCAGAAGACAGAAGCGCGGGTGATCTCTGTGCCAGTCTAGATGCCGGCGCGCGGCAGGATCGGTACCGTCTACTGAAGGAGCTTGTCGTGCCAGGCTTTGAAGGTTTGGGATGGCAAACCGGCTTTGTCAGGCTGATCATGAAAAGATCGCCACTATTGAGGCGCGTGCACCTGCTCGACGGGCATGTGAGGGACGACGAGCGGGACCTGGGGGCTTTGCAGATCGTCCCACGCCGACGGGATTGGCACGAGTGTGAGCGAGCTGAGGTGCTCGAGGACCTCACCACTGGGTTTCACAGGCCGCCTCAAATAATTCTGGAATGAGCTGCAGAGACTTTTTTTTCAACAAATTCGGACCATGTCTTGTTAAAAGGGTTTAAATCAAGAATTTATCGTGTGTGTGCCTTGTGATTTTGCTTGACGACGCGAAGGATGCAACTAACCGATCCGATTCCATGGCTGCTCATGAAACCATGTGCCTTAGGCATTTTGGAAGAGCCAGTGCGTAGCATACTAGCAGTTCATTTTGTTTCAATAGTTATTTTGATTCTGACGTGCTCTTGATTTTGTCGCAATTTATTTTATTTTATTTTTGGTTTTTTGAGATTAGTAGGCAGTGTTGTCCTCGGGGAACAAAAAAGTGAGGCGGTATCGAGTGGATCTTGAAGAACAGAATCGAAGAGTTCTTTCAGGAGTCCGAGTAAAGCCCTCGTTGGCACCCAAACCATAGACCATAGCCACCGTCCCCTTCCCGCAGGCCGGCCGGCGACCATCGCCTTCCGAAATCGATGGCTTCCGAGAGGCCTCCCTATCGCCGGCTTCGGAAGGCCTCCGATCTCCCTACCATCGCCGCCGCGTCCCCACCCTCCAAACGGGTACCCCTCCGTCATTGTCGAGTTCTCCAAATTATAGATCTTTCTAACGATTTATTCGAAAATTTTTGGATTTATCAAATCAATCGTCCATTGAATGAAGTAGTTTATGCAAGTACCTGGATGGCTGGATTAATTGCCGTCCGTTTTTCCCTTTAGCTACAATACTGTAAAGTGTCTCACTTAGCTGCTCAAGCCTTCTATTTTACATCCACTCACTGCAATTCGATGTTTCTTATAAAACAAATCTAGATGCGTACTGGCAAGGAATACGGCAGTTATGAGGACAGGATCAGCACCTTACCAGAGGAGATACTGCTCATCATCATTGGCAAGCTGGACACACGAACAACAGTAACAACCATCATCCTTTCAAAGAGATGGCGTGATCTTCCTCGACGTCTGCCAACATCCTACAACCTTGCTGTTGATGACCTCCTCCCACCACGCTATCACCGCCTGAAGCGTCTTAACATGGAGGCAAAGGCGGCGTACGAGGCAGAGAAGATTTTGCACAAGCTGAACGACATATACTCCATCAAGGCTCGGCATGAGCGTTGGATGGCCAAGATCGGGCCGCTCACGGCCATCCTGGAACGCTACGAGCGCCGAGCCATGCGGCGCTATGTCAAGCAAGTGAATGCATTTCTTCTGGCTCCAAATAATGTGCGCCAACGCCGGCCTATTGAGAAACTGAGGCTCCAAATGCTGGGCTGTTGGCATCGGAACATTGATGAATGGGTCACCACAGCCATTGCCAAGTGGGGTGTTGAGGATTTTGAGCTTGTTGTTGATGGACGTTGCCTGATCTATGACCTCAAGCAGCTTGATGGAAACCGGAACTTGCGGTTGAAGCAGCTTGCACTATCCAACTGCCAACCTGTTCGTTCATGGAACTGCCTGACAGTACAGAGGCTGACCAAACTCTCATTGGCTGAAGGTTCATATATGGGAATGCTCAGTACTATTCTTTTGAATTGTGTGCAGCTAAAGGATTTCAGGCTCACATCTTGTAGTTATTTCCAAACTCCTCTTCATATTAATGTGCCAACTTCAAAGATAAAGACTCTGCAAGTGGATAGGTGCAGCTTTGCGAAAATCTATCTCCACTCTCTGCCTTGTCTTGAAACTTTTGTATGTCGCGGTCGCCCAACCAAGTTATCCTATGGTGAGGTGCCTCAGCTCAGGCATGTGAGCTTGGACTACTTACAAACTGAAGATAACGACATAGATGATGAATCTGGTACCAAGAGGACATATCCACCAAGCAAGTTCTTCAAAAGGGTCCCACAGCTAGATTGCCTTGTTCTTCAGTTCAAAGGGACCCAGGTGAGTAATCATCTCTTATACAGTACAAACTAATTGGGTATCAACTAACGTTGCATTGCCATGTAAAAACCGTTGTACATTTATGTATGCAGATGTGGATAGAACCATTTGTTGTTCTGAGCGAGTTCAGTCAACTCAAGAAGCTGTTCATCGCAAATGTCCCGGTGAACTGGGATGCACTATGGATCCTCCTACTGCTCGATGCAACACCAGCCTTGGAGTCGTTCCATGTTCATGTATGTTGTTTCCTGACCACTTAACTTACTGAAAACTTGTGCGCGCTGATGTTGGGAGATGATTGTAAACAAATTGCTCTGAAATGTGAATGCAGATTGACAACAACTCAGAAGAGAAAAGTGCAGGTGATCTCTGTGCCAGTCTGGACGCCGGTGCGCGGCAGGATCGGTACCGTCGCCTGAAGGAGCTCGTCGTGGCTGGCTTCGAAGGTTTGGGATGGCAGACCGGCTTTGTCAGGCTGATCATGAAGAGATCGCCACTGCTGAGGCGTGTTCACCTGCTCGACGGGCATGTCAGGGACGACGAGCAGGAGCTGGGGGCTTTGCAGATCGTCCCACGCCGCCGCGAGTGGCACGAGTGCGAGCGAGCCGAGGTGCTGGAAGACCTCACGGCTGGGTTTCGCTGGCCGCCTCAAATAATTCTGGAATGAGTTGCAGTTGCAGAGCTTCTTTCTTGTTCCAATAAAATCAGACCATACATTGTTAATTTTGTTTAGATTAATAAAGAAGAATGTGTAATTATATCAGTGCCTTATGCTTTACTTTGCTTGACGATGTAATGTAAAGGTACGCAGCTAGCTGCTCAGATTCCATGGTTGTTCACGGAACCGCGCTGCCGCTTTGTCTTGACTTGGTGGTGTGATCACCGTTTGCTCGTACCATCTGAAAAGATCTTGAGAAATTCAGTGCACCCTCTGTTGCAGGTTAGTCGACCGGTTAGCGCTGAACAGTAAAACACGGCATTGCTTTTTTTGAACAACCAGGAGTAAACACATGTCACGTGCAAAACATGTTTAGTATTGACACGACACGACTGTCTAGCGTCCAGTTTTCAAATGAAGTTGTGAATTCTACGCGTATGAAGTCTAATTTCCTGGCGTTGCTACGCGCATGAAGTTTATGCCGACCTTAACTTTTTTTTTTCTAAAAAGAACTTTTTGTGTGATGTGGACACACGAATTTCCACGAGTTTGACTGTTTGAGTGACTCCAGCGGGAGGGAAAAATCCTGAATTCCAAACGGAGCCTCTGCACTGTGGAAAAACGGCCCAGGGCCCGGTCAAGAGCGGCACCTGACATGGCCCACATGTCAAGGACGTCCAGCGCCCTCTCCGTCAATTTAAAATAAGAGAGAAATCCCCGACTGCCACACAGGGCCCACCGGTCGGCGGCACCAGAACACCCGGCCCCACTCGTGCCACCTCCACCGGCTGCATGAGTTGCTGCGGCACACACCGGGCGCTGCTCCCACCACGACAGACGCGAGACAGAGAGGGGGAGAGAGGGAAGCTCTCCGCTCCGCAGTTTCTGGCCCCGGTCGCCACGCCCCGCTGCACGGCTCCCGAGGCGCCGCGCCACGGCCGCCGCCGTCGCCATCGCCGCGCTGAGGGGACGCCGCCGATGTAAGTTTCTCCTCGCTGCTGCTCCACCGCCGCGCGCTCTCCATTTCGCCCGCGCGCCCCCCATTGTTTCTCCGGATTTTTTTTTTGATCCACGCGCGTGGCGGCCGCTCACGGTTTCCGCACGATCGGATCGTTCGTCGGGCGTCAGCTGGTTCGTGGGCGCGATCCGATGGGGTTTTGCCGGCCTGATTCGGTTACCCGCGGCGGATTCGGGCCGGGAAATGCTTCGGCTCTGGTGATAAGATGCTTTGCCGCGCGGTGCGTCATTGTGGGATTTAGGATAAATGCACGGTTTGGGTGGGATTGGCGCGCTGAGACGGGTTCTAATTAGTCTAGAAGTGATTTAGCTCCCAATTGGCGGTAATCTGGGGGTAGAAAGTGGATTTTTCCTTGGTGGAGTCCCCTGGGAGGCATCGAGTGATGGTGATGCCGCCTCTTCCTTTTCTGCCGATGGCGGCATTCGATTCCGAAGGACCTTGGTGATTGGAAAGCAGGTCGGGTCTTTAAGGCGGTTCGCGATGGTGATGAAGGCCCCAGTTTGATTCCTCCTCCCCCCACTTTTGTCCACCTGAACTGGCCATTGTTTGGTTGCCACGGGCGTGGTGAAGGAACAAGTCCTGAGCAGTTGAGCTGAAATTCAGATGTTTACTGATTTGGTTTTGCTCATGGTTTTCCTTTGATTGGTGAATTTATTCTTCTCTGTTTGGGTATTTTGCATGTGGAGATTTGAAGGAGTCCCGAAGGATGTAATGTCAGCTTGAGTTCCATGGAGGGATAATGCCAGAGTTGCGAAGTGGTGCTCAGAGAGGTCTAAGGTCAAACAAGGTTGACAACATCCAGGCGGCAGACCCAGTTGGGAGTCCAGCGGTGCCAACTCCACGAGGGAGAGCTGGAAGGCGTGGAAGTGCTGCAGTTGGTAGAGTTAACAAGGCAGCTGCTAAGGGAAGAGGGGGGTCGGCTCCGAAACATAAAGGAAAGAGGCTCAAGGCTATTGATTTGCAGACTGCTCTGCCTTGCAAGAACCTCCCTGAAGCTGTTGCTGGTGAGGCAGTTATCAGCACAGCCCAGGAGGATCCTTTGTTTGAGCAAGGCAGCTGACCGGGCTGCCAGCTTAAGAATGGATGGTGATAGTGCGGACAAATTTGCAGTGGCTGATGATGATCCCACGGCAACCCCAGTACCTGAGAGGGTATGACTTCTCTTTTACTGACGTGTTTCTTTACATGGTCTATCATTTGGTAGATTGATCCATTATCCTTACAAAGCCGTTTACTTGTGTTATTTGTCTAGTTGTTTAGTTGGTTCGGTAGTCATCATATTGAGATTGTAGTATTTATTAAATTTCACATGTGTCCTTGTTGTATCAGATACACTTATTTTAACTGCCAACACACTTCTTTTGTGTTGTATCTTTTAACCTTCCCATAGAATGTGGCATGAAAGTACCCATTGCTATATGTTGTGTGCAATACACGCTTGTTTCATATAAATGCAAATAACAAAACTGAATGGGAACTTACCACGATGATGATCCATCTGAATGGTGAAGAGGGACAAAATTGTTTGCTTTGGTGTGCTTGAGAGGTTGCATTTTTTAATTTGTGTGGTAGGAATCTAGGAACTTTTGTTTGCATTGTGTTATTTGGTCTATGTACTGGAAGTCCGGAACTGATAACATTCATGAGAGAAATCAAGTACAGTGTTTGGATTGTACCATTGCAACACTTTTGGTTTTTAGCAGGTACGTAGTAATGATAGAAAAAACTATCACAAGAATCTGGAAGAAATCGAAGTAATATACATAAACTTCTGGATTAGTCGTTTTGTTGCGGTTGTATTTCAGTGATTACTGAAACAATTCGTTACACCACTCTTCAACTACTCTTTCATGTGAAGTCTCTTTCAGTGACTACATACAGCAGAGATTGTATTCCCCCTTTGGGGAAAAAATTGTGAAGACTTGGCTGGCACATTCAGTTCACTGCATTTACATTTTCCGAAATGGGCACTAAAGAGTAAATACACATTCAGTCATTCACTTGGCGAAATAAAGTCTTTATTGCAGAAATAGGTTTCTAATTTTCTATTGTTACCTTTTGCAATTTGTTTACCAATTCATGTTGTTACTTACCTGTAAAACCATGTTACCCTGTAGAGTTCTCTATGAATTAAGCACCTATACAACTGTTGCAGGTTCAAGTAGGTAATTCCCCAGAATATTTAACCAGTAGAAAGTTAGGCAAAGGTGGCTTTGGCCAGGTCTTTGTTGGAAAAAGAGTATCTGGTGGATCTTCTCGTATGGGTCCTGATGCACATGAGGTTCCTTCTTTTACCTCTTTCATCAGTTGAACACAGAAGTTCTATTTAGTATGCCATTCAAATATCGGGTGAATATCATGTAGGTTGCACTGAAATTTGAGCATCGAAGTAGTAAGGGATGCAACTACGCCCCCCCATATGAGTGGCAGGTTTATCAGTAAGAATCTACAGTCCTCCTATATTTATTTCACATTATTTTCTGTGGGCAATGATCCATTTTCTTGTCTTACCAGAACTCTCAACGGTTGTTATGGCATTCCATCAGTCCACTACAAGGGGCGCCAGGGAGACTATTACATTCTTGTGAGTTTAAAGTTAGTTATTAACTGCAAAAATGTGTCCACACTTAATAAGGCATTTTATTGAACCAAGATTCTAAAATTTCAGGTAATGGATATGCTTGGTTCTAGCCTCTGGGATCTTTGGAATTCTGTAGGACAAGCGTAAGTATCTTGTCATTCTGCTTACCTTGTTCATATGCTTTCTAACTCATTACTGATATCAACATCACCAACAGGATGTCTCCTCATATGGTTGCTTGTATTGCTGTTGAGGCCATATCAATTCTCGAGAAACTTCACTCAAAAGGGTAACCTAAATGCATTTGATAATTATCATAAGATGCATGAATTTTACAATGCTTTTGATGCTAACAGTCACATGGTCTCCTATCATTGTCAGCTATGTACATGGTGATGTGAAACCAGAGAACTTTTTGCTTGGTCAGCCTGGATCACCTGATGAAAAGAAGCTTTTTCTGATTGATCTTGGTTTAGGTATCCTCTTGCTCATAATAATTTCATGTCTGTTATGCGAAGATAGTCTTCTCACATTCTTGAGACACTATGGCCTTCACTAGTTGGCACTGGCTACATAATCACATGTGTTTTATGCACCACTGACCTTTTCCACACTTTTATGTTAATGTTAAAATTATGCAGCATCTAAGTGGAAAGAAGCAGCATCTGGTAAGCATGTTCAATACGAGCAGAGGCCAGACGTCTTTAGGTTAGCTAGATCTTGTATGCATATTACTGTACTAGCTTCACTATATTAAATTGTGTCACCTCCTAATATAACTATCTCCTCTTTACATTTTGCAGGGGGACAATTAGATATGCTAGTGTCCATGCTCATTTAGGCCGTACTGGTAGTAGAAGGGATGATCTGGAGTCTCTGGCATACACCCTTATTTTTTTGATAAGAGGAAGATTGCCTTGGCAAGGCTACCAGGTTGCCATCGACATGCTCAGCAGTGTCAACATCATCTGCTCTGTTTCGAACCTATTTTTGCTAATGATTCAATATGCAGGGAGATAACAAGAGTTTTCTTGTTTGTAAGAAGAAAATGGCCACTTCTCCAGAGATACTATGTTGCTTCTGTCCAGCTCCATTCAAACATTTTCTTGAGATGGTCACCAATATGAAATTTGATGAAGAGCCAAATTACCCAAAACTTATTTCTCTTTTTGATGGTTTGATTGAAGGGCCTGCTTCAAGACCCATCAGAATTGATGGAGCTCTAAAGGTCTGCACTGCCATGGCCATAACATAAACCTTTGTTTATTTTGCTTGTATTAACTTTGGTCATGGATTTGTTGTGCAAAACTATAGGTTGGACAGAAACGTGGAAGGACACTTGCAAATCTCGAGGACGACGAACAACCCAAGAAGAAAGTTAGATTGGGGAGCCCAGCAACTCAATGGATTTCAGTTTATAATGCTAGGCGGCCCATGAAGCAGAGGTAACTGCACTTACATATGCAAGTGCTACAAATTTCTTATCTGTTATGTTTGTGTATCCAAACACAGTATCTTCTGTAGGCTGTGATGTCATATTTCCTTTGCCCATTAAGATGGTCTGTTCTAGACTAATTGCTTCCAATGCTAACAGTACACGGTATCACTGTAGGGCTCTGGATGATAGTTTGTTTGTTTCTTTTATCATAATATTATTATGGATTTGAATAGACAATTATCTGATGAGGATTCTTATTGTTTCGCTGCTATCCAAAATTCTGCTTGAGCTATCTCCTGTAGTGTAGAGATTATCCACCAAACATAACCTTGTTACCACCATGCTTTAGTTTCTCCGGGAAAGTCAGTTTTGTGCCCTGCGTTTCACTTTATCAAAATTGTAACCAACATGCTGCTTCCAAAACATAACATAAACGCAGGAGAATACTAGAGCTGGAACTTAGCCATGTTAGGGTTTACATTCCTGATACCAAGGATATTTTTAGATGACACCAAACATATGATGGGATTCATGAGACTATATTCTTAAGCATTTGATAACTCTAGCTAAATTAATCAGGATGTCTTTTTGGTCATGCTTGGGGTAGCACTAGTGTGAGCTCCCCTCTTAACTGTCACACATCTTGCATGAACTTAATTGCACACATTGTCCTGGCAAAAGCAGCAATCAACATTGTTGTACAATTTAATTTTGAAGTTCTACATGCTAGTTCAACTAATGGACAATCTAAGCTTGCTATGGAGTCCCCCAGTTACTCAGCTGTTGATTCGCTTTTTTACCGCTTTTCCCTAATTAAATTTTATTATTTAAATTTGATTGTAAAATGGATTGCTTCTTTCGTCTTTAGATATCATTATAATGTAGCAGATTCAAGGCTGCACCAGCATATAGAAAAAGGCAATCAAGATGGATTGTATATCAGCTCTGTGGCTTCTTCAGCAAATTTTTGGGCTCTCATCATGGATGCTGGGACTGGGTTTTGTTCTCAAGTTTATGAGCTCTCACAAGTGTTTCTGCACAAGGTGCTTTATGATCTCTTTTTTCCCTCTTTTCACTCCCTCCCTCTATCTCCTGATTCCAGCTTGTGTACTGTTTGCAGGAGTGGATTACGGAACAGTGGGAGAAGAATTACTACATAACAGCAATAGCTGGAGCAATCAATGGAAGTTCCTTGGTTGTGATGTCCAAAGGTTTGTTGATTATCTTTTTCTGTGCTAAACACTATAATTAGGTTCACTTTCTTCTGTGGAAAATGAGCAGTTACAGTGAAACAAGAGTTGAGCATAATGTAGTGTGCACCAAAGTTATGTGCCTTGCATACTTGACTCGATGATACAACAATGAGGCATCAGTTGTAACAACTTAGGGGATGTTTGGATGATAGGTGTTGTTGTGAAATATTTAGAGTATGATTCAAACTTGAATTACATCCCAAGGATTCAGTATCTAAGTCTTCCGTATATAAGCATGGTCTCGTAAGTAAAGAGGATCCTGTGGACATGACGCCCCTTCATTATTTTTGGGATAATCATGGCATGAGTGTTTCCTATTTTTGTTTTGCTGTAGTAAGCGTTATACTGAATGCCATAGAGATTTTAAAGCCATCGCTGCTTGGGAACTACTACATCTGTTGGTTTTTAGTAGGCGTATTAAGTTTAGAGCCACCTTGACTACCAGTTTATCTTACAATGTATCATTAAATCGCTACAAAATCAACATTGTATTCGAAGATATCTGAAATGAGAACATTTATACACTAAGATTGTGTATAATTTGAATACTAAAAACAAACGGAGGGAGTAATGTGGTCATTCTCATTCTATTATGTGGAGATGATCTTTTCTCTTTTACCATGATGTTTAGGCCTAGGCTTCCAAATTTGCAGCTTTGGGGTACAATAAAAAACCGCTGCATGGACTCCATATTTCTAGGCAAAATATAGTGTCATCAGAATTGACATTAGAGGTTGCCCACAGCGTTGCGGGAAACATATTATTCCCCCCCCCCATGTTATTTATTATCTACAGGTTCTTGCTAATATTAGTTGCTGTTGGCCATAATTATGATAAACAACCTGCTAGTACTTGCTAATGTTAGTTTACTTTTGGTCAAAGTTCTGGGCATCAACTGATGTCTGTGTACTGTGTGTTCCTTGTGAAACTGCTTATTCTTGCACATGGTATTGTTCTGACATGGTATGCTTGTTCACTACAGGAACTCCTTACACACAGCAGTCGTACAAAGTCAGTGAATCATTTCCTTATAAGTGGATTAATAAAAAGTGGAAAGAAGGTTTTCAAGTAACATCTATGGCTACTGCTGGGAATCGATGGGGAGTGGTCATGTCCAGGAATTCGGGCTATTCTACTCAGGTTACATATCAACTGAACTTATCAGTTTTCTTAGAATACAAACTGTATTTATTATTTTTTTTTGCTATACATCATGTTGAATGATTATCGTGTTTTCATGCATTTTGTGGCTCTTCATGCGTCAAGTAGTTTCATTTGTGCTATAACTTCCATATTTCACCCTCATCTGATATCTTTTTCCTCTGGGGGAAGTAATTGATGAATCTTTTGCCAGCAATGATCTTTTTTCCCCCATGCAACCTTGCTTGAACCTTTTAAGCTTGAAGAACCTCATGAAACCACATAATCTGAATTGCTTTTCTCTGGGTTCTAAGAATTGTTAGAATGAGAGAAGAGGATGGCTGAATGGTTAGTGTATCGCACAGCCCCAATGGGGTATATTAAGGGTAAAATGGTAATTGCGCTCTAGTCTAGGGTTTGGGTCTCTCTTCTATTATATGTACCCTCAACAAGAATAACTTGGAACTAGAATAACTTATTTTTGCGCATTATACATTTTAAGCCGCCTGCAATTCATTAGTGTACATGCCAAGGCTTTCAGAGCTGGGTTCTGAATTTCGATAGAAATCTATCCATAAAGAGCCCCACTTGATCATCAATCAGAAAGCTGGAGTTACTTCTCCCCTCCGCAACGGTTGATTGCACCTTTGACTTGTAAAAATGATCTATAACACATTACTGCATATGCTGTGCATTTTAATTCTATAATTCAGATGACTGCAAAGCTTGTGTAAAATACAATCTGTAAACGCATGGCTCCCTACAAAACTGAATCTGTCGTCAAACACATAGGTTGTGGAGTTGGACTTTCTGTATCCTAGTGAAGGGATTCATCATCGCTGGGAGACTGGTTACAGAATAACATCGACTGCAGCTACACCTGATCAAGCTGCTTTTATCTTGAGCATACCAAAGAGGAAACCAATGGACGAGACACAAGAAACTCTTCGGACTTCTGCCTTCCCCAGCAACCATGTAAAGGTATGTATTTGCACCCATTTCATGCATTTAGCAAACAAATTTCCTGGAGTCTCCTTTCTCTCCGGCAATCTAACATTGATTTTTTTTTAGGAAAAATGGGTGAAGAACCTGTATATTTCCTCGATCTGCTATGGCCGAACTGTGTGCTGATGATGTCGGAGCTCCAAGGTCCTGTGGAGGCTGAAGACCTGCGGGATGGATGGAACAAACTTCCGCATATAGCATCGGATTGCAATTGGCTGGCATTGGCCTATTGCAATGTCCTACTCTAATTCTAAAGGATCATACTCGATGCTGTATCAGATGTGAACCTTGTCCACTAGCTAGGGTCATATATATTTTTTTTGTTATACTATGTGTTTTCTCGATTTATCAGTGCCAGTGGCATATCTACGATCTGTTGTTGTATGTGCCCTTCTCCTCAGTCTCAGTGCTCTTCACACTCTGAATAGGGAACACGCAAGTGTCAACATATTCTCCGCAACAGGGTTAATGTATGGGTGCTGGAAGGTGAATCATCATTTTGTCTCTGTTGATCATTTGATAAAATTACTGTAACGGGGTAAGAAGGAAACGCATTTATTATGGTGAAGATTTTTACAGAAGCAGTCAAGCAGAGATGTTCATATTCCCACGGGGTTGGGCACTCGACTAAACACGGCGCGCAAGCATCAGTACGCCCAACAGTAGGAATGGTGCCAGGGGAAGCGATAGCACCTGGAAGCCCTCCTGGCCATCTGCATCTCCCCGTCGCCCGCGGCGCTCGTAGCCTCCACCGCCGTCACTACGGCCATCTTGAAGATGCTGCGGTTGTCATCGTCAGTTCCCGTGAAGAACCGGGTGACGCAGAACCTGCCACAGCCCATGTAGGAGAGTTCCATCCCGCAGCCGCCACCGTGTCCGGCGAGGCCGTCGACGTCGGCCCAGACGTGCCGTTTCTCCGGCCTGGCGCCGCCGGCGGCCAGGTCGGCCGCGCAGAGTTCGTAATTCCAGCCGTCGGAGAACCCGAACCAGAGGCCGTAGTCGGCGACGTACTGTGCGCGGCCGCTGAAGGGCATCGCCCAGTCCCCTTCCTCACGCCACGTCCCGCGCGCCGTGTCGAACGCGTACGTGCCCTGCGTGCACCTCGTCGAGACCCTGACGGTCTCTTCGCCGGCGCCGGCGTCGGCGAACGAGGCAATGTCCGCCTCGATCGAGTAGTTCTCGAACGGCGGCGAGGGGAGGAGGGTCCAGAGCCAGTCCCCGCGGCGGGGGTCGTAACTGAGGGCCTCGAAGTCGAGGCAGGGCTGGTCGTCGTAGCCGGGGCCGCGGCCCAGGTGGTAGAGCCAACTGCCGCTGCCGGCCTTAGCTTGCCGACCTTAGCTTGCCGTGTGCAATCGAGTCAATGGATTGGGTTGCATGACCGATTGACTCATGTGCGCACGATGCGGCGGTGGCCCGCGTGGATATACCTGTTCTGCGCCTCGGAACAAAACGCAGATCCAACCATCCAAATATCCATATCCAACAAACTGAGCAGCCGCCGCATTATGTTTCTATACTGAGCAGCTCTTGGATTTGGGTCACGTAAACGTGACGAGGAGTACGTAGTCCCGGCCCGCTAAATGTCGTCGTGGGCCTTTACGAGAGCTCGCATCTAACTTGCATTGCTGCTGATTTGTTAGTTCAGGCTTTCAGGAGTTCAGAACACATACTGCAGTTGTTGGCAGTTTATTTCGAGAAACGCTAGCTCAGGAATGTTTTGTGAAGAAATTCATGCATGGCAGGCGGCGGAGCTTCCTCTGATCTTCTGCTCATGTCCCTGACAGTCGGGGGCGGCCTGTGCTCGGCGGGGACGGGGCACGGTCCGCGAGGCTGGCCGGCCGGTCAGTGGAGCTGCCGATTGAGAGAAAAAAGCTAGCGAATCCAGGACCGCCCCCGGCCTGCTGCCTTTCCCAAAAGCCGCGATGATGATTGGGACGAGCCACTGCTCACTGCTTAGTTAACAGGATAATCACCCATTATCAGCTTCCATTCCAGCTTTTCTGAGCATATCATGTGCAACTGTGCAAGTGCTCCGTCCTCTAAGCGGCGCGCTAAGGACATTCTTCCCGTGCTGCCGTGCATTCAGGATCATTTTTATTTGTATGTAGTCAGAGAATATAGAGTACGGGCGTGATCCACGTATCTGTTCATGCCGTTTACAGTTTTTTTTTTTTTTGGTTCTTTACAGCATATGAAGGTACAGCATATGAAGGTACAAAAAGGAGTAACACATTCTTTGGCGGAGTCACGGTACACGTGTCGCGGTCTATCTGGCAGGCTTCCTTGACGACGCTTCCGATGCCACATGGACCAATGGGCGTTGGTCCTCCGATCTGCACAGGCAAAAAAGAAACCCCAGGCCCACACAGGCACAGCAAGCTTGACGGGTCTCACACCACCCCCATATGGCCCGTGGATGGCCCCATCATGCCAGTTAGGTTATTACACCCCAGAACGCCTCAAAGCAAGATCCGAGAGAGCTAGATCATGACTCTAGGCGCGAGTAGCCTGGGCAAAGCATGGGTTAGAGAGCAGCTAAACAACTCGGCAGATCATCACTACGAGTACGTGGCTTTGGGAAGCAGGGCGGATATAGGGTTAAGAAAGAAGCAAACAAAATTATCCGCCGGCCGGAGCCGGAGCCCACGCGAAGGCACGCAGAGCGCGCGAGGGACCGGCCATGCATGCCGCGCGTGGCGGCGGCAGCGGCCTGGGTCCCGGCGACGCTGGCCGGCCGCGGCCGGGCACCGTGGCTGTCGCGGGGACATCCCTCCGGCCACCGTCTAGTAGGACGCCCTCCGAGCATTCATGCGCCCGTGCACGCACGCACTGCACGCGGCGTGTTAGCGTATAGTTGTAGCTAGTCGTTCTAATCCTTGTCATCGGATTACGCGCGCTAATACTGATACATTTTGTTGCCGAATTAGCCGGCATATAATCACCTCTAGTTGCTCTTGCTTCGTCTTTAAAGAAAGATGAATTTGAGTAATGCAAATCCAAATCAAAAGGTAAATTCAGAGATCGGTTCGCTCCAAAACAAAAATAAAATTCAGAGATCATATCGTCTCGACGACGTAGCTAGCAAATCCGATGGAACGTATCGTGCACGTGCGCCGAAGCTGATAGTCAGATTAATGGCGGGGTCGAATGCTAGCTAGACAAGGACGCGTGGAAGCTACAGTGCCCTGCTCCAAGCGCCAGCGCGGAGAAGACAACGCAATGCAAAAGGCGACGCTACCTCCGATCCGATCCGGCACCCCGGAAATTCGCTCGAAAACAAAACACAATCAGTCCACACGCCATGCCTTCTGCCTCGTTGCCATGCCCTGCTACCTCTAGCTCTAGCCTATAGCCACCTTTAGCTATAAGCTGGCCATGGGGGCACCAAGATTTACTCCGCTCGGGAAGTGAACAGTGCACACCAACACAGAGACACGTATGCCCACGCACGGGCGCATGGCATGGCGCTCGTTTTCGTACGTGTGGCGCCTGGGCGCGTGAGGACAAGCGTGAAAAGACGAAGCAGCCCTCTCGATCCATGCATGGGAGGAGATCGAAGAAAAGAAAATAAAAAAGAAAAGGAAATTTGCATGCATGCCATGCATCAGTCACGCACACCCATGGTGACATGCACATGCATGCAAAGCAGCGACGGCGACGCCCATTGCCCGACGGGGAATGGAAAGGAGCGTCGCCGTGGCCCTCGGTTCGTCGTCGGCGTCTCGGGCTAGCATAGCACAGCACGGGAAGTCGGGAAACGGGAGCGAGGCGCAGATAAAAAGTGCGTGCTCTGGTCACTGCTGAATCCTTCTATGTTTTCGTGTAAGAACCGTGTCACGTCGACCGGACGATGTATCGGTCGAATCTGGCCGTGTTCATCAGTCGTCCCAGGAGAGCATCCAATCCAAGGCGATCGATTTTGGTCACGTTTGGGGTCTGGGACTATTTGTCTATTTGTCGTTGTGCCTGGCAGCCCTGGCTCACCTGGCTAGCGATCTATAGGTGGGGCCGGTATGGCAGTGCCCTGGTTCAGCATGTACGTGCATGGCCTGTACCGTGCGAGAGATAAAAAACATGACAACGTAAGTAGAAAGGCGTCTCTATGAATGTCTGCTGGCCCAGTTTGTTTCTGATTTTAAGCTTACTACAGTAGGTTCAGCTGCTTAACAGATGAATTCGGGGGCAAAATCACGAGCTCGACCTTCTTCAATTGCTAAGCGACCGCAAACATACAACAAGGCGTGACGTCCCGTCGAAAGACTAGGACGATGACAGGTGGGTCCAAAGTCGCGCGGGCCCACTGGCTGGCGAAGTGGCTCAGGCCTCGGCGAAGTGGCGGTAGCAAGCAGCAGCCAGCGTGGGGTAAAAACGAATAGAAGAAGCGCGCCCGAGCCCACGCACCCAGGAAACGCGGCAAACGGACAGTAGGCTGCAGGTGGGCCCGGGGAGAAAAAAAGGCCCAACAACCCGGTCGCACCTGGCTACTGCACGTGGGGCCCGCTTCCCAGTGAGCCTGCCTGTTCCTCCCCGTGGATCCAGCCCATCGCCATCTCTACGGTCACCGTCTTTTGCTTCAGTTTCTTTCCATAGCCAACCGTCTCTTTCCATCGTTTCTTGTCGCAGCAGATCACAGCATCTTGTTGTTTCATGCTACCTATAACCAGGGTCTGATCAAGGGAGAGAATACGTGCCAAATAAAATCTTCCAGGCAAATGTCTTTAGAAATCCTGCAAATGTCATGTAATCTCAGCAGGAACAGAAGCCTTTTTTCTGATCTGTATTGCCATTTGAGGCCACTGGCCCGCTCCGCTGCTAGCCTGCTACATCACTCTCCCAGGCTAGCACGCGCACCTTTTCTTCCTCCCGAGACCCCCAGCTCGCACCAGCTTATTAAGCTAATAAGCAGCTTGGATTAGAGCGAGCTGGCCGGTAACAGGGGCGATTAGAATTAGAAAACCCAGAGCTCTCGGAAGCAGAGATGGGCACGCAGCGAGGGGGATAAAAGAGCGCAGATCGGAGGGGCCAGGCCGTAGGCCATTGCGTTTCGCTTTCGCACTGCACGCACCACCATACGCGCCGCACTGCTGAGCTCTACTACTCCTAGTTCCTAGTCCTGTTCCTGCTGCCTGTGCCGCTAGTCTTAACCCCCTAGAGCGCGAGGGAGGAGAGCATTCAGGATTTCAGGAGCAAAGCGGTGGCGCCTTTGCCATACCGCTACGGGGGCTAGGCTGCTGCTGCGGAGCAGAGGCAGGCATTCGTTCCTCCCCCATTACGAGGAGAGGGAGAAATTTGCTGGGTTTCTTGTTTTTACTGCAAGGGAAGACGGGTTCTTGATCCCCCGGCGCGGTTGGGTTGTTGCGGCAAGCTCAAGCATTTGGCCCCTGTACTTGGCAGTCGATCGATTCGGCCCAGGATTTGCGGCTTCCCGGGTCAGAATCTTGCCTTGACAGCGGAAATTTGTGCCGGATTTGAGGTTTCCTTCCGCCGAGGGAGCGTCCTGCCTTGTTTGGGGCAGATAGGAGACTCCAAAGGGAGAGAGAGGGGTGCGGATTCTTCCATTTCCGTGGACAGAGAGGTATGAGACAATGAGGGACGAGAGCAACAACAAGAAGAAGGTATTTGCTTGGTTTCTGTTCAATCTAGGCTTGCTGTTCCATTTGCTGTGGTTTTTTATCGACTTGCTGTGTCTTGCTTGTTCATCTGCAGCTCTCCTGGTCGAAATCCCTTGTGAGGAAGTGGTTCAACATCAAGTCTAAAGCGCAGGATTTCCATGCGGATTACGATGCGAGCCAAGGTAATGCTACTGCTGCATTTTGGTGACATCGTTTGATTCAGTGATGAGCATTTGTCGGTACTTCTTTTTGTCATCGCCAAATTGTTTTAGCTGTTGAAAAACGAGAGCCCAAGTCTCAACCAACCGACCTCTGCTTTTACTTTTGCTGCTTTTGTGTGGCTGGCTCTCCCAAACTGGTCATATGGTTTAGGAATGTTTGTTGAGTGGAACTTTCATCGCCTTGTGCTCGAAGTTTCTTATATTACCAGATTTTCCGATCTAGGTACCTAGATATGATTCAAAGATGGATACATTTGCAGCAAACATATCACAATCAGACACGGCTACCCTAAAGTCTTTGTTCCTGGTATTGGTCCTTAGAATGTCCCAATCAGACACCTTTTCCCAACTGATGCAGATGTTTGTCTGTTGCTGCTTGGAATTTTTGTATCTTTCTCATCTCATGGCATGCTTATCTGTCTAAGTTTCCACTTTCATTTCCGAGATGACGGTTCTGGCTGCTCTGCTCAAACGGACTCAAACAAATGGCTTCTTCTTTGCATCTGCTGCAATTGTTTGTTTGGGCTAAATTTGCTTAGTGGTTCAGGAAGGGACGGGCATGGTGATGAATGGAGGACCAGCTGCTCAGAGAGGGAGGCAGGCACAGCCAAGAAAAGCAGAACTGGTCAGTTAAAGCACTTGGACCACTCATCTCTCTCTTTCTCTCTCTTAAGGCATCAAAGATTGCAGCTACCCTCCTTTCATTTTGCAGAGATCATCTTTTTTCTAAACTGATTCATTGGTCCTTCAAATAATGCATTTCTCTATGTGATTTTTACCTGTTCATCTAATTAATCTTTGATTTTGTTGTTTTCTTAATGATTTATAGACCGATTGTCGAAGCGGAATATGGACCGAATCCGTGGAGGAAGGAATGACTCTGATGCGGCACGCTTGACAGAAGTTCAGAATTACAGGTTGAGTTTTTTTCACTGCATGTTCTCCTTTGCCTTGCGAGCTTAGAAACCAAATGGAATGTGGACCAACTAATCTGCTGTGTGGTAGTACTAGTATGGTAGTGTGCAACTCAGTTTTGACAGAGTTATCATAGAACATATTGCCTGTAGGTAGTTCTTGCAGTTTGATTTTACATCAATAATCTGATGAAGCTATTTTTTTTGGCTTCCTTGCTTTTGTAGAATCTTTGCCTCCACGTGGAATGTTGGCGGTAAATCCCCACCAAGGGGATTAAATCTTGATGACTGGCTCCATTCTTCACCTCCAGCTGATATCTATGTGTTAGGGTGTGTACTGCCCAAGGGCTTCCTAAATTTTTTAATGGGATTGTCTTGTACTATATGCACTGAAACTTATTTTTCTTGTTATCAGATTTCAAGAGATTGTTCCTTTGAATGCTGGAAATGTTCTTGGCACTGAAGATAATCTCCCAGCAAAAAAGTGGGTATCCCTTGTTAGGAGGACATTGAATAAGAATCCTGGTTCGTGCTGTTATGGTGGCTACCGCACACCCTCTCCTGTCCCTGATCCAGTTGTTGAACTGGATGCTGATTTTGAGGGATCGTCGAGAAAGCAGGATAGTTTCTCAATTTTGCATCGTCGATCATTCAACCTTAGCCGGAGTTTAAGAGTTGAAGGGAACCATATGTCATCACACCCAAGGTTAGATCGCAGGTTCAGTGTATGCGATCCAGTTAGCTTGGGAGGCAGGCCAAGTGATTTTGATGGAAACTTCCCGTTCATGGGGTCACCAGATGATCATTGTATTGAGGAGGATTCAAGTAATGGAGCATATTTTTCACCCTTGACATATGGCTATGGTGCCTCTGCTCCTATGGAAGAAAATTATAATCAGCAAAATACATCTAGGTATTTTTTGACATATTACACAGAAATTTGCACAAGCTTTGCTGTTGTATACAATTTTTAAACGTTTTATTATTTGAGTTTAGTAGTGCCATTATGCTGTGTTTCTATATTCTTCAAAATAATTGCAGAAATTTTGTGTTCATACCAGGTATTGTTTGGTTGCCAGCAAGCAGATGGTTGGTATATTTCTCACCATTTGGGTACGCAGTGAAATAAGAAATGATGTGAGAAACCTGAAAGTTTCATGTGTGGGTAGAGGACTAATGGGCTATCTTGGAAATAAGGTAAATGCTTTACATTATGCATGGTTTCCAATTTTGACCTGCTATTCATATTGCTTAGAAATTTATTAGAAAGGGGTTTGATGTTCTTACTGAACATGCTTTTATTTTGCTTCAGGGGTCTATATCCATAAGCATGTCTTTGCACCACACAACCTTTTGTTTTATCTGTTGTCACTTGACCTCTGGGGAAAAGGAGGGAGATGAACTGCGGAGGAATTCTGATGTTATGGAAATCCTAAGGAAGACTAGATTTCCTCAGGTCCATGGTGTTGGTGATTTCAAGTCACCGGAAACAATTCTTGAGCATGAGTACGTATCTGTGCTCTTTTTCTCCCCTTCTGTGGCAATGCTCCTTATATGCATAGTGATGTAGTAGCAACAGTGAACTGGCAATAATTGTATGTTCCTTCTGTTGTTCATTGCAGTCGTATCATTGGCTTGGGGATTTGAATTACCGGATCGCTCTTTCATACTGCTCAGCTAAAACTCTTGTTGAAATGCATAATTGGAAGCAACTATTGGAGAAAGATCAGGTAATTTTCTACTGTTCTGTACTTCTGTTACAGTACATCCTTTCCTAGTTAAGGTGAGCACCATGTCTGAATTACCTGTTTTGGAACAGCTTCGAATAGAAAGGAGATGTGGGCGTGTTTTCCAGGGATGGAAAGAAGGCAGGATTTATTTTCCTCCAACATATAAGTACTCATTCAACTCAGATCGCTATTCTGGTGTGCGTCCCAAAGAAAAGCGGAGAACACCAGCTTGGTAATTTCTCTTGTCCTAGTATCCACCAGAATTTGCATCCTGCTTTGAGTTATTCTGAAGGAACTCACTAATGTATATTTTATTTATCTTATTGAAGGTGTGACCGCATTTTATGGTATGGTAATGGTCTCATGCAATTGTCCTATGTTCGTGGAGAGTCTCGCTTCTCTGATCACAGACCCGTGTACAGTATTTTCATGGCTGATGTTGAAATTATCCGCCCTAGAAGAAGGAACATGGGCTATTTCAGCTCCAGAATTGAGGTGGAAGAGCTTTTACCATATTCTTATAGCTCTGGAGAAATGAAGTTCTACTAATTTGGCTCACATTGGCATTGGCTGGAGCTTGTTTTCTATTTTAACTTAGGTAAGCTTGGTCGATTCTCAATAGAACTGCTTGTTTTTACATTTACCCCTTCTTTTCACACAAGCTTGATGACACAGGTTACTGGATCCCTGATGAACAATAACTGGGGTCAAAGATTGGTTGGATGATAATGTGTAAACTTGACTACTCTTTTACCTGGCTTTCAGTGAGGTGCTCGAGAAGCACATTTCATAAAAACTAACATAAAGGTAACCAATTTGCTGGCTGTTGATTTATTGCGTAAATCTAGGACTCAATATTTTGCCTAACATGTCCTTTGCTGCTATTGCAGGATAGTTGGGCATTGCAGGATAGTTGGGCAATTTTGCAACTAACCATTAGCCCGGGAACAACCATGCTCAAACAAGGATCAGCCCCCACATCTGTACATAACTGCACAGCTCAACAAACCCTTGTGCCCATTTTGATTTTATCTGTTTTTAAGTATCTTAATAAACATAGCATTTTGCTTCTCCCTTTGCCTTAGGGAAATCTGTTAGTATGGGGTCTGGGGTGCATGAGTATGAGCATGAGGTGTAAAATCATTGCAAATCCGCAAAAGGTGAAATGATGCTTGAATTGAACTGATCTCGGATCATGATCTCCGGTGCTAAGGGAACAGTGATAGATTGATGTGACTTCGGAGGTTTGCAAAGATGTAATCATGTGCAAAACTTTTATCCCTGTGGTGCAGTACTTGAGAAGCAAAATGATGCCTGCATTTGCTGTGCTCATTGCTGTGATAGAAAAAAAAATGTTAAATCTTTACTAATTCTTGGTCAGAGTCTTGTTCCCTGGATGGATTACATGGTGGCATACTGTTATCAGATTGCTTGTCCTCTACATCAGACATGGTGTCTAGTTTGAAAGCATTCATTTGGGCAAGTTGATTAATCTTGCTTAGTGCTGAATTCTTTGAGACAAGTTGGTTGCATACTCTTGTGATGTAATCACTCCTGTTGCCTTGTTGAGAGAGCAAGGTTTGACCACCTTTTGGGCCCAGGTGAAGGGAGTCACGTGCTGTGATCTCATATCCTTCACCTACCAGCTTGGCTACCTTCACTTGAATAGGCTTGGCTCGTGAGATGTGATTGGGAATTTAAGATTGCTGGCTTTGACTTCTGACCGGTTGTTGCTTGCTGACGTTTCTCCATTCCCTGGAATCCTATGTGAAGAACAACCCTCTGTATCCGTCAAACTGTCAAAGGTGAAATCAGTTAAGCAGGCGAGCTCTGAATTATGGTCTAGATCTACCATGTGCAGGTAAATCCGAACAACGCAGCAATTGGGCTGGTAACTGTTCCCATGAACTCCAAGGTCACAACAGAAAAGCAAAAGGATGAGGTAGAATCGATAGATGCTGCTCAGCTGCTGTGCTTGAAGCAAAGATAAAGCGTCAGCCTGGTAAAAGGGAAAAAGGAACTGTAACTCGGGTGCATGCAAAGGACGAGCAACGCATCTGCCTCTGCCTGTTCATCCTTTTGACCGTTACTCATGAACAATGTCATGGATAGTAGTACGTCATCGGCGTCGAGATGACACTGGCAAACGGCGTTGCAGTCGACACTGAGCAAACGTACGAAGCACTACTCTTCGTTCGGCCGACCGTATCTTCTCAGATACTGTACTGTATCCATCTACATAGCACTGTTTCCCTTGATAATACGCCGCCGACTTCTAAACATTCGCGCTTGTGCCGCCCCCGGCTTGTGGCTTGTCTACAGAGTACAGACCTCGATGGCCAGGGCGAGGTGGCCCGCTGCTATTGGCTCTGTTCATCTTGCAGCTTTGTTAACCTACACATTGCCCAGACTTTGTTGCCTCGTGCTCTGTGCACGCTGTGTTCTTGCAGTGCTGGTTGGGCCATTAGTGCCTCTGATTGTCTGAATCCATAAAAAGTAGCAGTACGATCGTTACAGTGGTCGTGCGACGTGTACACTCACGAAGTAGCTGCAAACAGTCATGGTTCATAGTATTTTCGTGCGGCCTTTGGTGCAGTGCTTCACCATTTGTGACTAGATGGTTCAAGGTTCAACCTCTAACCTCTGCATATTTACGTGGAATGGTTGTGCGCTAAACAATCTGTCTTTAGACCTCGCCTAGTGCGGGATCCCCTACCGCACTGGATACGTCTTTTTGAAAATGTCCTGCCATTTTACCACCACGAAGGCACAAAGAAATACTAGAATCCCATTTTTTTAAAAAAAGAAAGAATATTGGTGCTCCGACGGGGTAGAGAGGTGGCCAATAATATGATGGGGCGAGAGGAGAATGTGCAAAGGTAACAGATGGTGACGACACGGCACGGCCGGCACGTGGCACGGTCCGCTAGCTGCTGCAGTGCGCTCCCTCTTGCCCTTTTTTTTTCCCGCCGTCCAATATCTCAAGTACGGGTACGGCCCTCGAGGAGTGGAAAACATAACACTCTGCATTCTGCGTCGCGACCAGATTGCAGGATGCACTGCACGGCACGGCAGTGGGTACGAATCTTGACGCAGCCGAGGAGGTACCCGTGCTTTTCTTTTCGACCACGAGTCCACGAGTACCCGGTGCATGGCCCTGCGCATCTCTGCCACTGAAACCGATGGGTGGATCTGACTCGTCTTCCAGTGCTCCCGAAACGAGAAGTTGAGCAGAAATAAAGGCTGCTGGCAGCCATGCATGCATGGATGTGAAGCTCGAGCGGAAAGGCTATGGCCCAACATTGCGGAGACGTACTACTGATGGATGGACGGACGAATAGACGGCCAGCGGCCGGGCAGGCTGTGCATATGGTTGGCTGCACGCTGCACAGCCCTGCGTTTCGTGCATGACAGCCGTTCCGTTTGCATTGCCTTGTTTAAGACCTGTGACGCGACTGTGGCCGCAGCTGGGTTTCTGTTGCTGGACCGTACGCTGTGCAGCGGAGTTTAAGTTTGCTTTGCTGGATGCCTGGATCATGTATTAGCCACGTTAGGTGACGCCATGAATCGCATTCTTCTGACTGAGTCAAGTCAAAGTTCGCAAATGCAATCTGCAGACGCACGGATAAGGCCCGTGTTTAGTTGATGAAAAGTTTTTGGTAAAAAGATTTCGGGTATTGATTTTACCAATTTAGGAGTAGTAAATGTGGACGAAAAAGGTGGAAAGTTATATGGATAGCTTGGAAATCTCGAGACGAATCTAACGATGGTAATTAGAGGGTAATTAATACATAATTAGCGGATGGTTACTGTAGCATTACTATTGCAAATCATGGATTAAGTAGGCTCATTAGATTCGTCTCGCGATTTACAGCCCATCCATACAACTTTTCACCTTTTTCGTCTACATTTAATACTTCATACATCTAAGATTCTCCTTTGATGTGATGGGTGAAAAGATTTCGGGTGGGAACTAAACAACCGCAAGATCCCGATCGAATGACAGTATTGCCATTCGACGCCGTACGTGCCGGCCGGAGGTTTCGCGCGTCATCAATACAGTTATACACACGCGAGGACTGTACTATATATAACTGGATGTGCTGCTGCCTATAACAGCACGCCGCACAGACGACCCCGTCGACCCAACACACGTACGGAGTACTGTACGTACTGATAACCCCCGCGCGGTGCCGTGCGTTGCGTGCTCGCGTCGTCGTGGCCATGCTGTGGCAATCCGTGCCAGACTGCCAGTGCCACCGGAGCACGGCACGGCTCGGGCCGTCGTCGGCGCCGGGTGGGAGCGAGAACGGAGTAAATTCCGGTGCAGGATGACACATGATGCAGGGTTCCCGGCCTGGGCTGTGCCTCTCGAGCCACGCAGTCCCATCCCATGCATCGTCTAGCATGCGCAGTTACTCCTACTCTTCATGTACGGAGTACACATCATGTGCCCGCGCGCTCCTATATGGTCCCTGTTACGTGGCCCAAGTGATGCGGCGGCCTAGTGGGGTTACGATACGGGACGCTGCGCTTTTTGCACGTAGATAGGTACGTACGTGCTGCATGCATGGGACTGTGGTACGTACGTGCACGCGAGGAACAATGCAGGGACGACCGTCCGAGTTTTTCCGGCCGTGCACGGCATGACCAGCTAGCGTCTACGTGTGGTCAAGGTCAGCAATATAATGCACGTGCCCCTTCGTATATACGGCGGTTACACCTGCCATATATCCTTGGCTCCGACCGCGACCGTCGCCCCAGTTTGCTCACGCGGGCCCATCCGCCAGTGCCTTACTTGGGTCGAGAGCTACGACGACGGCCGCTGTGCACGCGCGCACGCCCGACCACATCACGCGCGCGGTTCTACAGTTGCGGCCCGGCCGTTGCGTGCTCGATGCTTGCTGCATCTCTGTATGCGTTTGTACTGTGCACACCCCCGTTATATGCCCATCGCGGAGCGCACGCGTCTGCCCGATCGGATCGTCACCCAAGTGCACGGCATACCGTATATACACACTGACGTGTAGCACAGTGGCTTTTGTTTTTCGGATACTTTTCGTCTTGCGACTTGCGTGCGTGCGTGTGCGCGCGAGAGCCATTTACTACTCTGCGGGACCTGTAAGGTCTCTGGGCCGTTAGCTTCGAAGCAACAAGGCCTGGCCTGCGGGCTGCATCGGTCCGTTTGCTTGACGTCTTTTTGCGTGAACTCTTAGCCCAATATCGACGCCTAGGCTACTACGATCACGTACAGGACACAGCCCATAATTGAAGCCCACACATTGCAAATATTGGGCTGGAGCAGGCTTGATCAACTTTTAGAGGTTGGTTGGAAAATTACCAGGAAATGTTCCTTTGCTCATCTTCCTTTAAGTTAAAAACATCATCAAAATAGCAATGATAAATTCATTTTAAAAAAGTATCCTAGAGTATGCTATCTTCAGGTGCTCCATAAAAGTTCACCTCAGCAATGGATCCTACAATAAAATTTACAAATACAGGAGAATCAATCTTGTCTTTTGTTTCCCTTCTTCTCACTGTGCAAAACACTATTTATGATTAATTGAATACTGTTGGTAACTTGAAGGGAACATCCTTTGCATATTGTCCGGCTTACAATGGTGTTTCGAAAGTTCACATAAAAGGCATGCAACATTTTTCTGGCGATAAGTTGCATCGTTGCATTTCTGATGTGGGGGCCCCTTTTTTGTAAATTTGAAACTTGAACCTTATTTTATAACTTGGTAAAATGCTACTGCAAATCTATTAAAGAAAATGCTGCTGCATGGGATGTACCGAGGCTAAGCAACCGGTGTCAGGATAACGGAAGGGAATGGAAGCGCAATGCGTGACAGCCCGACCCACCCACACATCCCCAATTCCCCAGCACGCGGCCGCATCTGCTCCCTCTTGCCCCCACCTCAGTCACCGCTGTCGCGTCGCCGCATGCAGACCCCCGCCACCAAAGATCAGCACGCGCGGATGTGGCCGAGCGCCGGGCAGCTCAGCGGCGCCCCCGCGCGCTCCACCTCACCTCCTCGTCGCCACGTACGCGCCCCGCCCTCCACCTGGCCGCGCGCATGGCCCCGACCCCTCCCCACGCCCCCACTTCATATACCAGCACCACCCGCCTCGATCCCTCGCACCGTACACAGAGCCGAAGCCTCGAACACACACCACCGCTAATGGGCGCCATGGCGAGATCGCCGCTGGGGCTCGTGCTCCTGCTCTCCCTGTGCTCCGCCACCGCGCTCGCGTCCTACTCGTACGTGGAGTCAGGCGAAGGAGGGCGCTCTGGCTCCGGGCGGCCGTACCACTTCGGCGAGGAGAGCTTCCGGCACTGGTCCCGGTCCCGGCAGGGCCGGTTCCGTGTCCTGGGTCGGTTCACGCACGAGCTGCTGGAGGACGCCGTGGGTAACTACCGCGTGGCGGAGCTGGAGGCGGCGCCGCGCGCGTTCCTGCAGCCCAGCCACTACGACGCCGACGAGGTCATGTTCGTCAAGGAAGGAGAGGGCGTCGTCGTGCTGCTCGCCAGGGGGAAGAGGGAGTCCTTCTGCGTCAAGGAAGGAGACGTCCTCGTCATCCCGCCGGCGCCGTCGTCTACTCCGCCAACACGCAGCAAAACAAGTGGTTCCGTGTCGTCATGCTCCTCAACCCCGTCTCCACCAAGGGGCGCTTCGAGGTTTGCATGCATGCAAGCTTGCTTTGCTTTGCTTCTTTGTGCGTTTGCATGCAGAGAGGGCTGAAAAGTACATCTTTTCGACAGGAATTCTTCCCCATTGGAGGCGAGAGCCCGGAGTCGTTCTTCAGCGTCTTCAGCGACGACGTTCTGCAGGCCGCGTTCAACGTATGCGTCACCTCTTTCTTTGTTTCATAATTTTCTTTCTTTAGCACGCAGCTGATGAAGCTTATTTAACAATGTGCACTACTACTTTGTTGTGTGAAGACTCGCCGAGAGGAGTGGGAGCAAGTGTTCGAGAAGCAGAGCAAGGGGGAGATCACGACGGCGTCCGAGGAGCAGATCCGGGAGCTCAGCAAGTCCTGCTCGCGCGGCGGCCGCCACGGCGGCGGCGAGTCCATCTGGGACATCAAGCCGTCCAGCCTCACGGGAAAGAAGCCCAGCCACTCCAACAACCACGGCAGGCACTACGAGATCACCGGCGACGACTGCCCGCAGCTCCGCGCGCTCGACATCGAAGTCGGCCTGGCAAACATCTCCCGCGTAAGCCTTTGCCTCTGCATCGGCATAGTTTTTCTCAAGACATCGAACCGATCAACCATTGACATTTTCTGATCCTAAATTTCGAATTCGTATACATGCAGGGCTCTATGATGGCTCCGAGCTACAGCACCCATGCGAACAAGGTAGCCATCGTCTTGGAGGGCAACGGCTACTTCGAGATGGCGTGCCCGCACCTGTCCTCCGACAGCGGCCGGTCATCGCCGCGCCGCCGGGAGCGCGAGCACGGCAGCAGCAGGGAGTGGGGCAGGGAGGAGGAAGAGGAGGGACGCGAGGAGCAAGAAGGCGGGCAGACGAAGTCGAGAGGGTACAAGCAGGTGAGGTCACGCATCAGGGAGGGCTCCGTGATCGTGATCCCGGCGGGGCACCCGGTCACGCTGGTCGCCGGCGACGACAAGAACCTCGCCGTGATCTGCTTCGGCGTCAACGCCCAGCACGACGAGAAGGTGTTCCTGGCGGGCAGCAACGGCCTGCTGCGGCAGATGGACGAGCAGGCCAAGGCGCTGGCGTTCGGGGCGGAGAAGGAGAAGGTGGACCGCGTCATCGGAGCGCAGAGCGACGCCGTGTTCCTGCGCGGACCCAGCAGCCGCAGGGTCGCGTCCGAGTGAGCGCGAGCGGCTGCACGCCAGCGTGGGCACCTCTAGGTGCTTGCCATGGTGAGGGTAGAAGTGTAATAAGACAATAAGTAGGTGACGCGCGTAGCGGCGGGTGGAGTCGTGTACGTACGTGTAGCGGAGAGTACTGTGCTGTGTGCGCGTGCATGCATGTTTGTACGGGAATGTGTATGTAATCGATCAACCTACGTTTGTACGGGAAATAATGTTGCCGAGAGCCTGAGATATGCTCTGTTGTTGGAAAAAAATGGAAGCTACTCGCATGCAAATTCTTGAAATTCAGTCGAAAACTAGTTGGACGCAAGAAAAAAATTTCGTACGTACCACTGTTCTCTTTACCAGAGTGTTTCATTTGTGCCCGAACAAATATAATTTCGATTTTACATAAAGGTTATGCTTATCTAGCATATGCAACTAATTGTAAAGAAAATATATTTGATAATTCTTCTTTTGTGGACTCAGTGAGTTATAGGGAAAAAAATGCAACGGTGTCTAATTAGTTTCGCATTGGCATAATAAGAACAGATGCCATCTAATCATCCGTTAATTATTAATCACCACTGGATGCGAGATATATGACGTGCTAGCATTGGCATGCTAGCTTGCGTGGCGACAAGAAGGAAGAGGAGAAACAATACAAAACATTCAATTGAGTACGAATACTGTTCATAATGCTAGACAAGGTGAACAAACACGGAAACAGTAGCGTCAAATTAACTCAGTAATTATGAATTTGGCTTAAAAAACTCAGTAATTATGAATTACTGTTCACATAGACCAGACATAGTTGTGGAACGGAACAACCAACCCAGCGGGTGGAAGCGCAGGGCTGCGTTTCAAGTTTCAAGCATCGGCCTCTGTTGGCAGCTTCCTTTGGCGCGGTGGAGGAGGAGGAGGTGAAGGACACGAGGTGAAGAAATCGTAAGGCAAGATCAGAGGCCCAGTGGTTTCGTTGTTCCGAACACGCCCGAAACACTGCACGCTCTTGCTGCGCATGTTAAAGCTGCAGATGTAATCCTCACCCTCCTCAAGACCCCGCACGTTAGCCAGAAGGAGGCAGAGCGCGCCATCCGGCATCAGAACGGGATACTGTGGCTCCGGCGGCTCCACCTCCCTCAGCTAGGCGTTCGCGTCCATGGAGCCAACCAGCTGCCTATAGAGCTCGACCCAAGGGCACGGGAAGACCTCGTCCTCCTTCCACCGCCGGCGGTGCAGGTCCAGAGTCAGCACGTTCACCGTCTCGTCGCCGGGACGGCCATCGATGCAGACGAACTTGACGGAGCCCTCAGCGGCGGCGCCCATGGTCCGGGTCGCCCCCACCATCTTCCTCTTCGGCGCCGGCTGCGCGATCCGTATCCTGCCCTCGACCTCGAGCCCGCCGGGGACGCCGAGCTCGGCCTGGATGCTCTGGATCGCGTCGTCGCTGAGGGAGATGGACAGGGAGGTGGTCAGGTCAGGGTAGCGAACGTGGCGCACGTGGAGGGAGAGGCCGGACACCAGGCCCTGGCCGTGCTCGCCGCAGCCGTAGGCGTGCTTGCTGCGGCACTCGACGGCTGACCAATCTTTCAAAGGCGTGGGGGGTCGCCACTCTTTCTTTCCCGGCCTGATGGGGAGGCCGTGGACGACCAGGCGGCCGCCTAGCACCATGAAGGCAGACGCCGCATCCATGGCCGGCTCGCGGTGGTCGGTTGCCGTGGTGGGGGAGTTGGAGGGTGAGGGGGGCGAGGATCGATCGGCGAGAGCGATATATGGGATCGTGGAAAAATTGTGGGACACGCGATTGGAAACGCAATGCTCTGTTGTCGGTTGGAAAGGAACTCTGATTTCTCAGCTCTGCTGTCGGTTCACGTGGGACCCGTCGGGCTCAATAAAATCTTAGGTTTCCTATTCAAATCGAACAGCGTCAAACTCAATGCCGATGATTCACAGGCAAAACTGAACATCAGCATCAAACTCAATGCCGTCGGAAAAAAAATGCCGTCGAGGGTAATTCACAGGCACAACTGAACATCAAGAACAATACCTTATGATGAAACTAAAACCACGAACAGCATTCTTTATTGCGACGACCGGATACAAGCAAATAGTCCAGATGCGAGGCCCAAAATTCAAATCAACCAATTCACGGTACATACAGTGACAACACACCCTGAGGCCTGAGCTGAACAGCTGCGAATCTTGAAACGCCGAGAGGGCAAAAGAACAGAGCTAGCTGAGCCGAGACGCTCACACGGCCGAGGCGGTATAGACAGCGACAGCCGCGAACGCGACCGCCAGACTCACCGCCCCCCGGATCGCCGCGCCGCCGGATGTCAGGTACGGCGACGTCGGCGTCGCCTTCGATCCCACGCCGGTTCCTGCTTCGCTACCTGCGCTCGCTGGCACGCCGCTGGCGCTCGACGACGGCGCGGTCGGCGTCGCGGCGGCCGGAGCGTTGCCACCGCCGGCAGCTGCAAACCAAAAGCAACGAAATCAGTTACAGTTTCCTTCAGAGCACTGCCGTGCCAGCAGCTCTGAATTGAAGGGATTTCGTCGAGCACTTACAGTTGCACTTGCTCGCGGGCGGGGTCTTGACGTTGCAGGCCTGGGGGAGCTTGAGCGCGCGGGTCTTGTCGATGGTGACGCCGCTGAGGGCTGAGGAGTCGCCGCTGAGCGCGGCGCAGAGGCACTGCGGGCTGGTCTGCACGACGTTGGCGAGCTGCGAGCAGCAAGAGGTAGGCGGCGCCGACACGTTGCCGCTGATGTAGTTCAGGCACGGGTACAGGCTGATCAGCGTCGTCGTGCACCCGGACTGCGCCGACGCCGAGGCGAACAGCGCCGCCGCTGCCACGGCGGCCACCAGGCACGCCACGGGCAACGTCACTAATGCTCCTGCTCTTGCTCTTGCCGCCATTTCTCTCCTCTCGCTTCGCTAACTCGCACACACACAAGAGCAGCAGAGAGATGCCTCCTGAGTTCTTGGATTTGGTGGCGAGCTGCTGATTGCTTGGCAAGGGATTTAATTTCTGTGTGCTTGTGTTCTTTGGGTTTGTGGTGGTGAGGGTTTTATAGGACTGATTGGGATGGGAGGTTGGATGGGTTGGTTAACTTGGTGAGCGGCCGCTTCCTAATCTGTCAGGAAATATTCCTTTTTCTCTTCGACTCGTGCACAAGTGGTTACGGAATTGGTAATCTGCTGAAAATAAAGTTGGTGCTCGGAATCTAAACCTGGTGTTGGTCCTTTTTGCGTGTTAGGTGCTGCTAAGAACGGTACCGAGTGTCACGATATCATCGTCTTGCTGGCTGGTCGATGTGGTTTTGTTTTTTGCTAGGAAGAGACGTGAATCATCCTGAGTCCTGACAACTGACGGGCCAGGTGACAAACATCTTCTAAATGAACCGGTTATATTTTCTCCTCACATGTTACTTACCTCTGAAGATTAAAAAAAAAGATACACTCCTCTGATTTTAACATATAACGACGTTTAGGCCAACCTACAAGAACTAACTTTCTTTCTCCATACGTCATGCATTTACATCGTAATGAATGATAGCCAGAATCTAGTTTAAATTTGGAGGCAGCAGAAAGTTAATTAAATCGTGCCTATATTTTAAAATAAGAATGTAGGTTACATTTGGAGGCAACAGAAAGTTAAAGTGTGCCTATAATATGAAATAATAATTTAGTATAAATTTGGAGGCAGAAGAAAGTTAAATTGTGCCTATATTTTGATATAAGAATCTAGTTTAAATTTGGAGGCAGCAAAAAACTAAATTGTGCCTATATTTTGAATTATGAATCTAGTTTAAATTTGGAGGCAGCAGAAAGTTAATTAAATTGTGCCTACATTTCGAAGTAAGAATCTAGCTTAAATTTACAGGCAGCAGAAAATTTAATTAAATTGTGCCTATATTTTTAAAAAGAATATTGTTCAAATTTGGAGGTAACAACTAAAAAGGTTAAATTGTGCTTATATTTTGATGTAAGAGTGAGCTAATTGTAATACAGAAACCTGAAAAGTGTGCGCTGTCAATTTCCCCTCTTGCTGGATTCGGCATTTCGGCTTAACTCCAGTTAAAAGTTGTCGTACAGGTGAAAGGTGACGTCCTCCTCCTACTTGATTGCGTGCTCGTCTGCGCCATCCAGACCCAATTGACGTCTGTGGATCATTTGTTGTTGTTCAACTACCCTGATGACATTAGCCGATCCTTGCTAGTACCCTTCTTCTTGTTGTTTCCTTTTAGCGGACTGCACGCTTTTGACTTTAATAATGTAGCGTCTGCCGAAGATTCTACGGTAGAACGGTGCTGTATTTTCCAGCTAGTGAAACGAGCCAAGTTTTGTTTTTTAGAGCAGATTGAATTGATTTTTTTTTGTCAAAACTTTATGCTACGTATCAACCTAATTAAAATAATGGATTTCTAAGTTAAAAATCTTCGTTCATGAGTTCTCCCGCTATTCGAACGGAGTAATAATGTAAGATCTAGGATTATGTATATAATTATAACTCATGAACCGGTTCATTGGTGAGTACATGTAGAACACATGATGCTCCGATAGATAAAATTTGAATTAGTCTACAATCAACGGTCTATTTGCAGACCACCGGTTGTTAGAGGGTTTTTTTTTAATACTCTTTGTTAGAGGTTTTGAAAGGAGCCTTTTCACACTAGTATTGCTCGTTGTGCTTGGAGGGATGCCTTGTGCTCCAGTCCAACCTAGAGACGATAGGGAAACCACTTGCCGTTGATGGTGGTCGGTGGATGATGGCCATTTGGCAGAAATAGGAGCACATCGCACAGATAGTAGGATGGTAGTTTAGTTCGAGGAGATAATGAAAAGTACTGTTTCTATGGAAGCGTGTACAGAGATAGAAATGAACTGACACGGTTCTTTAAGAGCAGGTCTTATAACTTCGCTCGCTGCGGGCGTCTCGTCTGCCGACGTGGCGGTGGACCCCGCGCGACATTTAATGCCCTATAGTCATCTGTCCAACCAGAGCTGCGGAACGCGCCTGTGATGGGTTTTCGGTGACTTGAGCGGGCGTGTCACGAAACGCCTGCACACACTTTCTCTTCTGATTTCTCTCTCCACGTAGGACGGCGCCAACCACTCGTCGAGTTATAATACTTGCTCTAAGATGGAAAACTTTTGATGAAAAAGGGAACTAAACATGCCGTGATGGTAGATAGTTGCAACAGACTAGGCGGGTGTATGATGCACATTGCACAGAGACAATTGAGCACGGGAACATAAACTGTATGGTTTGTTGTCAATGCATTGAAAAATATAAACTACTGCAGAAACAAAATTTGCTCCAAGTATATAGATATCACTCTACTAATGAACAATCAACTCAATAAATTCCTCGAGAAGTAATATCTGTGCAGTGGTTCCTTCTCAAACCACATGACACACCACACATGCATTATACAAACACCACATCCTAATCAAACGAAAATGAATGCAGCTACGGACAGTACACTGGCGACAGCCGCCACGGACACGTGAGAACTCCTCCTTGCCGAGCTGGGCACCACCACTGGCCTCTGGCTGAACGGCGGCGAGTCCACCGCCGGAGACGTCGCCGGAGAGTCGGCCTGCGGTGAAGATTCCGGTGGGATCGGCGCTGCAGAAAATTGTTGATCAGATCTGTCAGTGAAAATTCAGACAAGTAACTTTGCATCTTCGACATGGTGTAAGCAGAGAGATTCTTACGCAGAGGGGGCAGCGCCGGAGCAAATGCAACAGGGCCTACAAGAAACAGAGTTTCAGTTAACTGTTCACTGCTATCTTTAGTAATCTACAATGATTTGAATTTAAATTCGCGTTCAAGTTCAAATAAGAAGATGTGATTACCTGGAGCCGGGATTTGCGTCGCCGTGTCTGTGAATCACCGAAACCAAACAGATAATGTCAGTGACTAATCTTGATCGTTGAAGAAAGATGATAGTTTGTTCATGCATGGAGCGATAAGAGGTCTGCGGCAACCAACCTCTGCACTGCAGTGGGACGGACATGGAGCTACAGAGCTTGGGGAGTGAGATGGCGAGCGTGCGGTTGATGGGGAGGCTGAATGGCACGTTCCCGGTGAAGATGAGGCAGGCGCAGTCGGCGCTGGTGCGCACCATCTCCGCCAGCGTGCCGCAGCACTGCTGCGTCGGCGACCCGCCGCCGTTGGTGCTCCCGGTCACGAAGTTGAGGCACGGCGTGAACGTCGAGATCAGCGACGCCGTGCACGACATCGCCACCTGCCCCGACGCCGGCGCCGCCGCGAACATGGCCGCGGCCACCAGCACCACCAGCACCACCAGCGCCGCCGCCGTCCTGTCACGCCTCATGGCGGATGGTGTTTTTGCCCAAGGGTGCGTATCGGATTTGACGCGTATGGGCTTTTTGGAGCGAAAAGGATTTGAAGCAGGAACCTGTGATCTTGATGGTACATATATCGTAGAAGGTTTCGAGTGGTAGATGAAGATCTGGTCAGGTTGGTTGCACGAACCGAGCTAATTCTGACGCATGCCGGTTCGAGTTCAAGTTACTAGTTGAGCCAAATGATTCTGTTTTTTGTCAGGTAGGAATGGTTCGTGACCAAACGAAAACTACGGGATAGTTTTTTTAAAATAATATTATTTTAATAAAAAATTGCATAAATATATGCCAAATGTATGAATGGTGAAGTGGCCTGTCGGCTATCCAATAGCCGATAGGCCTTCGTAGTACATTGCCGATTGGGTACTACATTTACAATTCCTTTATTTTGGCCCCTATTTCTGCATTTTTTTTATTTACAAATCGCGCCACCGGATCCATTTGCCGGCCTCGCCTTGGTCCGCCGACCGCCGTCGGCTCGAGGGCGAGGCTCGAGCAGCGGTGCCGCTCGTCGTCTCCGTCTCCACCCACCTCCCCGCGAGAGACGCTCCCGCGCTAGGGCCTCGCACTCCGGATTCCGCCGCTAATGCTGGGGCCAGGCCCTTTGGCTCCGGCGCTGGTGGCGGCGGCCGGAGGCGAGGAATGGTGTGCGTGGATGAGCCAAGCGCAGGTCAGGCAGCGGAAGGAGTATACTGGGCCGCCGCCGATACGGAGATGGGGCGGGCGCTCCTCACCTTCTCATCGCCGCTATTTTGCTGCTGAAGTGATGGCCTTGGAACGGGGATCGGAATCGGTGCGCGCAGGGGCGGTGGATGAGGAGGTCCGGCATCCAAGGTAGTGAGTGACTGGTGAGCAGTTCATTTGTGATCATCTGTTTCGCATAGTGAATCCCTTCACATTGTTGGGTGATGAAGTCTTCGGGGTTGTTGCTTGCAGGCTTTCTGCCATGGAATGCCTGGAGGATCTCGGAGGAGATGGGTACCACCAAATGATGATTTTGCCTCGATTAACGGAGGAACTTTATGAGGTTAGTGGGGAACTGAGATATACTGCAATTGCAATTTTTGCATCGTTTGGGCATTTGCATCGTATTGGTCTCTCTGTGTCTTTTCACTTTCCAGAGCTGAAAAAGATTAAAAGGATGTGTATTGGTAGTTCTGTAACTGTAACATGAGGGGACCAGAGTAATTTTTCCAGTTGTTAACGAAGAGACGAAATGCTTTGTTTTCATGTATGATAGAGAGTGCTGTGTTGTGAGAGTCAACATGGTTGAAATGAAGAGAACCTCACGAGAAGGAGAACTGCAGGAATGAGCAATTCTGCAAAGAAAACACATAATATCAACCTTTTCATTGGAAAATAGGCAATTTAGAAACCATATCGTACGTTGGTATTTAAGACCTACTCTTGACGACTTACTTTTGTGTGGGAGGTTATAGGCTTTATTGTAATCATAGAACCGGAAGAACTTTGGGCAGTTTGTTAGGACTGAATTGCCCTGAACGGATGTTTTTCAAAAAAAAAAAAAGCCCTGAACAGAGAGGGGAGTGGGGACAGAGGTAGATGGGTAACAGCCGCGCTTGAGGAACATGGCAATTTGGTAGGGGTCACAGACAATCACAGATGCCATGCCATCTGTCTCTGGCGATTTAGAGAAAGAGTGGAATGGTTAGGCAGAAGTTGATATTGGGGACTATTTTCATTTCTCACTGAGATGAACATGGGAAAGATTATGGGTAGTGGCATCATACAGCTTTGAAGAAGTTGGCTGCAGTTAATTGCCAACAAGGGTTTTCTTCATGCCAATGAAGGATTAAAGTAAATCAGTAACAAATCACTTAAATTGAGGTGCATCTTGTAGTGTTGGTCGTAGGAATTGCAAGTGAGCCAGAGGAGGGTGATAGTAAGAGGTCTAGTGAGGCTGAAGTCAGCAAAAGTGTCTGTCTGATGGAATGAGGACACGTTCATAGGTGAATAAGGAAGGGTATCACTTTTTTGACCGGAGTCAGTAGGGGAGGCCCCTACCTATTTTTTTGTATAAATATGTACAAGGTTTTTTGTGAGCTTACAAACTCAAAAAGAAAAAGGCAAAGCTCTATTACAGACTACTCATCCAAAGTTCAAGTTCAGCTCGCACCACTGGTTTTGCTTTAAGCAAAACCAGAGACATCTCCTCTAGAAAGAAACTCTTCCAACCCGAGAGTGAAACGGTCCCATTGTCAAAGACAATGCTATTTCTCTGACACCAAATGCTCCAGCTAGCAACCATGATTATTTCTCTGAAAATTGAGGCTCCAAAAGCCTGCCTCACCGCTACAATCATCCCAAGGGGGGAGAGATTAAGATCCCAGTGAATTCCCAATAAGGCCCAGCAGCTCTGGCTAAAGGGACATGAAAAGAACAGATGCATGATCGTTTCTTCTGGAGGGTGAGATCACAAGACACAGTTGTAGTCATCCAGATGCATATTCTTCCGTCTAAGCAGGTTTCTTGTGTTCAAACAATCTCTCAGGAGTAACCAGAAAAAGAACTTATGCTTCCCACGACAGGAGGATTTCCACATCCATTTGAACAAAGGTGAGCAAGGGCGGGTACCAATCAGTTTTTGGTATGCCCTTTCGGTTGTAAAATGAGTTGATCCCCATATATATGTCCAAACATCTGCGGAATCCTCATCAAGTTGAACCGAGCCAAGTAGCAGCTGCAGTTCGACCAGTTGCTGGGAGGCCACCGTGGAGAGAGGCAGAGGCGGAGCCAGGATTTTATCATAGCGGGGGCCAAGACAAGTCAAAAATAACCTCGCTTCTGATGGCATATTTAGGGATGGCATATTTGTAGTAAAAAATATGGTGCCACCTGCTACGTCAAATAGAGGCAATCAGCTGATCAGTGTTGGAGAATGAAAATTAACCAACATTGGTTTAATCACCTTGGAGGCTTCAAGATTTGTCTCCTGCCTATTTGAGCTTTGGAATGGCGCAGCAAACAGCCTTTGTGGCCGGTAACTAATGTAATATATATACACGCATAGCTAGCCAAAATATTGATCAGCTCATCAATCAGCAGTTCAGCACTCGTAAAAGAAATTGTCGCTGACCATGGGAGGGGCCATGGCCCCCGCTGCCCCCCCCCCTTGGCTCCGCCCCTGGAGAGAGGCAAGCTGAATAATCTTTCCAGGGGCTGAGAGATAAAGGCCCTGACTGAACAATTGCTTCTCTTGGCATAGGAGAAAAGTTGGGGGAACCTCAAACTAAGAACCCCAAAGTCCCATTTGTCTTTCCAAAAGATCACTGAATCCCCCTTATTCACAGTTGGAGCAGCAATGCATAGAAAGGTTTCACTGAGGCTCATGATGTCTCTCCACCAAAAAGAGCCAACATTCTTTCTAGCATGAGGTGGATTACCCCTTGTGTAGAAATGTGACCAGGTCAGGTGTACCCAGGGGAGATTTGCCTTGCTATAAAATTTATGGAGATACTTCAGTTGGAGAGCAGTGTTATGCTGCCTGATATCAATAATTCCTAATCCTCCCTGCTCTTTGGGTCTGACTGCTGTTTTCCAGGCAACCAGATGCCCACCTTTTTTAGACAGGTCACCTCCATTCCAGAGGCAACTCTTGCAATACTTGTCAATTTGATCCATGATTGGCACTGGCATTCTGAAGGTACATAAATAGAAGGTGGGCATTGCTGCATACACTGAACAGGAAGGGTATCACTTGTCTGCATGAACTAGCAATAGTCCGGTCTATTAAGGATTGGTGACAGATTGGCTGCCTGGGAGTCAAGAGGACTTCAATCTTCTGTTGAATCCCACTTTCTATGTTTTACTTGAGTGTAAAAAGGGGCTTTGAACATCTTGAAAAATTTATGGATCTAGTAAAGGTATTTCTTAGATCACACCAGTGTCCTGCAGACATCTAGGTCCCTAAACTTGTTAAGTGTGCCATTTGAAGTCCAAATCACCATAATTAGCACAAACTTAGTGTATGTGGCACACAACTTGGCACCTAATATACACTATGCACAATAGTGGCAATAGCCATGAACATGCAGTAGAGCTTGGGGCATCTTGGGCTCCATGCAAGAGTCCATATGCAATTAGTGGCTGATTAGAGCAATTTGAACCTCAAGTGACACACTTAACATGTATCTATATGTGTATTTAAGAGTACAAGGATCTATATGACACCACGGGACAAATTTAAGGGCTGTCGGTGCATTTTACTCGTCTTAGATGTTTTGTAACCGAACAGAATCCAGTTAACAGCTTCCTTTGGAACCTTCTCGAATATAAAAAGGATTAGCTTTAGGTGGTTAAAACTGTAAAATAATATACTTAAATGTGTTTTGAATTGCAATATTTGACTTCAAGTTGAATGATTAAGCGAAAGTGCTAATTTGTTACCAAAGGTTTCTTACAAGCCTACAATTAAGTCAGGAGTTTCTCGTTTCACTGAGCCTCAAACACACACACATGTTCAAATAACTAGCTAGATGTGTCTTAGGTGGATCGTGTCATGTGGCATGGCCATCCAAGGTTCAAAAATAGACTTCCATTTGCTTTATCTTGTCATGTAATTAATGATTGCACAATCCAGCTCACAATTGATGGTATTGTTTCTTGTTCACACAGCAAGCATATCTGGAGTTCTTTTGACCTTTACTGAATTCATTAGAACACAGGCTAGCATGTCTTGAGTTTCTTGACCTCTGTTCAATTCATTGGATATGGTGCCTACAAATACTAATTTACACGAAACAGAATGGCAACACTGATTTCCTTTGTAATATTACTAATACATACTCACATTGTCTGTTATGGCAGTGGGCTGGGCCCATATAGGCCCAGCCCACTGCCATAACATTGTCACATAACACCAATATACCACAGCTAAAGTTAAATAGGAATGATGTTATGCCATTAGAAGACGAAGCTTAATGACACCACAGCAACTATTAAACAGAGTATGTACATTGTAATATCTACGCTTATATGGCAATCTGAAAGCTTACTTAAGAATATTAGACAAGTTGGTTGGAAATCTGTACAGTTAATCTGTTCCATCTTTCTGGCTTGGTATCTGATACTCCTATTCTGCAAACCTGTACTTAATTCATCATATACAATTCAGTTCGGTTTCACATTGTTGGATACTATAAATGGACAATTATCGCTATGGTGCCGGTTTAGCTGTGTAGATTGTAGATGCCATAATTATTCTTGTCTTATTACTTTCCTTTTGTCGTATGTGTATCTTCTTCCTCTAGCATTTAATCAGTCACATCCTACAGAGGTTTCTCCTGCCAGCGTTATTCTACCTGTTGCATTTTGATACTGATGACATGACGGTGTTCTACACATATACCATTTATAGGCTGATGATATGATAGTGTTCTTGAGCATTAACGAACGAATCTGCATTAAATTGTTGGGATTTTATTTGAGAAGGTGACCGTTACCACTTTTCGGCCATCACGGGCTATATATACGTATCCTCACCAGAGTCCTATCTATCTAGTTTGCTCATAATCTCCGTGTTTCCTCTTCACCAGTAGCGGTATTTACTTTCTTAACCTTCTTTTGCATGTCTTGGATATCTTCTGTTCTGATGTTTGTGGCTACTGTTGTATATACTGGTCATGTTTGCTTGGAATCCTGGAGCCGGCTGCCTGACCCAGGCAACAACACCAACCGCAAGTCGCCGAAATCCAATGCCTGGGTTTGCTGCATGGGTCAGGCAGAGTGGCCAGATTTGGTTGGAACCAAATATGCCCATCATGCATAGCTTGGCCGTGTTTTCTATTATTGTTTCTAAACTCCATCTGATCCTTTTTTATGATAGAATAACTCCTGTAGTTCAATGTTCCGTGTTGTATTTAGTCTTTAAATGCATCTCTTTTTTCATACCACTTCTCTCTCCATATACTTTTTCATTATTATACCATATGATTTTTTTTTCTTCTTTTCTGCATGCTCGTGATAAGCAGCTCTAAGATGGTGAGCTTCATGGGCCGGATTTGAAGCTGTTACCTATCGTTGTCTCAAGGTGAGGATGCTCTTATCTCTACTTTTAAGATATTTGTACTTAATACATCGACCATGGGCTATAAGATGGAGGGTGAAAATGGGAAGAATGATTTATTTCTGACCCAATAGCAGATATGGGGAAAATATGCTTGGTATATGTTTTCTAAACGACGATTAGTCTGTGGCATGTCGTGTATTCATACTATGGAATTTTATGGGATACATGGTCAGGCTACTACTCTATTTTATCCAGTGGCCAATAAATTAAAGATTTGGATCAGATGTTTTATAAAATGTGAAATAGCTGTGAAATGTTAATATCCTTTACTATGGGTTTTGCTTTGCCAATCTTTGACTCCTTGTAATGTGAATTTGTAAAGTGCATGCAGTTTAATTGTTGATGTTAATTATCACTAATCTAACATATTATAAGACTGTCAATTTCATCAGGAAAGTTCTATCTTTTCTTTATGCGTGCACTATCCATTAGTTGATCTGTGACCGCTTCGAATCTGACCTATACCCAAGTCCATGTCCTGAGTGACCTGTAGTCACATTCCTGGAAGGAATCGAAGTATTGAACCGTTTGTCGAGAATTTCCTGCACTTCAAATAGGCCCTGATCTGATGTAGATCTTATATCAGCATGGAATTTAATCAGACACTGTTGCAGAATTTCTTAATGATGGTGACTTTTGTATAAGATAAGAGTAGAAAATTCAGGACCCAATCCAAGTGTCCTTGTTGTGCATCATGATTCAAAGAATTGATTGGCGAGACTATAATGGATCTAGGTCACGCACAAGATAAATAGACAGTGCTACTGATGGTCATCTACATACTACAATCATGAACTCTGTTAATTGTCTCAGTAGCTTTTGTACGAAACTTAAGTAGAGGTTTAGTGGAAATAATCTCTACAGAAAGCATCAAATATATTCATATAACTGACTTGATCAGAATTTTTGGAAAGCTTTCTTTTTTGTGGTTTCTATTGGGATTTTCGTATGCATGGAAGGATTTTTGGTCTCTAGCTACTTAGTCATTCATTGATGTCTTAATTCACCTCCTACTCGATAAGGACCCTTGATGGGTTTTATGGATATTGAAATGTAACAGTTGCTGCTTTGTGGCATTTAGATCCAGGGAACACAACAAAGGCAAGTGCTCTGCTCCTCGGCTCCTGCAATACTGAACATGTCCGTGGAGCATAATGGTTCGTCTGAGATGGATGTTGAGCAGACAATGGTTAGAAAATAATGTCTTGTTAACCTTGTTGTCTTAAAAAGGACGAAGTCAACCACATTTGGACTACTGGCATAATGCAATACTTTTCTAAATGCCCATTTTTTTTAAAAAAAAATGAGTTAATGCCATGCTTCTTACAATTACCCCAGCCCTTATTCCTGATAAGCAATATGTCCTATTTTCTCATTGTTTGAGATGATTATTAAGTTCTTTAAATGAATGTTTTAGTTCAAGTTAATTATGAAGTAATTACCTTTAATGACTGCATGTTATCTTTAGCTTCATTCTCGAATTGTGTGCAATAGTAGCTTGTAAGTTCACTATTCTTTTTTCTTAAATTCAATTTATGTGAGCTTCTTTCAGGGTTAGATGTATGTAAGCACATGTGTGATAAAATGATGTATATGTTACTTTAGCACAAACTCGAATTTGAAATTGCAGAAATTATTTCAAACTTGGAGACTTAAGTGTTGGCACATGTTTCCATATGACATTGACTGTTTTACAAAATGTACGGTTAGGTTTATTGATGGTTTTACTCCATCTTTGCGTCATCCTTTTCTTTTAGCTGTGACATGACTTGACAATAACATAGGAAGATACAGTGACAACATGTAGTAATATCCTGCCATGAGTGCTACTTTCAAGAGAGTACAGTAAGAGTACTACTGTGTTGGAGGTTCTATCTGTCAAAGCAATGTAAATAATCCTTCAATGTTCTTAATTTCTCTTTTTTTGAAATGTAGGGTGTTGGCCGGAAGAGGCAGTTTCCACGAGATCGTAAAGGGCGCTTTGTCACAACTAAGGGCGACCAGGAAGCGACCAATGGGAACAGTGAGGTGCATGGCAGCACACCTGCAATAGGCTTCTATTGCCCCTTTGTCGCAACCAATGGAGGCGGGGAAAATGTTGGTGAGGGCATCCACATGCCCTTGATCACAACCAATGTAGGTGAGCTTGCCTATGGCAGTGAGGCACCAAGCAACCCCGCAGCAGACTTCTGTTGGCCCGTTGTAGCAACCAACGATGACGAGGAGAACATCGGCAAGGTTGCTTACAAAAGCATCCTGAACCTGGAATCGCCTGATCCCACCACACTCCTCAGGATCATGATGGGGAACAAGTACAGCAGCGACCAAGTCTCGGAGCAGTTCCAGAACGTGGCGCGCCTCGAGGCTCCTCACTTTGCAACCCTCCTGACTGTCATGAACAATGCTGGCTATGTTGAGGGCGCGGACGAGGGCCACTATGATGTGGACAAAGTAATGACGAAATTAGAAGGGTGGTAACCAGTGACTGATCATGGTTAGGCCTGCCCCTGCCATGGTGCCATCGTTCTACAGACTTTATATGCAGCTTGTTTAGTTCTCTGGTTGATGGCTATCGATATGTTCTCTTTTGCTCGTGTTCTGACACCAGCTTATCAGATTGTCTGGTGGTCAGTGAAGGTTCCTGACCCTAAAGTTGTTTGGTTAATAATAAGTTTATGCACTGAGCCTAGCTCCCAAATCCCAAGTTCGAGTTCTCGTGGACTGGACCTAAGCGTATGCTTCTTATTACAGTGCTACATAGTTCCTTGTAGTTTGGTCGAGATTTCTTGGTAACGCCGTATACTCAACTGGAGCAACTGGTTCCATGGACCTGAATTCCGCGTGATATTATATCTTGGATTTTGTTAATTTGGTAGCCATGTGGATTTTCAGGGACGCTTCAAGCACAGGCCTGCACATTCTTGTGAGACTGCCTGATCTTCTCAGATGCTGGTGTGAGAACTCGCACGAACCTGCACATTTCTTTAGCTGAATTTGAATGGATTCTGACCGAGTAGCATAGTAGATTTGTTTCGTATTTTTGTGTTTCACAAAGTAGCTAGCACATAAGTGGGTGTTACACACAATGCTCCACGATCAAAAAGATGAGCAGATGAAGGCTACGGTAAATTGAAGGGAAGAGTCTCAAACAGCCGCAGAATCGAAACGAGAAGCTTAGAAGGAAGCTTATCTAGCTAGTTTCGACCTCACTCAAACTGGCAGTGTTGGTGATTAGGTGAAGCCAGCCCTGCTGCAGGAACACTCCTTCCTCTTGCCTGAGCCCTCCTTCGGAAGGAATTGGAAGGGACGATAACTGGCCTACTGATCGTCAGCACGTAGGCGTCGTATCGCATCGACTCGCTAGCCATGAAGAGCAAGCTCGCAAGCGCCGACGACGTTTGCGCTTGCTGGGCACGGGCTTGAACACACTAACGCCGCCGATTTTAACATCAAGAAGGAAAATCAGGTCTAGCAGTACAATTTGCATAGGCCACACCGTGCTAGTTCAATAGTGTTGTAATGTCAATTTCTCATGCACTAGAGTGTAAACAAGTTTCTAGTACTGTTAGGAGGTGGATCGAGATGACGCTGCAACTGACTACTTGCAAGCAAACTTGCTAACATGGCTCGTATCCCGCTCATACAGTCATAACAAATAACAACGCCAAACATTTCAATAACTAGGACTGAAAATGAACAAATCAACCCAAGACAGAAAAAACTGATAAAAATATCATTAATTCAACTCTTATCTGCACCTGCTCTACCTGTATTCCAAAAGAGACCCAACCCAGCAGAATAGGCCAGACATGAACCATGCACATCAAGCTTTCCAACCCACAAAAGAAAATCATCAAGGTATTGAAGTAAATACCAGTTCGTCAGGCATGGCACACACAATAGATTGACATCCCTCCACAGATATGGGATTTAATAATAGCAAAACTACAGGTTCGACATATAGAATGATATAAGAGCACAGAAAAATTCATGTTTTACACGCGGCGCAATGAACAGATAAGCACATAAAGGGTACGATAAATTGAAGTGGGGCTGAGGAGCCTTAAACATCCATGCCTGAATCGAAACAAAGCTCAGAAGCTAAGTAGTACACCTTCTGAAGTCAACTAATAAGAGCAACCAGGTAACAGAAGGTCGGAATCCAGCAGAAGGTGTGCTACTGTTGTCTTGATGCCTTTCACCATGCTCCCGACTCCTTAGTTGACCCATCGCTGCAAACCAAAACAATCCAAGGTTTAGATAGAGAGAAAGTGCTCACTATGCCGTGTTATGTACTTCCTCCGTTCCAAATATAAGTCATTCTAACTTTTTTAGAGAGTCAAACTATTTTATCTTTGACCAAAATTATAGAGATGATTTCAAAGATTTATGATACCGAATAGTTATACTATGAAAATGTATCTAATAAAGAATCTAATGATACTTATTTGATATCACCTAAATATTAGTACTTTATTGTATAAGTTTGGCAGTTGAGAAAGTTTGACTCTCCAAAAAAATTGAAATGACTTAAATTTTAGAACGGGAGTAGTTAAGACGCAAGGACAAACTCAGCAAGCCTGAATCAAACAGATCAAATGAAACAGAGTTGCTAGTGAAACAACCTTAAAATGCGAGTGATGCGAGCCCTGCTGTGGGATGGTAATCAGCAATCACGAAACTTCCTCTTGTGTGCACCATGCTTCCTTTGGAAGAAGCTGGAAGGTAAGACAAATGCTTAGGCCTCGTTTGGCAGCGCTTCGGGGTGCTCCAGCTCTAGCTACTGTAGTTCCCTGTAGATGCACTGTAGCACGGAGCCGGGAGAGCCACTTTTTTCAGCTCCGCTGGCTCCTCCTTCGCGCTGTTGACTGTAGCATCTAGGGATTCGTTTTAGCTTCATGCTACAGGGCAGCACAGTCCCGCACAGTGTCAAACTCTGTAGCGCGGAGCTGAAGCACCCCCGGGAGGAGCTGTGCCAAAGGCACCCTTACTGAAAGGATAGTCATGAACTTGCCCATGCCACAGGACCCTCTTGTTAGGCACGTCAATGCTGCATATGTGACCCACCAAAACATCATCTCCAAAGGATCTGCGCTGGCGGTGGGCGGTAGTCAGTCAGCACAAAGCAGACACCGCCATCCGCCAAGACGACAGGGAACTCCGGCTGCGCCTTGGGCAGCGAAAATGCAAAGCAGCATGTACATGCTGAGCAGGTTCTATCTGCAGCCGTTGAGTCCTGCGTTGAGATTTGTGCCACCTCTTTTTTATTTCGTATTCAAACCGTATTCATTCTTTTCTAACGGAAGTATTTTCTTATCCGTCGCTCTCTCTCCTTCTGCATCTGGATGCGGCTCTGTCTCGCTCCTCTGCGCTGCTCTCGCTCTTCACTCCTCGTCGCCGCCGCCGCTTGCTCTCTTGTCTCATCCATTCTTTCGGCCCCTGCTCTCGGCCGCCGCCTGTGGCGCTGCTCGCCGCCGCCGGGCTCCTCTTGCTGTCCGCCGCCGTCGCCGTCTACATTTTCCCCTCTCTCTCATCTGCAATCCACGGCTCCGTCATCCTCTCTCCTCTCCGCCGTCGCCTGCTGCTCTCGTCATCTCGCTGCTCACCGCCGCCGTCCTTCTCTCGATGCTCGCCGCCCCGTTGTCCTGTGCTCCCTCCTCGCCGACGCCGTCCTCCTATCGCTGTTCGCTTATCTCCTCCCATTCACCTCTCTCCTTGCCGCCGACCGCTTCCGTCAGATGCAGGTCCCTCTGCTGTCTGCCCCTACCACGCCAGGTTAGTCAAATCATTTCTTCCTTGTGAGCCATCTAATCAGAGCAAAGGGGAAATTCAAGGTCCACTGCATTTCCCCATGAGGAGCAGCTCGCAAGCACCGCCGTCAATGGTGCGATTGGGGACGGGCAACAACGGGCCGATGCCTTGGTAGAGATCCGGCAGGTCGTTGATCATGGAGAGTGACGCGTCGACGTTGTCGTAGACGAGGAAGTGGGTGAGATTGTGTATAAGGCTGCACTCGCGGCGGAAGCCGAGGGCGACGACGACGAGGTCCGCCTCGGCCACCAGGATGCGGCCCACGGCATCCATCTCGCGGGGGCTCACCCTCTCCCTGTGGAGAGCGTCGAGCTTGTGAGGCCCCGACACTCCGAGTCGAACCTCCGGAGCGCCGCGTCGCTGATGCGGATGGCCAGGGAGGAGGTGACGAGCGGGGCGTCGCCGAGGCGCGTCCACCATCTCCTGGCCGTGCTCCCCGCACCAGTAGGCCTTCTTGCTCGCGCACTCGAGCATCGTAAACCCTTGCCCTGGATCGCCGGTAGGTGGGTCCAGATCCAAGCTGTCGTTCAGCACGTAGATAGGAGGGGAACGCCGGGGCGCAGCCATTGCCGACGCGCCGGGGGGCTAGATCGGCCGGCGGCGTTGATGTGTCCTATATATATATCCGAATACATGCGGAGTAAGTACGTCATACCAAACTTATCCTTCAATTGAAAGTTTATAGAAACCTAGTTCACAGGATCATATATACGAGAGAAATTGGGCATCAAATTCGTAATATGCATCTTATGTATTACTAAGGAATGATGAAGAAGATCACACATCGTATTTGGAAGAGTATATATATGTTTGTTCGCGTGTTCAATTCGTAGGGGGCAACCATGCTGGATCGGAACTTGCTCCAAAAAAAAAAACGTTCTATTTTGGCACATAACCCCAACTAGTAAAGAGAATCTAGGCAGCAAAAGGTCCGGATCCAGCGGAGAAGACTCTCTCTTGCTGCTGTCTTGGTACCTTTCATCATGCTCCAGGACTCATAATCGATCCATCGCTGCATAACAAAACATTCATCCAGGATTTATTAAACAGGCTATGGAAGTGTTGTAGCTATCTATGTCCATGTTAGCCCGCAAGACACGTAATAAGGACAAAGCATTTGACAAAATTCAGCAAGCCTGAATAATCACAAACATCAAATGAGAGCATTGTGTTATTAGATCGAACAGTACAACAACCTTACTCCCTGCCGGTGAATCAAGCCCTTCTGCAGGAGGATGATGTTCCTCGACCTTCTTCCCCACCTTGCTTGCTCCTCCGGAAGAAATTGGAAGGGAGGATAACCCGCTCGATGAAAGGGTAGTTGTGAACGAGCCCGTGCCACAGGATCCTCTTGTTAACCACGTCGATGCCGCAGACGTGACCCAGCAGCAATGACGGCGGCTGCTGCTCAATCAGCACCAAGCCGAGTGCACCGTCAGCAGTGAGGATGGATGGGGAACTCCAGCTGCACCTCCGGCAACCCCGCCTCCTTGAAGCCGTCGAACCCCCAGAGCTCTCTGCCAGAAAACCTCCACTCCTGCTTCCACTGCATCTCAGGCAGTTTCAGAGTCCACATCGTCGCCGAGTGATTTGCAGAACCTATTTTTGTGCGGTCGACGCAGATGGAGTCGTTTACGCAGCCCATGGTTCGGAGCAGATTCTTCGGGTTATCCCTCAGCTCCCGCGCCTGCGCCAGGTCAAGCTCGCACCCGGGAGGCAACTCGACGAAGCCGAAATCCACGGAGCCGGTGGTGGTGGCGGTGGCGGTGTCGAGAGGTCGCAGTGCACGACGCCTTGCGCGAGATCGGCCCAGAAACCCATGCCTTGGAAAGAGATCGAAGACCGAGTCCGCGACGAATGGGTCGCGGATCTAGCTTCCCGTCCGGGAAGCGCCTCCCTTTTATCCGCCACGGACACGACGCTGCTGGGCTCGCATCCTCCGGAGAAAAGACGCAGAGAACGTCCTCTAGGTCGTCGCGGGGAGCCAGCAGTCCGGGAGGCGACTCGCGAGACATGAACAGCAGCTCGCCAGCGCGGCCGCCGCCGGCGCGCCAAGGGACGGGCTTCAAAGAACAGGTGGCTCCGTGGCGATCCGGCAGGCAGCTGGTCATGGAGAGCGACGCGTCTCGACGTCGTCGTAGACGAGGTAGTAGAAGAGGCCGGTGCCGTCGTAGCCGACGCCGCAGCGGTGGATGCTGAGGAAGAGGAGGATGAGGCCGTGCTCGGCCATCAGGATGCGGCCCAGTGCGTACACCTTGCTGGGGGCGCCACGCCAGTGGTCAGCGAGCTCTGAGATGAATGTTCGGATCGCGTCGTCGTTCATGCGGACGGCAAGGGAGGAGGTGACGACGAGCGTGTCGTCGTCGTCGTCGTCGCCGTCGCCGAGGCGCGCGTAGAGGGTGAGGCCTTGCACCGCATCCTGGCCGTGATCCCCGCATCCGTAGGCTTTCTTGCTCGAGCACTCGATCCGAGTCCACCCTTCCTCTGGATCGCCGGTAAGTTGGATCGTCGTGTCTAGGTTGCCGTTGAGCACGTAGATTGGAGGAGCGGAACGCCAGGGCGCAGCCGCCATGGCTGACGCGTGGAAGCGATGGTGGAGGAAGGGGAGGGGAAAGGGCTAGATCGGCGGCGTTGATGCCATGAAAGAGGACTCTTTCTCCCAGGCTCCCAGCAGTAGATACGGATGTGGGATTTTATACCCAAAATCCTTGGTCAAAACCCTAGTTCAGAACTATGTATATGAGAAAATTTTGCACCAAATTTATAATATATTTCTCATATTAGAGAACAAGAATAGTTTTTTCGAGAAAAAAAGAATCTACATCAGCATATCGTGTCGGGCGAAAGAGGCCGGGTGAGAATGTATCCATTTTACAACAGCCTCCACACGTCAACATCGCCGCGCGCTAAAGCCGCCGGCATCCACGACGACGTTGACAACCATATATAACACGGCATCAAGAGCGTCGGCGCATGCTGGTTCATAGTCCAGCTCCAGCTACTTGTTGTTGATCAAAGTGCTTCTTCTGTTTTAGGTCGGGTAGGAATGGTTCGTGACCAAACGACGAAAAAATGAATAAGGAGCAATGCAGAGTGCACGTTGCTACTATTCAGAGTAGTCCTGTGCGGCTGTGCGTGCTAACTCGCTCTACAAACCCAAGTTTAAACATGAAAAGATTTGGTGAGAAGTTGACCAAACACAACACACACGTCCACTCACTGGCATTCTTCCTAACCAGCTTACGTGGCCAACCTCGACAAGTTCTTATCTGTCACCAACAACACATTTTTGTTGCTATAAATCCGAAAAACTTTGGTGTCCAGCACCTGCCAATCGAAGCCAGAATGGTGCCAACCTACTACGCCGCCGCCGTGCGCCGCTGCCTGCTGGGCATAGCCGTGGCGGCCGCGCTCCTGCCGTGCCGGTGCGCGGCGCAGCCCCCGGCGGGCTCCGGCTGCATGCCGCAGCTGGTCAGGCTGTCGCCGTGCATGGACTACCTGTCGGGAAACGCCACGACACCTGACGGGCCGTCGTGCTGCCCGGCGCTGTCAGGCATGCTGAAGTCGAGCCCCGGCTGCCTCTGCATGGTGCTCGGTGGCACGGCCGCGTCGCTCGGCGTCGCCGTCGACGGCGCCCGCGTGGCGCGGCTGCCTGGGGAGTGCATGGTCCAGGCCCCACCTGCCAGCCAATGCCACGGTAAGTCTGCGCTCGTTCAGAATCCAGCAGCGGCGTTGGCAAACGGGTGATTGGGATTGACATGAGTTAAACGCAATACGCATGTGTCGCGTTTGTTCAGCCGTGGGAGCTCCAACGCCGTCTCCGGCGGCGCCGGGGACAACGGCACCGGGAGTTCCGGCAGCGGCCGGGCCGTCAGACGCTAACGCGCCCCCTGCAGGTGCACACACTAGCCGTACATATTTCAGGCTAAAAAAGGTGTTAGCGTTTACTAATCGAAGCATCATTCCGTGTCTCTGAATTTCTGGGCTGCAGGTTCTGGATCGAAGTCTACGCCAGCATCCACGCTTCCATACTCTGACGGAAACACCGGCAAGCCTGGAACGTTCTTCGTCTTCGCGGCCGCAGCACTGACGTTGCTCCATCGTTTCTGAGATGATGCAAGAGCTCTTGTTCATCACCGACGAACGGTTCGATTCACGCGAGCGCTTTGACAGTCTGCTGGGGTGTTGAGGGAGGATCAGGTAATTTGATCATTTGATGCGCACTAGGGGCTAGGGCATTTTCAGTTCAGTTAGCAGTGACTGTGTGTCAATTGACACGTCGATGCAATGCAATGATGCTGCAATGATGTGCACCTCAGACTTTCAGAGTTCAGAGGCTGCGTATTTACAGTGATGTCGTGATCGTGATGCGTTGGATTTTGTTTTCCCCGAAATCTGAACAAGTTGCAAATCACCGTCAGACTTCCATAGCTAATCTGCCCACACCCGATACGGACACCTTCACACCTCCTTCCTCCGGCCGTCCTCGTTCCTTCCACAAAGAAGGCGACAGGCTTACCACCCGTGCATCACCAATTTGCAAAAGGCCAAAAGCTTATCTGCACCAAGCTTGGCGGCCAAGATCCCCCCTCTCTCTAGTCAAAGTCAAACCAAGTCGGCTCTTGCCCTGCCTCATCCACTGGAAGTATAAGAACAGAGGCCAGCACTGCTGCATCATCAAGGCATCTCAGAGCCCTAGGAACACAGATCAGCAATGGAGGAAGCCAAGCCCACCGTCCCCAAGGCGCCCGTGGAGGTGACCCTCCGCAAATTCGAGCTGTCCGACGTGGACGCCATGATGGCGTGGGCGTCGGACCCGAAGGTGGCCGCCGCCTGCCGGTGGGACCCCTACGAGTCGACGGAGCCGCTCCTCGCCTTCATCCGCGACGTCGTGCTCCCGCACCCCTGGTTCCGCGCCATCTGCATCTCCGTCGCCGACGGCGAGGACCCCCGCCCCGTGGGCGCCGTGTCCGTGTCGCCGACGGGGGACACGTGCCGCTTCGAGCTGGGATACGTGCTGGCGCGCGCGCACTGGGGGAAGGGCGTGGCCACGGCCGCCGTGAAGCGCACGGTGGCCGCGGTGTTCGGCGAGGTCGAGGGCCTGCAGCGCGTGGAGGCGCTCGTCGACGTGGCTAACCCGGCGTCGCAGCGCGTGCTGGAGAAAGCCGGGTTCACCAGGGAGGCCGTGCTCCGCAAGTACATGCTCAAGAAGGGCGCCGTCCTCGACATGGTCATGTTCAGCTTCATCGACACCGACCCAGTGCCCGAGTGATTCGTTGCGTCGATGCAAATCTGTTGTGGAATACATCCCTCTATCTATACATTGGTGTATGTATCAAATCTCCTGTGATTTCAGAACTTCATCTGAATTCAGACTGATCGATCGATGGCGATAAAGAACAAAACGGCCTTGCGTTGGCAATTTGGCGTCATCCGTTGATCCTGCATCTGATGCGTGTCTCCATTTACGACGAGATCGGGATTCAGATCGATCCATGGTGGGGTCGTCAAACAAGAGGTTGCAGGTGCGGCCCGCCCCGATTCGACTTGGAGGCATGTGTTGAATTTGGAACGTAGAAGTCAGAGTGTGAACTAGAAGTTCCTGCAGATTTGCGCCGGATTCATATGTCCAAATTGCGGTGAATTTTTATTGTTTTGCTCTCTCCGTGATGCTGTAAACTCTGTGGCGTCGAAATTTCTTCACGGGCAGAACCTGCTGTGCCGCGGTGACCGCTCTCCGGTCAAAGTCAAAGCAAGTCGGCTATTGCTGGCTGCTGTCTAATCCACTGGAAGTATAAGAACAGAGGCCAGTAGCTGCACTGCTACAATACTTACATCGAGGCATCTCAGAGCGACAGAGCCCAAGAAAACAGCTCGGCAATGGAGGAAGCAAAGCCCACCATGCCCAAGGCGTCCGTGGAGGTGACCCTCCGTCGCTTCGAGCTCTCGGACGTGGACGCCATGATGGCGTGGGCGTCCGACCCGGAGGTGGCCGCCTTCTGCCGGTGGGAGCCCTACGAGTCAAGGGAACCCCTGCTAGCTTACCTGCGCGACACCGTGCTCCCGCACCCGTGGTTCCGCGCCATCTGCGTCGTCCCCGGCGGCGCGGTGGTTGGCGCAGTGTCCATGGCGCCGACGGCGGAGCGGTGCCGCGGCGAGCTCGGGTACGTGCTGGCCCGCGCGCACTGGGGCAAGGGCGTGGCGACGGCGGCCGTGCGGCGAGCGCTGCGGGACGTGTTCGCGGAGGTGGAGGGGCTCCGGCGCGTGGAGGCGCTGGTGGACGTGGACAACCCGGCGTCCCAGCGCGTGGTGCGAGAAGGCTGGGTTCCGACGCGAGGGCGTGCTCCGGCGGCACTACTGGCATAAGGGACGCGCCAGGGACATGGTCATGTACAGCTTCCTCGCCTCCGACCCCCTCCCCGCTGAATAATGATCCACATGCTTGTTCCATGCATTATATCGCAGCTCAACTGCAAACATCTTATTATCTTTGTGTGAAACCGTTGGTGTTTCTTTAAAATCTTGTACGTACTAATGCAGAGCAATCTCTTGTTCCTGAATGAAGAACTGCAAATTTCATATGTGAATCGGCACTGTTGCGTCCTCCATCAAGGCATCAACGGTGGTGTTTGGAGGATGAAGATGACAATGGAGCCGTGCTCTTCTTCTTCTTCTTCTGAAAGGATACGTTCTCTGCTTTTATTCAAAGCAAATACGTGCCATTTCTTGACCCAACGCACCAATCAGATAGCGGTAGGTGGCTAGCCGTGCCGGGATGTTCTTGGCTTGTGGGGGATATAGTACCCGGGTACCTCACGAGCAAGCCTGGCAGCCCACCAAAAGGGGGCAGCCCAGCCCACCGTTCTGGATCTGAAGACGTGCGGGACAAGTCGGCACACGGAGGAAAGATATGGAAGGAGAAGTCCTAGTTGGAATAGGAATTATTGTAAAGAAGGAAAGGATTCTTAGAGATAGGATCGGATACAAACCGACTTGTAACCCTGCCCCCCGATATATAAGGCGGGCAGGGACCCCCTCCAAAACAACTAACCACAACTCGACTCATCAGACAACAACTCAACACGCAATACAACACCCCAAAACAGGACGTAGGGTATTACGTCGAGTCGACGGCCCGAACCTGTATAAACCCCGTGTCTGTCCATCCTAACCATCTTGCTTCCGATCTTTGCGATCTTCCCTGCATTACAAATCACTTCCGTGGGCTACCCCGTGGAATACTGCCGGAGATAATATCACCGACAGTGGCGCGCCAGGTAGGGGATATCGCCGAGATCAATCTGGTAAGCTCGATGGATCGCGTCAAGATCTTGGACAGCTGCAACCTCCCGGACGTCGACGAAGTCGAGATCCGGTTCGGGGACATCATCACCACCGCCCTGGATACCCAAGCGGCAGGAGCTACGGTCGCCACGGAGGTCTCCTCTCTGGCGCCGACTTCGGCCATCACGGCCCAGTCCGGTCCGATCGCATCTGATCGTGCCGGATCTACCCCGCTGAGCCCATCGCAAAACGCGAGGCCAGACCAGTCGGGAACAGATCTACAATCACTCGGTTCCGATCCGACTCCTGAGAGTCGCGTCGCCGAATCATCGCAGAGCGTAAACGCTCAACCAACACGCGTCCAGAGCCCTGAGGTCATTACTGTCCAGACCCCTGGCTTTTGCGCGCTTGCTCGGAAGCAGAAGATGAAGGACATCGTCCAGTCGGATGATTACTTCTCTGGGAGCGACTCCTACGGGTTAGATCTACTGGGACCCTCAATCCTGGACGATCTGCCGGAAGGATACACAGTGTCCGATGCCTCTACAGAGCCGGAACTGCTAGGATCACTCGGAGAACTAACTCCGAGTAGTTTGGAGCGTTATACGCCCACATCCGACTTCTCCGAGTCTGAGGAAGACTACCTCGCGCAAGAAGGAGTCGGGTCATACTGCTACATGGTGGCGCCAGCAACGCCAACCAATCCTGTCTCAGAAGATGAGGTCACTCCAGCTAAGGAGACGACTGAAGCCAGGAACCAGCGTCGAGGACGCAACGCCAGTCGGGCGACTCGCAGAGCCGCACGACCGCACGGAGCCACCGCGTCAGGATCTGGCACTGCTCGACTCCAAGAGCCTCACTCTGAAGATCATCGTCGCCAACGGGATCAACACGGCCGGAGGAGCACCCGGAACTTGATGCGCGACGGCATGTTTGAGTTCAACGGATACGACGTCTACGAGACACCGGTCCAGAACCTCGTTACTATCAACGAGGAAATCAATCGGCTGCCACCTAACACTCCGGGCCTGGAAAAGGTAAGGGCTCTCGTGCAGGCCGCCTCCGTCCAGGTTCACCAGATGCAGGGCAGAACGACCACGGACGCTCCTGAGCCCGGTCTGTCTCGACACCGGGCCGGCGGCGGATCGGGTCGTGATGAAGACCTCCGCACCACGATCAACAGAGATCGAGATGCGAGGGACGTCATCACCAACAGCACCGAAGAGCGCCACCGCGAGGAAATCCGACGGCGCGAAGAATACGATCGGGATCATGGAAATCCCCGTCGTGACTCCAACAGGAGCGGCTACTCGACGGAGTCAGACTACTCTGACCCCTCCGGTAGCCCAAGGCGCGGCAACAACGGCGGTCGCACTCCGCCACGAGGACGAGTGCTTCCACCATCCAGGCGACCGACTCCGCCAAGAGATCGAACTCCACCGCGCAGCAGAACCTACCGACGGGACCGAACTCCACCCAGGACTCGGAACTATCGGAGGACCCGTTCCCCGCCCAGGGACCGGGATCATAGGAGGGATAGCACTCCCCCAAGAACAACAGACAGATCGGGTCCGAGCGATTCCCGCCCTAGAGGTCGGATCGGCGGATTCCAGTCGTTCACCGAGCGCTTGAGAAGCGTGACATGGCCCAGAGGCTTCAAGCTGTCGGACATCGACAAGTACGACGGGAAATCTGACCCATCTCAATGGCTTCAGATCTACTACACCGCCGTACAAGCGGCCGGCGGCGACGAGGACGTGATGGCAACTATCTTCCCATCATGCTCACCAAGGACTGCCGCAACTGGCTGGCAGGACTCCCGCAGGACGCCATCGACAACTGGGAGCAGCTTACCGAACTCTTCATCGGTAACTATCTCGGTACCTGGGAAAGGCCCGGGAGCAAGCGGCTCCTCGGTCAGATCAGGCAGCGCAAGAACGAGACCTTGCACGACTTCGTGCGAAGGTTCTCAGAAAAGCGCAACTCCATCACGGACGTCACGGATCAGGAGGTGATGTCGGCTTTCCAGCGCGGCATCTCCGACGGGAGACTGATTCACAAGTGGACTCGGAAACCACCCGCGACTGTCAATGACATGTTCCGGGTCGCTAGCACGTGGGCGGACGCAGAGATTGCGGAGAAGGAACAGCTCAGCGAGATCAAGAATCGCTGGGAGGAAGAGAACAAGACAACCCGCAAGCGCGACCGCCGCGAATACGAAGAACGACACGACGACCATCGTCGCAGTGACAATCACCCCCGCAAGAAGAAGAGCGAGGGTGATATGGTCGCTACTCTGGACCGGCCTAGAGGTCGGATAACTCCAGAAGATTTCCAGCGCATGCTCGATGAGCAATGAGGCCGACCGAGTGGTCCGTATGATCTACGGAGGACCGGAAGGTTTCGAGACGAAGCGCCAGCAGAAGCTCACCAACCGACGACTCGGTTAAGTTACGTATTAATCTCTTATTTCTTAAGATGTTTTTTAATAATCCTCGCCGAGTGGTTTCTATGGATAATCATCCCCAGTTTCGACTCGGCAGATTCATAAATGTCATATGAGTTGTCAACAAAGTTGATTTCATCTTCTATCTACATTATATCTACTACTCGAATTTCCTCTTTCGCGTCAAGCACATAAAGTATGAGTGGAACAAACTTTAAATCGTGGGGGAAAGTACTCGCCAAGTCAAAGCTCTACACGCACGACAAAGACTCTGCGGCATGAGACTAAGACCAACGAGGCTAATCTACTCCGTAACAGGTCAACCACTCAGAAATTAAGGCCAGCGCAGAAAGAAAGGGAGTAGTAGTCACATAAAAACTTATATACAATAACAAAAGATTAAACATTGTTCAAAATACTTCTATTACCAATACTACAGATAATCTACAAAAATTAATTTGCAGGATCGCCACCACCAGAAGGGCCGGCCTCGTCAGTCTCAATGACGACGTGATTGATACATAAGCAGCTCGACCCTGCATATCAAAGTTGGGTTCAGTTCTTCATTGAGATTACACCCAATGGGTGGAATTGAACACACAAACGGCAACAAATCGATTTATTACCTCAGGGCGAGGAAAGAAAGAAGATTGCGGCGGGGATGGCTTATAAAGGAATGAACCGTTCCTCCCGCGCGCGGCGCGATGCGTGTCTCGGGAACTCAACCGACGCAGGCACGTCCCGTCGCTTTGAATTCAAAGATGCGGTAAGGAGTCGCGACATCTCGCGATATTTCGCCTTCCGTAAAGTAACCGTTAGGAAGCAACGGACTTTGCGGAATAGTGGGCCTAAATGGGCTGAAATATAGCACGACCTTTCGGTTCTGTTATGCTAACAAATTTGTGGGTTCCTGAGCTAGTGTTCAGGGGCAGAAACCACTCGGTCGTAAGGCTAAAATTAGTCGACGGCCAGACTTGATTTAGCAATTAATATTGCATCCTTGCAATTGATTTTTACGTAAGGCATGCGATACTATCGCTAAATTGACTCAGAAATCTGGGTCAAATGCTGACAAGTATAAATCTTGTGAGAAGATGGCTTACCATATGGTCAAGCTGAGTCGTGGGACACGACTCGGAGGTCATGCCGAGTTCAAAGAACTTGAGGACAAAATCCTTATAAAGGGGAAACAAAAAAGCCCCTGAAGGAAAAGATTATCTAAAATCCATGTCCAGAGGCATGGGGGCTGAAAAAATCAGTCGGAATTCATGGCTTTCAGAGTCTTGACACGATCATGCTGAGTCGTAACAAGACTCGGGGGCTACACCCAATGGGTGCACCTGGAGGTGCACACCATTGATGGATCAAGTTCAAAAAGAGATTCATAATATTTATTTTTGACCCTCGACCAGAATATTCTATTCTACTCAAGGCTCGGGGGCTACACCCAATGGGTGCACCTGGAGGTGCACACCATTGAAGATCAAGATACAGATGGATAAAAGTTGAAGACCTTTGGCCAATTTCATACTAAAATTGCCCAAAGCCCGGGGGCTAAGTGTATTCACTTCGCTGTCGCGTCGTGAAAAAGAGCACTCCTTCCCCTCATTTTGACTGTAATTGAAGAATTATTTTTAGGAACGTCCGAGCAGGCACTCGGATCTTCCTTGAAAGCACTCGGATCTTCCTCGAAACCACTCGGATCTTCTTCGAAACCACTCGGATGAGATCTTAGACAACTTGGAGCACTCGAATCATGCAAGAAAAGATGGAACAATTACAGCCAACGATCGGCCAAGAAGTGCTCGGGGGCTACTGTGGGGGATATAGTACCCGGGTACCTCACGAGCAAGCCTGGCAGCCCACCAAAAGGGGGCAGGCCCAGCCCACCGTTCTGGACCTGAAGACGTGCGGGACAAGTCGGCGCACGGAGGAAGGATCTGGAAGGAGAAGTCCTAGTTGGAATAGGAATTATTGTAAAGAAGGAAAGGATTCTTAGAGATAGGATCGGATACAAACCGACTTGTAACCCTGCCCCCCGATATATAAGGCGGGCAGGGACCCCCTCCAAAACAACTAACCACAACTCGACTCATCAGACAACAACTCAACACGCAATACAACACCCCAAAACAGGACGTAGGGTATTACGTCGAGTCGACGGCCCGAACCTGTATAAACCCCTGTGTCTGTCCATCCTAACCATCTTGCTTCCGATCTTTGCGATCTTCCCTGCATTACAAATCACTTCCGTGGGCTACCCCGTGGAAGACTGCCGGAGATAATATCACCGACGTGGCTGGTGTCTTTGGACGATGCATCGTTCACTTGTCGCTCACTCACTCATCAGTTCCATGGATTTTCACTGGTGTTCTGGTTCGTTGGGATGATTGGAGTCGGTTGTTTGGTACCGCACGCGGTGCTCCAACACCGCCACCTGCTTCACCGGTTGGCGCCGCGAATAAAGCTTCTCGGTGCCCCGTGTCCATGAACGCGACGTCATACCAGATGCGACACTGACCATTCTAACCAATCCATCTTGGCTCAAACTTCACACTATCAATACAACGCATCATTCTGCTGCTAATCCAGATTAATTAACTAAAGCCAGGTCCTTTCCTCTTTCATCGGGTGGGGGACTCCACACTCCAGTCCGCTCTTGTCTAATTGCGTGCTCCGCACTTCTGATTAGTGCGCCTGTAACCAGCCGTAAAGCAGAGACCAAAGCTCCACTAGCAAGTAGCACTGAACTGAGCATCGGAGGCTCAGATAGAGAATGGACCACGAACACGAAGCGCCTGCCCATCCGTCGGGGCCCACGCGCGCTGACGCGGTCACTCTCCGGCCGTTCGACCTCGCCGACGTCGACGCCATGATGGCGTGGGCGTCGGACCCTGCCGTCACGGCGTTCATGACGTGGGACGCCTACACCTCCCGCGACGCCCTCCTCGCCTTCATGCGCGACGCCGTGCTGCCGCACCCCTGGTTCCGGGCCATCTGCCTCGACGCCGGCGGCGGCGAGGAGTCCCGCCGGCCCGTGGGCGCGGTCTCCGTGACGCCGACGGACGACCGGTGCCGCGCGGAGCTCTGCGTCGTGGTGGCGCGCGCGCACTGGGGGAAGGGCGTGGCCACGGCGGCGCTCAAGCGCGCGGTCGCCGCGGCGTTCGCCGACCTCGAGGGCGTGGAGCGCGTCGAGGCGCTCGTGGACGCCGACAACGCGGCGTCGCGGCGGGCGCTCGAGAAGGCCGGGTTCCAGCGGGAGGCCCTGCTGCGGAGCTACTGCGTCGTCAAGGGAAAGCTCAGGGACATGGTCATCTACAGCTTCATCTCCACTGACACTCTCGTAGACTGATCTAGAAAAGATTAGCTGCACATGTATCTGGAGACTGTTTTTTGAAACTAATATCATTTTAATAAAAAATAGCATAAATAGATGCATGGAGTTGCAGTCTATCGGCTGTCCAATAGCCGATAGGCCTTTGTATCGTTGAATTGCCGACTATCTCCGTAGCACCTCCGCCCCGCTGACGTATCATCCCGGCGCCTCGCAGGTGAGGGGCGTCGGAGTAGAGGGGACTAATCGGTTGTTGGATAGCCGATTAAACATCCTGTCGGCGATTGAAACGCCGATAGGCCCAGCACGTTGCGGGCACAGGATGCAGCGCCAAAAGCTCGCCATCGCCCTGAGCCCCTGACGGCCTGACTGGGTACTTACATTTGCAATTCCTTTATTTTGGTCCCTATTTCTGTATTTTTTTATTAATATAATATTATTTCAGAAAAAAATAATCGATTTTCACAGCATCGTTGGATGATCCAAAGTCTTGCGAAAGAAACCAAATGGCATTGCTGCTTGCAGAAACAACAGGCATCTCATCTATGAATTACAGATTTATTGCTGCTGTTTTTGCTTTTCCTCAATAATCTGATTGATCTCCAAGAAGACATACACACTTCATGGAATCTAATTATTAGCTGAACTCTTGTTTTTCTCGAACCTCCGTTGATCGATCGATAGCCAAAAGAAAAGAAAAAAACAGGCTCAAGAAAAACGCGCCAGAGGACACGAGACACACAACAGAGGGTCATGACGTGGTATACTGGTCTGAGATGGGATCAGGCTTCCCATCCCCTAAGGACGGTGGCGCGCGCGACGCGGTTGACGCCGAGGGTGAAGGCGCCCATGCGGAGGTCGCAGTTGTGGCTCTGGCACATCTTCTTCACGTCCCCGAAGGCGCGCGTCATGTACGTCCGGAGCTCGGCATTCACCTTCTCCTCGTCCCACATGAACCCCTGGATGTTCTGAACAATCCAAGGAGATGCCCATGGTTACATTTACATTGCTGTGAACAAAGCACAATAAACTGTGCAACAACTGCCAAGCAGTTGGTCTTTGAAAAAAAAAAACTGCCAAGCAGTTTCAAGGACAGGAACTACTGACCTGAACCCATTCAAAGTAGCTCACAGTGACGCCACCGGAGTTTGCAAGTATGTCAGGCAGGATGAGAACACCTTTCTTGGACAGAATCTGGGGGATGGAATTCAGGGAGAAATCAGAACAGATTACAGGAAGGAGGAAGAAGTCAATTTCTTCACTGGCAGTCTCTGAAACAGTTAAGGTATGAGCTTGCCTCATCTGCCTCAGGGTCTGTGGGGTGATTGGCAGCCTCAATGATGTATTTTGCTTTAATGTCGTTAGCATTATCCCTGAAAACAATGGTGAAAAAATAAAAATAATAATTCAGGTTTTGGAGTTTTAAGAACAGTTTTTTTTTGAGTCAAGAGTTTTAAGAACAGTTAGGAACTTAGCATATAACTGAAACAGACATTGCAGTATTGAAATACAAGAGACTTTTAAATAGGGTGAAATGGACAAGCAATGAGGAGAAATTTACTTGTTTATGACTCCTCCTAGTGCTGCCGGGATGAGGACGTCACACTCTTCAGTCAGCAGTGAGTTCGGATCGATCGCATCCCCTCCGTTGAAGCCCTTGATCCCTTGTTCTCCGCCGAGTGCTTCACTAGCTTGGCGATGTCAAGGCCGTTGACGTTCTTGATAGCGCCTGTGACATCACTGATAGCAATCACCTTGCCACCAGCTTCACTGATCAGTTGAGCTGCCCAGGAACCAACATTACCGAATCCCTGAAAAAGGCAAGTGAGACACCTGTCACTCAAGAGAGAACCTTTGCAGATGATAGTTTAGTTGTGACGGCTTTTCAACGGGAACAGAGGTCTGACAGGATAGCCTTAACTATGAATTTGTTCTCATAGAGTAGTAGACTGTAGGAGCTGAAATACGCATGTAATGCAATCCACGGACTCCAAAAACACATTCTCTACTGTGAATGTTTAAATCATAAGGCTTAACCTGCACATTATTTACCTGTATAACAAAACGCTGGCCTGCAATGCCTTTGCCATGCTCTGCAAGCAAAGCTTCAGTAGCAAATAGAACTCCCCTTCCAGTAGCTGCATCTCTTCCCAATGATCCTCCAAGATCCTGTACAGCAGGAAATTCACAAAATATGCAAGACGCTGAGAAGATAAACCTGCTTCCCCTGAAGAATCAAATTCTTCACTTCCATCTAAATAATCATTGACTGCTAAACACATGGTGTTGCTGCAACCTAGATAAATTCCAAAGGATTTATGCTTGAAAAAAAAGGTTTGAATACTTTTGCGGAAACCTTCATAGTATCTTACAATTTTCATTTGGAAACATCATTTGCAGTACACATGCGTGTCAAGAATTGCAAGAAAGATAGATACTTACAACAGGCTTTCCTGTCACCACAGCAGGCGAGTAACCATGGAACTTTGAATACTCATCAAGTATCCATGCCATTGTCTACATCCATAAAAACAAAATAGGTCATATTAAAATAAGCATATACATGTGGCTAATTCTCATCAAAGTATGTTGTTAAATAATATACACAAAGGAAAATAACCTGTGAGTTGGTGCCCATATCTGGAGCTGGAACATCAGTATGGATGCCAATTAAGTCATGGATTTTCTGAGTAAAAACTCGGGTAAGCCGCTCAAGCTCAGAGATGCTCAGGTCTCCAGGACTGCATCCTATTCCACCTTTAGCTCCTCCGTACGGTATGTTGGCCACGGCTGTTTTCCATGTCATTAGTTGTGCCAAGGCATTGACCTCGTCAGGATCAACCTGAGTTTCATAATAGCATTTAAATGTCAGGGCATGACGTGGTCATACATGATCCGGTTTTACTAACGCCTTTCAAAGATTCTTGAATAAAGATAGACACAATTTTATTTGTTTTTCATTACTTCAGGCAGATACTGCAAATCTGATCTGACATGAACAACAGAGCACTACTCTTCATACAGTAGATTCCTAAGAAATCTGGGATCTATGCTTAACGACTATTTCAATTTTCAACTATGTATGCTTACAAAAGGAAATAGAGCCATAATATGACCCCATATAGCTCAGATATTATTAGTTGTTCCTAGTTTTCAATATACTTGATCTCAGAAAGGAAATTCCAATATACTTTTGTCGTTCATTTCTTCAGGTAAATATTGGGAAAACTAACATGATCAACTGAGAACTATTCTGCGTACGGTGGATTCCTGAAAAAAAATATAATAGAATTTATGCTTAAGGATTGTTTCAAGCCTTTATGCTTAAGGACCATTTCTCTGTTTTTTTGAAACACAAAGGTCCATTTCAAGTCAGCAAAAGTGTTGCAAGAATCAAATGCTGACTAGTGTTACCGAGAAAAAGGAACCGAACAACATATTTGCATACCTCATGGTGGTATCTGATTCCACCCTTCATAGGTCCCCTAGCATTGTCATGTTGAACCCTAAAACCAACATAGGACGCTAAAGTCCCATCATCTTTTGGGATTGTGCATTCAACCTGCAACCACAAACTCCTTGTTACTCAAAAGCTGAACATACTGTTTCAGATGGGGAAAAATGCCCAGAAGAACCTTGTAGAATATTGAACCTATTCAAGTAAAAAAATATTATTGTTGTCATATTCATCAGGGATACAGGAACCACCACGAGCAAGTGAAACAACTGAAAACAGGTCACCAGATCTAAGAAAACTGTAGTGGTTTCGTCACCTTGATCTCCCTAAATGGGATGAGCAAGCTCTTCTCAAGCTTGGAGTCGAGCCCCAGCAGCTTAGCTGCCTGCTTGAAGTTCCTGCTGGTTGCTGCCAATGCATTCATCCTGCTCGACGAAATCTCCCTTCAGAATCGCTCCTGAAAACAGGTCAAGAAGCCCAATGGGATGAGCAAGAATCCAGAAAACCTGACCACAAGAGCTAGAAGAAGCGTAAACAAATCAAACCTGTTCGAGAAACCAAGGATATATTTTCCTTTTATCTTCCCAAGGCACAACAAAATATGGCTACTGAGGAGAGGCCGAGGAAGGCGCCCGCCCAAGCTCTGGAGGAGTTTCAATGTTAGCAGGTATACTATATATAGCTGCTTGGTGAGTTGGTGCTGTTCAGTTTGGTCAAGAAAAATGTAGGCAAGTTGTTAAGAGATGCTTAATAGCGACAAAACGCTGTGCCCCACCAAGCTATCACAACATCTGAGCTCTAGACTGTATATATGCGGCAAACGGGTGATTGGTACTAAAATAACTGCTTGCAATTTTTTGTTTTCTTCAAAAATAATCTGATGTCAATCTATGCGAAGATACCCATGCTTTACCCTTCCTGAGGCTGAGAGGGAGCTGTTACAGTCTTGCAGACTAAATCTTCGAGGGATCAAGAATTCATTATTCAGAGAGACGTGCAGAGGTCACTCCATCATTTCTTCTTCTTCTTCTTCCCTTTTTCAGGAAAGCACCCAGCATTTCGGCCACAAAATCAGTGAAAGGACTGTTTAAAAAAGTCTGTCCAGCAACATTGCGCATTCAGTTAGATCTACAATTGTACCCCTCTGCGTGATCTGGGTCTGTACTGATTGCACGGCCAGTGTCATATGCTGAGTACTCAACTGCTGATTTCTTTTTTATGGTGATGAAGAGACCGCATAAGTAAATTTTAGTTTGAGTTAATATAGCACATACTCAAAGTCGCCTTAGAATGTCCTCGTTTAGTAAGAAGTTATCCTCTGCCCACGATTCTTCTTAGACTGACTTTTCAAATAATGCAAAGGTACACCCAGCTCTTTTAATTCGCATGGCTGCCATTTAGTTAGATGCAGTTAGCAGCCAAAAAGCTTGATTACTAACGTTACTGACGCAAACCATGATCTGTGAAGATTCAGAAATACTACTAAGGATAAGCAATTTTGAAAAGCACACGGCTGACTCAGCAATGACACGCCTGAAGATTATTTAAACCTGTTTTGCATGTCCTAGTATAATACTGATTAAAATCACAAGTTTGTCATGGATTGGAAGGTTGTTCGCCCTCAAATCAAGCCTTATGTTCAGACAATGCATTAGACAAGACATAGCCATAGGTGCGCAGCAGATCAGCAGTTCAGCATGTGGAGCATATGCCCATATAGGCCCGCCAAATAATGTGGTGACAACTGACAAGATCACATGCCATGAGTTTAGCCGTGCGGACTCATTTTAATGAATAGACTTACTATTTGCTTAAAAAATAAAATTGACATATTAGGATAGTATATGTGCGCTTTGCCACCTTAGTTATAGGATAAGATCATAGGATAGCATTAGTGGTTTGTTCCACTCCCACCAATCAGAGAGCATATTCTTTTTTTTTTTTTTTGAGGTTTCATTAAGAGGAAAGCATAGTGCGACCTACACTGAAAGGCCCGGAGCAGGGACTAAGTCAAGAGGTTAATACAGGTGATGAAGCTGGAGACTTGAAGCTATTCCTATACTAAATCTAAATCTACTACTACTGAGTGTTGAAAGTGATAACAAATCGATAGAAAGAAAAAGAACAGGCCCGTCTTAGAGGGGGGGTCAGCCGGTGCGATGGCCAGGGGCCCATCAGGCTGAGGGCCCATGAATCTACCAAGTATGTATAATACAGTATACCTTGCACGATCTACCATGTATGTATATTTTAGATACAAATGATCTTGAAAGTGTTCTTGAAGATTTTGCATCAAGAAATGCCCAAAAACACCTTTTTAAAAAGCACTAAAGCACTATACATTTATTTGATATAACCATCATAGTTATTTTGCCCCTTTTTATCTTCTTTGATGCATTGTTACTTTTCCGAGAAGAATTAAATATATACTATGTATGCTACAAGTTATCTCTTATTAATACTATTATATACTGTAATTGTTTTATTAAAATATTAGATTGTCGGGCCCTTAGTGTCTTACTAGCCCAAGGGCCCATAAAATTCGTGAGACGGGGCTGAAAAAGAAAAGTACTATGTCCTAAGCTTTACTCTCAAGAGTAAGACAAATGCATTGTCGAGACAGCCAAATTCAGCAACAAGTAACCAAACGTTATGATGCTTGCACTATAATAGCCATTTTAGTTGTAAAACAATATTGAAATAAAATCCCTAGAAGGCATGTCGGAGAGATCTTCCTAATCTTCTAGCTATTACAGAAACTTTGGAGGGCATTCTGTCTTATGACGAAGCAAATCATCCAAACGCAATCATGATCTTGAAGCTGGCTGAAGGATAAGACGAGTACGGCGCATAATAATGTGAGAGTGAGACTGCAGTGATCTGTGGAATATTTTCCTTGATCTAAATGGCCAAAAACCAAATCTCACCAAACCACTATAAGTCAGCAATACAATCATCTAAAAAAAGAGCAATACACGTTGATGACAAAGACGTGTAAATTAGTTGTAAACGGGATAAAACTAATTCGCACGAGAAAATAAAATCCGAAGCTTTCAGTCGGAACTCGGAAACCAGTTGCAGAACAGGGCGAGAGGAGTGAGGACGAGGCGAGGCGTCTTACAAGCAGGGTGCTAGCAGGAGACCGGAGAGACGAATTGACTGGAGTGAGGAGTTCTCCACCGTGTGTGCGCCGGTGCCATCAAGGCGGGGGATTAGACGGGGTTTTATAGGGGAGACGCCTGCGATCCATGGAATGTTTCTGCTGGGGCGATCAAGATATGGGGAATTCCGAATTGGTGCTAAAGGCTTCGGCGGAGGGGAGGGGAGGGATTGGATGATGACGCCAGGACGACGGTGCTGGCAATTGCAGGAATTGGATCCACCTGTGATTCCAATTGCTTTGGGTCGAGCTAGGTTCGGTGCGTGTATCTCATTCCCGTCTATCTGACAAAGAAGAAACAGATGAAGAGGGGGTCCCCCGTCCTCCCCCGTCTTCTTGGCCGTTCGTCGATGAACTGACGGCCAGATTTGACCCGTTTCTCCGGCTTTTTCGGCTCAAAAGGCATGCTTTGGTTTGTGCCATAGGAGGTTTAATATCTCCTTCTCCAGCCTCGCGATGACGCGGCATTCCAACTTATCCGTCGTTGTTGGTTCCTTCGGCGAAATTTCACATGCAACGATCTGATCCCTCATCCCTGTATAAACCGGCAGTAATTCCTCGCATTACAGATTGCGTGTTCATCCAGGAATTGGCTGTGATCATGATCAACATGATGAGTATGAGTCAGCCCGTATCTCCCCGAGCAAAGGAAGAATCATACAGCATTCCGAGTCCAGCTCAATGCCGCAACTGCAATGCGTGCACAATCACGACGTGACATGCCTTGCTCGCGTCATCCACGATTACCGGGAGAGCTAGCCTAGCTCTCCAACAAAGAGGAAATTCGGAAAACAATGGTGCAAGATGCGTTCCTGCAAATTGGCGCAATTGGGTTCCAACGGCATCCCCACACCCCAGCACTGTTGCTTTAGAATTTTACAAGATGCTGCATTTACACAGATCACTTCAACTACACTCCTGTGGTCATGGATGAAGCGTCATGCTGCATTAGAGCCCCCGCTAAAAAGGGAGTAGATTCTTCGAGAATAAAGCTCAACTGTGTACAAGATTCGAAGTAACCTTGTTGCATTTGCATGACCTGAGTTCATAAGCTTGGGAGTTGGGAATGTTAGTGCGTTGACCCCATTGTTTACCATGACTCGCTTTGCTTAGTATTTGGCAAGCCAACTGGGTGTCGATTAGGACTACACTTTGAGCGTGCAAAAGGAAGCTCTTAGCACCCCCTTTCGGTTATGCCCGATCAATATTTTACAGAGCACTGGGCAAAGCGAGAACTGCCCATTTGAGCTGCAATCATTAAGCATGGGAGACAGATAAACCAAAAAAGGATCCAAGACGCGGCGACAGTGAACTGGGGAAGGGGGGAACTGTGCGTCCAGAATGGCCTCTCGAGACTCCAAATTCCAAATCCGCTTAGCATAGAGAGGATGAAACACGAAAGGCAGAAAAGAGTACATATATTAACCTGCAACACACAATCCATGAATGCATAAAGTGGAAATGAGAGGCCTGCATCGTTGAACGTTGATAGCCAAATCGATGACACGCAAACGCCACACCAGAACTTTGGGATGACAATGGATCGATTACAGAAACATTATACCATAGTATGTCACAGCTTGGCATGCATGCGGATTTCAATCACAAACCCTACCACGGCACAGCTTGTTGGCCATACTTCAGGATTTCGAATCCAGCAGCTCTTGTGCAAGGAACGATCGAACGAATGGAAGATTTGGTTGACACCTAGCACATCAACAGATGGACCAAACTAGACCGAAGCCATGCTTGCTAATGCTTACTGGTACTAGTGGCTTCTGGGGGATAAAGTACTGAAGGATCAACTCATTACATCGCACAAAACTAAAAAAAAGGAGCGCAGCAACCCATTACAAAAAAACACACCTCTACAGAATGAAGCACACCTCTACAGAATGAAGCCAAATAACACATGGTAGTGGTACAGCTTTCATTTGCATCAAGGAATACTATTCAAGAGATGACTGATAATAATGAACAAGATAGTCAACCGGGAGCAGTCTCATCAAAATCAAATTACTCTTAGAAGTTGCAAAAACACATTGCAGGATACAATATATTAAGGTTCCATTACTGCATGATTATCCTAGGCCAAAACATTGTTTCAGGGAACTGCCTAAACATAAACACCTCATCAAGACTGTTCCGACATGAACCAACACAGTAGTACGACAAAGATTTGTCGAGTAGATATATTGCTTATCGCTTCTTGGAGACACCGACGGTCTTTCCACGCCTGCCAGTAGTCTTGGTGTGCTGGCCACGGACACGGAGGCCCCAGTAGTGACGAAGACCACGGTGGTTCCTGCAGAAAACATAAATGTCAGTATGCAAGGAAGTACACAACCACCACCAAAATTCAGAATGTTGAGGTATCAGGTTACATCTATATATTCAGTGAGCAAAAGCATATATATCAAACAATAAAATGACAAAAGAGAGCACACTAAAAGAATGTGAATAAGTTATCATTAGTTCTATGAGATAATAGTATATCAGAAACTACTTTGCAAGTGATTAATTATACTCTCCAGTGAGGATTGACCAGATGTGCATTTCCAAGAAGCCAGAATCAAATGCAGAACTAAATGATACTGCAGTGTGATGCAGACATGCCCAGCCGATAAACATCGATCAGGTCCCCCATCTCATTTCACCTAAACACAGATTGCATACACCATGTCTACGCACACATGAAACTGGGCACAACAGTATAGTAGACCTCACTAGAAGACACGGTTGTCATATTCTTCCCACATATGTGCAACTAGGCAGACATTTCAAACATACAACAAGCCTACAGAAATTGATACAGAAAACCAAACAACAATGACCGCTTTCAGGCATGAATCAGAACATACTTTCTATCCTGACTGGTGTCACTAGGCAGACATTTCAAACCTTGTTCACACAATGGAGGCCCGTATACATAACCCCGACCAAGAGTACAACCAAGAGTACACACGACTACTCTAAGACATCGTGCTAGGCAATGTATCAATTCAATATGGAGGTTATTGCCATTTAGGATGTTCTACAATGAAAATAGCGACCACGAGAATGTCATAAGCATCTGGCAGCGGCATTTTCTCAACAGATGTAAGATTATACTTGACTGGTATAGCTCTAAAACCAAAGAGAGTGGAGTTGTGACCTGATCTTCTTGAGCCTCTCGAGGTCGTCCCTGAGCTTCATGTCAAGGGCGTTGGAGACGACCTGCGAGAACCGGCCGTCCTTGTAGTCCTTCTTCCTGTTGAGGAACCAGTCCGGCACCTTGAACTGCCTGGGGTTGGCAACCACCGTCATCAGCCGCTCCAGCTCCTCAGGCGTCAGCTCGCCGGCCCTGAACGCCGACCAACACAACACAACGTTTCAGCCCCCATCATCCCTTAGCGAGATCTGATAAGATCTTCCCAGTGGAAGGAAGGCAACTTGCCTCTTGTTCATGTCGATGTCAGCCTTCTTGCAGACGATGTTGGAGAAGCGGCGGCCGACACCCTTGATGGAGGTCAGCGCGAACATGATCTTCTGCTTCCCATCCACGTTGGTGTTCAGCAGACGCAGGATGTGCTGGAAGTCCTCACCGGCGATCAGCGACTGCGACCACAACATCAACACGGAGTCAGGGCACGGTGAAGAAAAATCCGCACACCGACACGAAGTGGGGAGGAGAGAAGAGGAGGTTACCATGGTGGCGGCGGCGGCAGATCGGTCGCGCGGAGCGAGGCGTCGAGGGGGCGCAGGTGGTGGTGGGCGTCCGCGCGGCTAAGGTTTTGCAGGAGGGGTTGCGAGGAGGCTTATATACGACAGGTGAAACCCTAGAGATTCATCGGACGGCTGTGATTTGATGGGGAAGGGAATGGACCTCTGTGGGCTATGACAGTTGTGGGAAGGCTTTATGGGCCTTGTCTCGGCTCACGGCCATTGTTGTTTGGGCCTGAGGCAATGGGCAGTGCTTGCAGACTTGCAGACGTTTGTTTGTTTGTCTGATTGATTAATTGATTACTCCCTCCGTACAAAAAAACAAGTCTTTCTAAACGTTTTAGAACAGATTAACAAAAATGTAAAATGATCTTAATTGCTCTTACCTTTTAGCCAGATTTGGTGCTAACCGACTGTTGCATGCCTACATGCACATGCGAACCATGCCAAATCGGGTAAAACAAATTGTTTTATGAGACCGAATTTGAATCACAAAACGACTTGTTTTTTGGGACAGAGGGAGTAGTTTTTATGGATCAACTTTGCGCAATAGAGTGGAGTGGTTCCATTTTCTTATAGAAAACTGTGGGTATTGTAGTAATTAGTCATTTCATTTTTGTCATTCCCAGGCGCCTATACATGCGAAATATTTTTGGTGAATTTTGGCGAACAAAAATGTAAAAAGGATACGTCTCCATAAGAAAAAGCTAATGCTCATGTGTGCGGGTCCATTGCCATTCATCCCTGTCCAAATCCGCCTACCCATAAACAAAGAAAATTCAAACACAAACAGAAGAAAACATGTGGCAATTAAGACATGGTAGAAACCATGGAGAACCCATCATTGAGGTGCCCCTGACCGCCACGGAGAAGCTTGTTACTACGAGGCCACAACCACCCTAATCCATAGCCACCGTTTGTTGTGTGCTATGAAGATAAACACTATGCTTGGGCTTGTAAAAAAGTCACTTCGATTCTGACCGATTCAATATTGTTCCATAAGAGAGAAAAGTTAGCTGATTTTGGCCGACCTGGCTGACAAGCGAAGTGGACAGACCCGACTGATTCAATGGTGTCGTTTGGTGGCAGACGAGATCATTCCACGCCACCATCCAAATAAAAAGTTCGGCTTGGTTTAGGGTTTAGATGGCTCTGGGACTAGTCGTTGACACAATCCAGACACATTGTTAGCTCCCAATGGTACACCACTTTGAGCTTTGATAACGGAGGGAAGAAGGGATGTAATGGGATTTGAGCGATAGAGGAGGTAGAGGCAAGGAAAAAAAATCATAAAAGATAACACCGTGCTGCTCGCTGGGAGGTGTTCCCGTGGACCCAACATTGATGATATGGATACTTAGTAATTGGCATCATCTCTAACCCAATGCTACTTTGCACGAGTTATTTTCTCTTTCTTATAACACCACATGCTGCTCTAACTCAGTCACACACTGTTAAAATAACCCCTTGAGAAAGAAACCAATTTTTTTCTCAAAATTAAGAAACAAAGACATTCCAATATTGTCTGCGAGGAGTCGAAGACGTGTCGACTCAAGCAGTAACTAATAAAATCTTTTTGCCTATCAAACAACGAGTAGGGACGATATCACGACAGATTTACAGTTACAAAATATAGTGCTTTATTCATTACACATACACATTTAACCTACTTACAAATAAAGTCCACCTAAGAAAAAAATTTTTTAACAGTGATGGAACAGAGCATCGTTAAATTCCCTTATTGTTACCACACGATTGACCCCTTTCCCTTTTTTACTGAGAAGCTTGTTTTCAGACTCTTGCGATATCTATCTCGGTTGGCGAAATGCTGAGATTTAGCTGTCTTTTCCTTTGGTAAAAAAAAAACACGTTAACTCTGTCTGAGCCGCAGTTACAAGCACCACGTTACGATCCTGACCGTGGAAGATACGCATCGTACGGCCTGCAGCCATCTCTTGCAGATTTGCAGGTCGGAGTCACTGCACCCCATCATCGTTCATCGCCTCATCGGCCTCCGCCCTCTCTGGTTGGTCGGGCTAGAAGCCGCACAAAAACTACCGAGCCGGCGAGCCGCGGTGGCCTAGACGGAAGCCCAACGCCCCAACCCGCAAGCGCGAGGCCAAATCCCTCCTCGCCGCAGCCTCGCCCCATTCCTCCCCGTCCCCAACAGATCGAACCGAAGAGGGAGGAGGCAGCAGCAACCACCGCACGCCACTGCCGCGCTAGAAGCTTCCGGAAGCGCCGCCCCGCGAGAGGGAGGCCGGAGCAAGGGGGGAGATCCGGCTGCAGCGCAGGTCAATCGGAGATGGGAGTCCCGGCGTTCTACCGGTGGCTGGCGGACCGCTACCCGCTGACGGTGTCGGACGCGGAGGAGGAGGAGCCCGTGGAGCTCGAGCCCGGCGCCTTCGTCCCCGTCGACCTCCGCCGCCCCAACCCCAACGGCATCGAGTTCGACAACCTCTACCTCGACATGAATGGCATCATCCACCCCTGCTTCCACCCCGAAGGACGGGTACGCATTCGACCCTGCTCGATTATGGCCCCCCGAACCCCAGCTAGCTCAGCTCTCGATCTCACGGCTACGGTTTTAATTTCTCCCTGCAGCCGGCGCCCACCACCTACGACGAGGTATTCAAGTCGATTTTTGATTACATCGACCACCTCTTCGGCCTGGTCCGCCCCAGGAAGCTCCTCTACATGGCCATTGGTGAGTCGCTGCTGCAGTGATGCTACTTGTAAAGCACCCAGCTTGGGCTCTGAGTAACAAGCTTGGTCAATTTTGTCACTTAGATGGCGTTGCTCCAAGGGCAAAAATGAATCAGCAGAGGTCCAGGCGATTCCGAGCTGCAAAAGACGCTGCTGATGCGGTAACATCATAGCTTTTGTTGTTGTTTGGCTCATGCAGGTGGTGGTAGCTGTTTCCTCATATTTGTTTTTTACTTTGTTCAGGCAGCCGAGGAAGAGAGGCTGAGGAAGGAATATGAGGCAGAGGGTAGGACTCTAGCCCAGAAGGAGAAGTCGGAGGCAATCGACTCGAATGTCATTACTCCTGGGACGCAGTTCATGTTTGTACTATCTACGGCGCTTCAGTACTACATACAACTGAGATTGAATCATTCACTTGGATGGCAGTCTGTTAAGGTGTTAATTATGCTAGTTTGGACTTGTGAAATTAGTCTCAATCCTAGTTAGTCTGTAGTGTATTTAACCGAGAGATGCATCATTGTTTTTCAAGGTAATATTGTCTGATTCCAATGTCCCTGGAGAGGGAGAGCACAAAATTATGTCATACATCCGCCTGCAGCGCAATCTTCCTGGCTTTGATCCCAATACACGCCATTGCTTATATGGCCTGGTAAGTACTTAAACTGTTAAACTAGTAGCTTCTGTTAACTGAATAAATATATGTTACAAATTAGCCACTCTATTCTCCAGGATGCTGATTTGATCATGCTTGCTCTGGCGACTCACGAGGTCCACTTCTCAATTTTAAGAGAGGTAAACTTCTGGTTGTACTTTATTGGGAAGTATATCACATATAAGTATGCCAATTTTGGGATATTTGATTTGTCCTCTTAATGGTAAATTAGGAGTATTTCCATAACTTCAGAATTCAACTGACTTTACAGGTGATCTCCATGCCAGGGCAACAAGAAAAATGTTTCCTGTGCGGTCAAGCTGGGCATTTGGCTGCCGAATGCAGAGGCCCTAGCCAGGCTGATAATGCTGTGGAGCTACCTCCTATTCATAAAAAGAAATACCAGGTACTCTAAACTATATCACTGTTTGATCTAGTGCATTTTTTTTTGTTTCACTATGTATTTATTTCTAGTGCATGCACAAGATATGTTATCTTTTACTCCTATTGGTTCACTATGTAACTATTGTCCTGATAACAGTTTCTTAACATATGGGTATTGCGTGAATACCTGGCAAAGGATTTGGAAATTGTAGATGCTCCCTTCAAGATAAACTTTGAACGCCTTATCGATGATTTTGTGTTTATGTGTTTCTTTGTTGGCAACGACTTTCTGCCTCACATGCCGACTTTGGAAATTCGTGAGGTTTGTTGATCTTAAAATATATTCATATAAGCTTTATTTGACTCATTAGACTATTTGTGCATAACTGTGATTAATTGCCAGCTCTATTCTGCAGGGTGCCATTAATCTTTTGATGAGTATCTACAGGGCAGAGTTCACATCAATGGGTGGTTACCTCACCGATGGGGGCGAGGTAAAAGTTTATCAGATGCAAATTCTTGCATTGTTTGAAGCCATACAATTGCAAAAAAAAATTGTGGTAGCAAATACTTACAAATAGTGGGAACATAGTCCATTGTCAGCTTTATAGTGGACAGGTTTTCTATAACCATGTGATACACATTGAGATGTTCGATAAACATGCTGTATCATTATGACTATTTAGGGAAGCCAATTGAGAAAGGAATTATCTCTTCATGGTTATGTGTTTATCTCGTATCATTACGTGTTGTCAAAATGTAGTTTCTTAAGATGAATGTTTACCAAGCATCATTTTGCAAGTTTGGTATTATGCAACCATATTTTTTTTGAAACCCAATCTGGTAGGATCCAGTGTATTGCAGAAATGATAGTAAAATTACTTAAGTTGACTGTACCCTGATTTGAAGTTTATACCATTATTTGTGCCGGATGAGTTATGGGAGCCATCGACATTTCCTTTTGTAGCATTGCATGTGAAAAAGGAAGTGCTTTTACAATGTAGGATGACAACCCAATATTTTAACTAAAATACCTAGTGGCTTTACTGTGTTTGGCAAGTATGCTTTGTTACAGCTCCGTAGAAAATAACTTGAGTCATGCATCATCTTGGGTCGATTTTATCTTGTTTCGCATTGCCCTTTTGCTAATTAATGGCACATATTGGTTTTAGTTGGAGACATATATTAACTTCAATATGTTGTTCTTGCTGCTCAATAGCATACATGTATAAATTATTTCATTATGCCGTGTCATCATTCACAATTGTTGATGCTCTGTTGAATGCCCGGATTATCCTTTTTTCTTTTAAATGGGGGGTAAATGCCTGAAATCTTGACATTTTACCATTCCAAAAACAGGTTGTATTGGACCGAGTGGAACATTTCATTCAATCTGTTGCTGTCAATGAAGAACAAATTTTTCGGAAACGTGCACGCATTCAACAGGTACTTTCTAGCCGCTCTTCATCCATGCCGTTCTTGATTTCTGCACTCCTATTTGTTCTTTATGCACGCAAATCTAAGGATATCGATCTTTTTAAACACTATCAAGTGGTAAAAATATATGATCGTCGTGGATTGAGGTTATTTTATAGCGAGATTAATTATTCAGTGACTTAAAGCCAGTCACAGCGTGCTACAATTATTTGTTATCGTGAAACATCAGTCTTTTTAACATCATATGTCAACATGTTAAGATACCATAGCGCTGATGTTTTTTTTAAAATGATTATTAGTAATATGTCAGCATGGAATCAGTTCAATTTCCACATGAGCATATGTTTTCAAACAATTTGAAAATTTCATGATTCTTGCAAATCTTATGTGTTAATACTTCAATTACAGAAGCTTGTTTGTTATATCTTTGCATTGACATTGCTATCTGAGAAGACAATTTGAGTTTATGTCTTTATGATCGCTAAATTGCAGGCACGCGAGAACAATGAAGAGAGAAACAAAATACAGAGAGAAAATTCTGAGGAGAATCAATATGTGGACATGGTCTGTTTTTTCCCATAAAATTTCTGATATGTTTGTTCAGTAATGTCTCTAATGATTGTAAGTATGAAAATTTGTTTGCTGTCCGTCATTCTGTTTCTTCCTTCAGGTCAAGTTAGGACAGCCAGGATACAGGGAGCGTTACTATGCTGAAAAGTTTAAAGAAGAGGCAGAATCAAAACCTATTGATCAAGTTCGAAGAGATGTTGTGAGTTTTCTTTCTAGGCACTGTTGATTTATCGTGTGCAGCAACTCCTAACTAAATGAGTGTTACCATCAAACTAAGCTCCGAGATACTTCATTTTAAATTTGGCAGTGGATATATTATAATGTTTGCTAGACAACAAATACCCAGTAACCATGTTCTGAATGTTGTCCTTAATAACACAAACAGCTACGACTTAGAACTTTCTTTCTTCTCGAACACACAGAAGAGCCTGTGTAATGGCATTAATAGAAAAAGGCTACGACTTAGAACTGGACTAGTGTTTGGTTCGGCGTTTGACATAGTCATGAACTTAATACACCATTGTGATACTCTTTTTGGCTTTACGGCAATAACCTACATGATTTCCTAGCGCTTTACAGACTGGAACAATCAAGCAGCTTTTTTTGACTTGTTGGTTGCATGGTGAATTGCTGAATACATAGATAAGGTTGATTTGGCTTTGCTTATCTTGATCTGGACGTTTAAGTTTGGTCTTGTGAGTTGGTCTCAACCTACTATAAATTATTCATGTATGAAGTGATTTTCAAACTTTTTTGTCTTTTAATTTCTGCCTATTTTGTTTAAACATTACCGGTCTGGTTGTGAGGCTGGATGAAGCAATGGAAAAAACTCAGCCATCAGATGAAACCCTAAATAAAAGAAGTAGCAGCGTGTCGTTTCACAATCCACATGTACTTTCCTTTTTTATTTTAAAAAATAGTACCATCTGTTTTTTTTTCCATGTGGCTCTTGTTGGGTGTTTAGAGCTTGCCCTAACTTGCTTGGTATAAAGGCTTTGTTGTTGTTTTCATTTGATTATTAAGTTTGTGTATTATATTAAATACTTGGTTATGGTTTAGTAAGAGGGTCGGACAGGTTCTTTTGGTACAAATATGTGGTATATTCATACTGGCCACTGCTATTTGGTCACCATTCGCCTTAACACTTGTCTCGTGTTGTTGCCTTTAATTTTCTAATCTATGCATTTCAGGTCCAGAAATATGTGGAAGGTCTTTGCTGGGTTATGAGATACTACTATCAAGGTGTTTGTTCATGGCAGTGGTAGGTAAATATTGACCATCTACTGTGAGAGTATGTTACACTGTTCGTTTAGTAGATAATAAAACCTCACTTCAAGATTGTCAAAGTATTGTCCTTCACTATTTATGACCTAAAGGTTATGGCCATTTTATGTAGCCCCCTTAAAGTTCTTTAACTACACGGACATGCACAAGAAACCTATGTATCCGCAATTCTCAATTATCTGATCAGTTGTGGTGAGTAGAACAAAATTTGGTAGCACTAGAATTAAATCATTGCCATTGATATGGGCATATGGTGTTATATGCTGCAATGCACCGACCAGTTGGTTCTTGACTTCTTGTTCCAAGACTAATAATTATATTCAAGTGATAGCACTGTATGCAAGTGATAGCACTGTATGATTATTTTGAGAACCTTTGCCATTTGTCTGCTGTGCAACACACTATGTGCAGTTGTAGAATCTTGGATAGGTGGTACATATAGCTCCTGGCAATCTATAGCGAGTTAGTGATTTGACTGCTAGTCGTTTCCTGATGCTTATGGTGTTGATGGCTTCTTACAGATAGAAGTGTTTTAAATCAGCCGAATATGTGAGAAACCACTTTGACCTCTGTGATAACCAATATGTGTCCTACTTGCCTAGCAATCAGATTGACATGATCTTCTAGGTAGCACTTTTATTGTTTTTAGTATGACACGTGCTAATTCCAGCCTTTTCATACATGTCAGGTTCTATCCGTATCATTATGCGCCTTTTGCATCTGATCCTAAAAGACTTGGCTGAATTGGAGATTACGTTTTTCTTGGGTCAACCTTTCAAGCCATTTGATCAACTTATGGGAACACTACCAGCTGCCAGGTTTGCTATCCCCTATGCAAATGAATCTGTTCCATGTTCGGATGGAAAGATTGTAAAACATAATAAGTTCTGTTTGCTATATTTTTTCTGTAGCTCCAATGCACTGCCAAAGCACTTTGGGGATTTAATGACTGATCCAAATTCACCTTTGAAGTCTTTCTATCCCAAAGGTAAACACGAAATAAAAGTATCCAGGAACTACCAAATACATAGGATGATATTTTGTATTTATAAAATCATACTAATTCACGACGCCTAACACCTTTAATACACGTGCAGATTTTGAGATAGACATGAATGGAAAACGTTTTGCATGGCAGGTAATGGATACAACATTCTTTTTCAGGCTACTGATTTTGTTATGGAAATATGTTTATGTTGAATTCTTTTATCCAGGGTGTTGCAAAGTTACCTTTTATTGACGAAATGCGTCTGCTTGCCGAGACAAGAAAATTAGAAGATACATTGACAGTATGTATATCTTACAATCCTTCTTTAGAACCCTCTTGTATTGTTGTTTTCATTGTTGTTGTACTTTAGTTTGTCTCTCTGCAGCAATCCTTGGTTTCTAATTTTTATTTCGATTGTTTGTTAATGTGTTTATGTTTTGCTCTCTTTGCAGGAAGAAGAGAAATTCAGGAACAGGACAATGTTTGACATAATATATGTTCGGGAAACTCATCCATTGACTGCTCAGATTGCGTTCCTGTATCAGATGTACAATCATCTGCCAAGAACAGATCCCTATGTTATCCCCATTGATCCTGCTGTTAGGTCCGTAGAAACGCTAGATACTGATATTTTAGTTCTCTTGGCATTTGTTTACTGTGTTGTGACATGTCAACACTATTTGCAGTGGGGGAATGAACGGGTTCCTTTGTTTATCTGAAAGGAACTGGTATAGCATCACTGTGACATCACCAGTTAAGGGGTTCAACGCCATTGGCCAAAACAGAGTTTTGTAAGCATCTTATCTAAAAGCATATTGTAAACTAAAAGCCGCGCTTTAAATGTTCGAGCGTTATATTTCTTTTTTCTATATTTTTCAGGAATGCTACTTATATTAATCCTCAGTATCACCAACACATCCCGGAGCCCCCAGTGGGTGTCATTGTACCTGCAAAGGTATTTGCTAACCCACAACCTATATGATTTTGGTGCATATAGTTCTTGGACACACAAAAGCGTAATTTTATTTAAGAATAAAAACCTATGCGTGTTCAGTGTCTTTTTACATCACTAATACAAAAATGTTATAGTCTTTCCATTTTGGGAAAGAGTAATTGCTGTCATAAGAGAGTACTAGAGGTGATGTGTTCTTTAGTATTTTTTTTATGTGTACTCATCTATTTCTTTTTCTATGAAACTTTATTTAAACATTTCATGATTTGCAAGATGAAAATGATACGGTAACGTTAGGTTTTAAATATCGTAAAGTGTAACATCTTTGGAAATGTGTAATGATTACATGTTGATCTGGTGAACTGAAGTTCTTTTCAGCTTTTGTATAAGTTGACAAATTTTGAAAGGTTGACAGCAAGGATAGCACATTGCAGCACAGTGACTTATAAATGTGGAACACATAAGCATTCTGCATGAATGATACTATCTTTCAATTTTTGAGCTCTGTTACCCTCATGTGTTTGAATTGTTGTGGTGCTACCTTTATAGAAGTATGCTATTTGAAATATATGGTGACTTTTCTCATCTTTACAAATTTTGGTCGTTAGTTTGCTAAGCAGTTTTAAGGCAAATTTGTAGGCTAACAAGTGTACCATCTTTTTACCAACTTTGATGTTTGTTTGCTAACTAGTTTACGATCAATAGTCTAACAAGTGTACCGTTTGTAGATATTGAAACCTAGTGATTTCAAGCCCTTTCCTGTTTTGTGGCATGAAGATAATAGTCGTCGGCAAGGAAGAGAAAGGTATGATTGATAATTATTATGCTTTTAGCAGAACATTTCAAATTGCACTATAGGGTATTCATAAATTCTTTGCATTTCTTATAAATGAAATACTGTACAAGTTGTAGACAAAGAAAAATGAATGCACATTTGATTCATTCTGCTTAGTCCTTTCTTTCTGTTATTAACTATAGCCTTACCAATATGGTAACCTTACCTCTTTTCATGATTTTTTCCCCCCAATTACAGGCCTCAGGTTTCCGGAGCTCTGTCAGGTTCTCTCTTAGGACAAGCTGCACACCGTCTGGTGAAAAACTCCCTTCAGATCAAATCTGGTAGCGCTGCTGGGCTACTTGATATGCCATATAGGGGTGCACCCTATGGCCCGGAAACAGACCAAGGCCTGCTGGACCATTGGGATACGAGAGGGGTTTTGTGGACAATTCAAACCATGCACAAATGTCCAGAAGTGTCCCGAACTCTCATCCTCAATTCTTTGGTGATACTCAAGCTAACAGACAGCCTATGCGGATACTGGAACGTCCAAACTCCCGAAGCCATGAAGCTGGCATCCGTGCATCGATGTCCAAACTGACAATCCATGACGGGCCAAGGCCTCATCAGAATAACAGGGTGCAGAATTCTGGGTACTGGCCCAATCAACCGCATCCTAATCATTATGCCGGACCCCCACCCCAGCGGCCTATGCAGAACATCAGTATTACACCTCAGCGGCCTATGCAGAACATCAGTTTTACACCTCAGCGGCCTTTCCAAACTGGAGGATTCCCACAGCAGCGACCAGTAAATGGGGTTCCACCACCATTACCTCCCAGTAACTGGATTGGCAAGCAACCAAGTGGAGGCCCCACGGGTGTACCTGCAAAGCATGATCCAAGGACAGCTCCAGAAAGACAGCTTAAGCAGGATAACCCGAGATCACAACAGGATAAGAGACAGCAGGCTACCAAGGTATACCGTGTCAAAACTCAAGCTACTAATGGTAATGGTTTGTCAGAGTCAGGTAAACAGGAAGAACCCACAGCATAACTGGGCTGCCGAGCTGCTGGAAATCTGGACGGATGTTTAATGTGTGTGGGCATCCTGCTGCCAGGGAGATAAACAAGCTCATGGTGGAAGCAGGCATAGGTGTTTCCTTGTATCCTGTAATTTGTATTCCGTTGTTGAATTATTTTGTTGTATTACTTGGAAAGGAGTCGGTTACATTTAGGACAAGGGATTTAGAAGGGGCCGTTAGTGCTTAGGACAGGATGTGGGCTTGCATTGCTGTAGTAAAGCTGCTAGTTGGATAGCTGAAACTGTTTTGTGCTGACTGCTGAATCCCTCGCCCTGTGCGCGACGGCGCGAACTGGGCTACCGGGCTACAAACTTACAGTAGCTGGACAGAGCACGGAACCAGTGTCGGTGCTTAATTGTCAATGATCATCCCCAAAAGATATTGATGTATGTTTTTTGGTGTGGTTAAACATGTTTACCTCTTCATGCTAGCAATTCATTTCAGTTTTCGTTTTTTATCCTCTGTTCGGGAAAAACAAAGTTTTTTTTTTGGTCTCGAGCCTCACCGTCATGCTACTGCTCCTAACCATCGGCAAGTCGCCGGCCGATAACTGACGAAGAGATGAAAAAGAAAAAAAAGGAAGGAATGCCTTAAACAAAGCAGATTCGAAAGGCTTACGAACTACGATTCAAATACTGTAGCAATGCACCACCACAAAACAATGACATGCTTTTAAGAACTTTGATCGACCTGCAAAAGCGCTTCATGCAATTTGAAAAAAAAAGTCCAAACGATCGAGGCTGAACTTTTCCAGTTACACCGACTCCAGGCTCCACCGATCCCCAATTTTCCCCCGGCAAGGCCAAAACCTAAAATCCCCCACCGGATCCATCGATTTCAACCAGCTCTTTCTCGGCTGCCGCCACACCCGAAATTCTCAAGCTCCCTCCCGTCCGGTCGGCCTCTCGCTTTATGGATTCCGATGCGGTGCCATGGGTCGTCGCCGGGAGAGATTCCTCTGACTCTGCCGTGACGGCGCTCGCGTGGGACAGCGAGCGAGCACTGTGCCGTCCCGGTTCCTCTTCCACCGGGCGATCGCCAATGGTCGTCGTCCCCGCAGCCGAAGGACTCTCCTTCCCATCGCGTCCTGGAAAGAGGACTCGCACCCTGAGAGGCTCGCACCCGGAGTGGGTGATGCTCGATCCTTGGCCTACGAGTCCACCACCGCCGGCGACTTCATTGCGTCGGCACCCCCTGAGACGTCCCGCCTCGTCCTCGACCTGTTTTCCGGGGGGAGGAAGAAGAAAGGACAGCGGTTCGGATTCCTACGAGACGGACGGAAGGATCCTAATATCTGGTCTCCGGATGCTGCCAAAGCCATCGCTGCCCACCGGAATTCCATGCTACTGCGTTGTCTTCTTCCTGCTAAGAGTGGTGCCCACGAGGAATTCTTCGTCTATCAGTCAGATCCTATGGCTCTCAAAAGGCTTGGCCCTTGCGGACACCCCTTCATCAACTACAGAGTGGGTAATAACATTGGGATAGTTTGCCGTGAAGAGGGCGATGAGTTTGCGGTGGCACACCTCACCGTGACCCCAAAAGAAGGCGGTGGCAATTGCCATGAAGAAGGCGCTTGCCGGGTGACAGCAGAACTTTGCTACCTGCTCAACAAGGATGATGGCTCGTGGCGCACCAAGGTGAGGGAAAAGCTGAGGATTTGAATTGGTGGGAAACAGATGCTGTGATTGCTTTTGGTGACTCTATTTGCTGGGTGGACTATTTGAGGGGAATGCTATTTTGTGACATCTTTAGCTCTAAACTCGAGTTGCGATATGTCCCACTGCCCGTGACTCCTTATGAGGGTAATAGACATCCAGAGCTGGGCGATAGGGATGTTTTTGCATATAGAAGTGTGTGCGTGACACAGGATGGAGGTGCTATCAAGTTTGTTGATGCTGCAACCAGCGATCTTTGGTTTTATGGCAATCCATCTTACTCTTCTAGTCCTTCCACCATCACATCCTGGATAATGAGCGATGACAAACTCACATGGATGATTGATGGCGCAATAGAAGTTCACAAATTCTTTGACCTCACCAGTTGCCTTGGACTTCCTCAGATGCAACCAAAATTCCCCCTTGTGGACATGAAATACCCCCAAACTGTTTACTTTGCATTAAAAGAGGAAACTTGTTCAGGGACGCTGCTCGTTCCTGTTAACATGTTCAGCAAGATACTAGGTAGGCCTACTGCCTATGCGTCAAGAAGTTCGTTGTCAAGTGATGAAGATGAGAGCTACACGTCATCTTGCAACCTGCTCTACAAGGAACCATTCTTACCCTGCGAATTTTCCAAGTTCTTGGGTCTGGATGTGCCTTGCTCCAGGCAGTAATACACTTATGTGCTTACTTCCCTGTCAATCTTCTTCTTTGGTTACTCATCACTGTGTACCTTCTTTCGTTATTCTTCAAATGTTTTTATCCAGTACGTTGACCTGGTGCTTTCTTAGATGATCAGTCTGAAGTGGATAGATGATAACATAGGACTAAAAGATGAACACTCAGGATACATAATTATGTAGGACTAAGCAAGCATCTTTTTTTTTCCCTTCACATTTCAAATTTTCCATGGTCTTCATATTACATGTTATCGACTTATTGAGTTTACATATGGTTGATACAAAAGCAAGGGGAAAGGGAGGAATGGAGAGTATCAGGCACGAAACACACTTCCAATTTTTCATATATAAATGTAAAGCTTCCTTTGATCTAGAAACATTTTCGTTCGTTGCATATATCCACAGTTACATTGATTGTTTGACTTGGCACCTGCAGCTTAATCGCCTTTGTTGAATGTGTCCTTATTTATATACCATTATATGTTATTCAATTGCAGTGTTTCTGTTTCTGAAGATGATGAGAAGTTAGATATTTATTTTCTTCTCATTTTTCCCTTGCCTTTTGGCCTAGTATGTAAAGTTTGGTTGCTGTAATTTGAAGTCTTGGGTCGCATTATTGGTGTGTTGGTTTGCGGCACATTTTTTGTTTGGACTAATTCCATTAGAAGAACTAACAGAAGCAGAGATTTTTTTATTAGGGGAATCCTAATAACACACAGGAATCGGTTGTTATTTTTTATGTTTCATCACGTCCATGAACACGTCTTGCGAGTCGGGGAGCCCATCGATCCGGCGACGCGCCTGTTGCTCGCCCGGCAACGCTTCATTACAGCTGTTGGTGTGTTAATCTGGGACCCTTTACTCTCGATCGTGTCGGCTCTGCTCCCTCCGACCTCCTCCCAGCCTCTGTCAGCTAGCTCGTCACCCGTGGACGGTCGTTACTGATCAAGGGCCAGCCAGCTGTTCAGCACACAGTGCGTATCAGAAATCCATTATCCATCCCTCTTCCAACACAAAGTTCACAGATCCTGCACATTTTAGAAAATTAGTCCTCTTCCACACAAGTCCTCAGATCTTGCACATTTTAGAAAAATTAGTTAATTAATAAAAAGAGTGGTCGGCGGCGACCCTTAGAGTAACCAATTTGTACACCTAGTGCCATCTTCATTATTCAGTAATCAGAATTACATTTCTTCTCATTCAAACTGGGCTACCACAGAACCACAGTGGTGCACACACGGTGAAATCGGCCTGCACTAGGCATTTTACAACTTTACATCAGTTTACAAATAGGTAGGTACTGCCCAGCCTCCACATTCATTTTCACACGAAAATGAATCCTGAATTCCTGATGCAGGCACATGAGCTCAGGATCACAGCCGGATTACCTCCCCTCGTACATTTTGTGAGCGCAACGTTCTTTCTATACAGCGATCAGCACTACACTGGCCAGGACAGAAGTAGGATATCTGTTTCTGGCTCTCTACTGAAAGAGCTTACACGTCTCGTAACAATCCATAAAAGAGAACGTCAATCATTTTTTGTCTGTGCACTATCTGTAGGGGATTCATCTGGCAGGAGACCCAGAAGGGGAAGAGGTAGCAAGGAAGTGAGATTGCAGAGGGCAATCAGCAGGGCCAGATTTTCAAAATTATCTCTACTGACTCCCAAGAATTGAGTTAGACCAGCGCCCACTAAACCGCCAGTGACACCGCCCGCATTTGAAATGGACATCAAAGTAGCAAATAAAGTTGCTTCCACTCCTGGAGGGCACAATTTCGCAGCCAACACCAAGACAGGCATGAAGGAAGCCTACAACATAAGTTTATATATTAATTGAATGTTTCTAGGTAGGAAAAGGAATTTAAAAGGCACGGTTCAGATCCAGATGTATTGATATTTATGAAATCCAAAAGGTTTATTATGTCAAAATGGCACAACAAAAGAACCATTATGACGAATGCCTGGAGTGGGTAGTAGGCATATAAAAAGAAACTAGATTGATGCTTATTTTCATGAGTAGGAACAAAAACAGTTCTATGCCTCTATTGCAGCATATCACCTAACATAATTTTTCTAAAGAGGTGCAGTACAAGGCAAAATAAAAAATGTAGATTGAAGAAAATTATGTGAATTACAATTTTAGAATTTTGTACACTTCATGACTTCAAATGCCCTAATAGTTATTTCTCGAATTATCTAGTTGTTGCAAAAGTGTTGCATACCTGACCAAGGACCGTGATGATCAAGGAATCCCCAATGGAGAACCATTCATCGCTTATGCCAAGCTTCCGGTTGAGGCCAGTGACAAGAAGAACCTGAAAAATACACAAGTAAACTTGATTTGACAACAAAGATTATATCAATAACACTAGAATAAGTAGGCACAGAAGAGGACCTGTGTCATTCCCAGAGCAGAACCTAAAATTGTTGTCACTAGAAAGATTTTCCTCAATGGAACCTCCTTCAAAAACGAGTTGTACAATCCAATACCCAATAAGGATGCAATAGATGTAACAAGTGTGACACGTCCTAGAAATTCTGGAGAAAATCCAAGCTTGTTTGTGCTGAAATGCATCATAAGGTAGCACATGAAGATTCAGCCATTTCAATGAGATGTCAATCACATACTTCTAATGTCATAGCAATACCAATTTATGGCCAAAATCTGACTTTATGTACCTAGGGTATTAGCTCCTTTGTAGATGCAATATGGTTTAGTGTACTTAGTTAACACACAAATTTGAGCCTACAGAGATACTACCAGAGAAAAATATGATGAATATAATACTCTGTCAGATTACAGAGAAGCCTGCAACAAATCTAGTTACCTTCAGATTTTTGCCATAATCTATATAGCCCTTCTCACAAAAAAAAAAAAAAAAAAAAACTATATAGCCCATGCCTTATGGGATTACAGTTGAGTACTAATGGTGGTACCAGGAAATCAGCTTAGAGTAAGGAACTTTAGAATGGAAGGGAATCATTTCGATTCAAGTTGGTGCTATCCGAGAACAACACAAGTTAGATGCAGCAGTGTTCAGCAAGAATTCAAACTTCCTTCTGGTACTTCCAGAAACACTCTAATTATTTTCACGACTCTAAAACTGTGATTGGACATTAATGAATTCAGAAATAAATCTATCAGAACAGTCCAGAGCAATTAAGCAGGCAAAATGAGTCTGCAGAGCATACATAAAGAAAAACATCGCAGAGTCCGATTGTGGTGTTGCTTGCCAAAGGAATATGAACAAGGTGGGTAGGAATATGCTCGGTTGCTTCACTGCATTCCAAATCTCCATTACACGCTGCTTAGAGCTCTCAATTAATTCTGAACCTGAAACTGAAAGTGAGACAGAACGTTTGCCCAAAGGCAAGCGTTCTTCATTTACAAGAACTGCGACAGTAGAAGTCATTAGAGGCAAAAGTGCCGTAACACCAAAGACAAATCTGCATTGAAGGGAGCACCTAATCAGGGAAATGCAAACACACACCAAGAGGTTTCATCAGCTGTTATCAGATTTGTTAGCTGCACAACAAACCTTACGCCATAAGTATCAACAAAAGAACCACTGAAGTATGCACTCACAACTCCTCCAAAGGCTGAGGATCCCCAACATAGTGACTGGAGAGATCCAGATGTGCTCTGTGATTCACCTCGAGCTCTCTCAACCACCATAGAATCAACTACCTAAAATTTTTTCAGTTGCGTTATAAAAACAAACCATAAATTGTGATGATCAGAGGTGCAGATGGATATCTTTTGATGTTTTACAATTTTTTTTTATATTAGTTCTTACACATGAAGCCCATACAGAGTTGAGTTGTTTTAATAAGATATAATGATATGAATAATGCATCTGTGATAAGTATATCTAGAGTTTATTTAGGTTTAAACTATTTGAAAACATAATTAGAGCAAGCACCATGGATTGCATAAATGGAATGAACCAAGCATAATGAAAATGTTAGAGATATACACTCCAAAGTTGAACCAAAATACTGTAAGTATGCATTTTCTGACTCACAACATCAGAGACGGCAACTGCAAGAGATCCAAGGATAATAGAGAGTGTTGCACTGTATTTATCATCCACAATAGTTGCCATCAAACTCCATGAAAGTGCTCCAAGGAGGCTGATAGAAATAGGTATGACCTTCTTCGATATCCAAAGAGAGGGATGGAATCACTGTATAGGAGAACACAACAGTACAATATTGCAATTAAGTGCATATATATATAGAAAGGAATGCAGGAAGGAGATGTGGTATTTTGGTGAAACCTGATAAAGCCATAGAGGGGCTTGACCAACCATGGCAAGGCTGAGAAACCAGATATAACTGCAGTCTAGAAACAGGAACCCTGTAATCTATGTATCCAGACTATATTACTAAAAGTTAAATGTTCATACAAAAGAGTTTTTAGAGAATAAACTTGATGTTCTCATACGCTCAAGTGCTTATGCCTCCAGTGAAACAAAGGCATATCATGCCGGAGATGAAAGCTGAAATGGACTAGTGTCTGGATGAAGCAAATAAGGATTATCGCCACCATACCTCTGCTGGATCAAGACGAAGATCATCTTTTAAGTAGAAGCTGACAGCAAGCCTGGAAAGACCTAAAACTCCTTGCACAAAATAAACGATAGCAACAGCCACATTATCAGGGGACAAATCAACCCCGAATGCTTTGAAGTAGCCTGACTTGGACCTGCTATTTGAAAACCA